>CM049396.1:39832500-40069122 GCA_026929865.2 Hyperoplus lanceolatus
TCACAGCATACAATTAACAGCATACAATTACAATTAACAGCAAGGCAGCAACATACCAAACACATTTACAGCAGCATTGTGGGCACGGCGGTACAAAACAAAGGTAAATAGCCTACATTCCCCTACCTGGCTGTCGTAGATAAACACCGGTGCTTCGCTGTACTTGTCGTGAAAGTTCCCCGGACTTGATCGTCATGTTTGGGTTCATAATATGGAGGTGCTAGCCGTACACAACCGGGAGATTTAATTAATGCTATCCAACTTGGTTTATCAGCTAAATCACAGCCGCACATATTCACTGAATTAACGAGGAAGCCCAATCTCCTGTAAAAATGCAGATTTTCTACGTGCTACGTGTTTGGTGTGGGCGCACCTTTAGGAAGAAATGGAAATGAAATAACTTTGGTGATACCTTGACTTTTCATCAGGTTTCAATCAATCTCCTCTGTTCTCTGTGTCCACTAGCTATCATTACACAGAGATTTTAGAATGTTAAGTAGAATATGTTGGCATGCTTAGAGACTAAACTAAGATGGTCAACATGGTATACAATATGCCTGTTAAACATAGCATTGTGAACATTAACCTGCCCTGATTTTGGCATTTGGCTCAAAGCACCTCTGTGCCCTATTATGCAGCCTCACAGAGCAGCTAACACGGCTGAATTGTTGTCTGGATAAAAGCAGAGATTTGATGTTTGATGTGTGGCTCTTAAATTGTTGAATACAGAAGCTTACTGTGTACTGTCTTCTGATCTTGGCCTGGTTCAACCCCACACTCTCCCTTGAGAATCATCCAATTATGGATGGACATTAAACAGAAGATGGTCTTAATTCATTTATATGTTTTTTTCCTGCAAGGGTTGTAATTCTTATTAATTTACAGTCAGACTTCCAAGCAAAGCTCAGAACATTCTTGAGCAATTATTATTCACAGTGAACTGTTAGTGAACTATGGTGGTTTGTTGCATAATATGATTTATAAAAGCCATGAAACATAAACATGTTTATCTATCTATCTATCTATCTATCTATCTATCTATCTATCTATCTATCTATCTATCTTACGTGACTCATGAAATTTATTATTTATATCAGACATAAATCGAGTTTTTATTTCATCCAAAAGCCAAACCATTGACAATTATTCCGTATTTTACTTTTTCGTGCAATGCCGCCTCAAGGCTCAATACAGCCCCTAGCTGGTGGTGTCTCTACCCCTCCCCCTCATCTGCTCCATCTATTTTGCTGTCTCTTTGTTTAATTTGGACGCATGAGGCAGGGCTGTACGCTTATTTTTTTAGGTGGTAGCACTGGTGCTAGCAAGCAAAACAATTCAGTAGCACAAAAATAAATTTGGTAGCACACAAAGTATGATCGAAAACTTGCATAACCTTAACCCTTGCATTTCGCTCTAATTACCTTTGAGCATGAAAATCTTGGTCTCATTTGAGATTCTCAATTAATATTATATCCTGGTGTGTGCAGTAATAATTATGGAAAAATGAATAGGGGTGCACTGATTGCAATTTAGACAAAAGAATCTAACCTGCCAATTGTAATTTTTTGCTGATTCAGAATTATTATTATTATGTCCTTCTGTTAATTAAAAACAAACTTTAAAACATTAAACATAGCCTATTAAATAAATAAGTTTACATATTGGTACAATTTAGGATAAATTAAATAGGTTATTGTGAATGTGTTGGGAGTAGCTTTTCAGTGGCTTATTTAAAACTTTGTTTAAATGGACTAGGCTACTGTTGACTGCTCGTTGCAGCTGAAGGAGTTGCCTTTCAAGCTAGAAAAAAGCACTAACTTCCTGTTCTTACCGGCTTCAAAATAAAAGTCAACTCACGTTTGGCTATTAACAGGCTTTTAATGTGAAGGCGCACAGGAAATATTCTGTGTACACGCGCTAACTTAACTGCGGTAATGTGCCGTCTCCTTCCGGTAATTACCGTTGGTGAAGTTTTTATACCTAGAATCGCTGCACGAGCACAGATCCCGAGGACACATATCTTTCACCAGCCAAAGTGGAGGGTGGACTCAATAACTTACTTGCCTAAGTCTACATTTACCAGTGTTGGGAGTAACGCGTTACAGGAAGTAATGCATTACTGTAATGCATTACGTTTTTGCTGTAACGCGGTAATGTAAGGCATTACAGCAAAAAAAATGGTAATATGTAACGCAGTACATAGCTCAGAAACGTGCGTTACAATGCATTTTAAACCCGAAATTGACTGGTTTGTTGTTTTTATACAAATTGGCCAACACTGCGAGTTTCGCAGAGTAGAAAAAACCCACGCTAATGTTACTGCTAGAGGAGAAGAAAACTCGATTTGCTGCTACAATTGATTCCAAAGATGCGCTAGCCTACTGGCTTCCGTTTCACTGCCCAAGTTATTGAAAACATTTGTGATGTTTGGAGACTCTGACGTGAAAGCACGTATCACTTAACGAGCAGCGGGTGCTGCCGCGAGCCCCTCCCCGTCTAAGAGCACTCGGAGGCGGTCAGTCTCGGAGCAGCCCCTCGGAGCGAGTCCCTGCCTGCTGTCAGAACAGAGAAGTGACACCTCCGAGTCCAGGCTGCAAATTAATCGCGCTGTTGTTAGGTGCGAAATCGGAGATAGTGTGCCACGAAGCTATTTATGCTGAAGCGGTATTGCTGGATTTAGGAGTTATTTAGAGATATGGCAAGCAAAAAGTTGACGAGTAGGGAGTTGGTGTTCACTCTTTCTACGGCCCCGGTCACGGTGCGTCCATGCGCAGCAGTGGTGCAGCCATGCGACGCAGCATTATATATATATCAATATTATCATATTATAATGATAATAATGATGATAATAGTAATAATGCAGAATAGAAGAAAAAAGGAAATAAAAATGGTGGTGGGTAAAAAAAAAATCATGAAAAACACCTACTGTTTACATGAGTTTTGTGGTGTAGTTCTAGTTCTAGTTTACAACTGTTGGCTTACAACAAAGTGGACATCATTACAAATGGATGGAGAGGTGAATCTGATTAAATAAGTTCAACTCTCTTTTAAAATATCAGGTATTTCATGGAAATTACATAATAGCCTACAACATGGCCGCCACCATATGACGTCATAATATGCTAATTAGATGGGAAAATTTACTCCCCAGATAAACTTTAGGTCATTCTCAATATTTGTCTCATTTACACTTTGTCTCTATCTCAAACCACTTTCAATCCAGAGCCTTCTGAAATTTAAGTGTCAAAATCTAGTATTTTTAAAAATAAAACCCGGCGCCTAAAGGGTTTGCTTTGATGCAAATTATGAAATCTTAACATAATGGCGGCAATGATGGTGCGTAAAGGACAGCGCAGTTGGCAAGCTCTCCTCAGCACTACAAGTGCTGCAGCAAAAAAGTCACAATAAGAGTTGATCGCTTTGTCGATTCATGCCTCTGACACACACGTCGACTCCCAACATAATGAGTGGATGCTTTGAATTAGCAAAGGAGATATATTAAGGCTACTATTGTTATTATAAAATGTCACGCAAGAGAGATGACAAACAAACATAATGGGCTGTTATCATTTAGATTAGATGGCAAGATGATAAGGCAGATTCTTTGGAACAACTACAAAAGGCAAAAGTTGATGATGATGTGAACAACTTGTTTGTGCTTTTAAGTCGCCAGAACGCAAGAAACAAATCTTTGAGGCTCAATTTACTTTTTCAATCTACAGTAGTAGGCTCTAGCTCTATTGATATTAATATAGGCTAAATAAATACCTAAAGATACAGTATTTCTATTATAAAATGTATTGCACCATGAGCCATAACTGTGACCATTATATTATATAGCATAGGCCTACTTGTGTTAGCCTTAAGCCTAGCTCAGTCATTATGCCATACCATGTCACCTCCTGCTGTGTAATGAGCTGCATTGAACACAAGAAGATCTATTGAGAACACCAAATCCATATTTCATGTTATTTTGGTGAAAGTAATGCAAAAGTAATGTAAAAGTAGTGTAATGCCTTACAATTCAAAGACAGTAATATTGTAATGTAACTAACTACTTTGAAATGCCAGTAATAAGTAATAAATACCGCATTACGCTTTTGAAGTAACTTGCCCAACACTGACATTTACCCCCATTTGGAGTATTAATGTAGAGCCCTCTAAGCAGTGTTGTGCAGCGCTCTTCTGTTTCAAAGACAGCCTCTCCTCATTAGCAACCTTTCGCACGAGTGCGAATGGATTTATATTCATCATCGCACGTGATCAATTTCAGTAGCAAATGCGATCAAAACTGTCGCACTGTACAGCCCTGGCATGAGGAAATGTCAACAGTGACCATTCATAGTTTTTCCATCACTTGGCTATGATATCAAAAGCTTATGACAGGTTCTTTTATGCGTCTTCTACAAAATGTCCGAGCAAATCTGGGCGCTCGCAATTACCCCCGGGGCCGGGGCAACATTTTATCGCAGCAGAGAGTATGCTGGGTGACACTGCGGGCTCTGCCCCCCCCCACACACACACACACACACACACACACACACACACACACACACACACACACACACACACACACACACACACACACACACACACACACACACAAACGCTTCCCCCGCGCCGTCCCGTACAGCAAGACGATCTAGCCCCCAAATCCCCAGCCGCAACCAGCCATCCAATAGGTGGATGTAGGCAGCCTCAAGCTTGCAATTTTCCCTGCCTTCTTTTCTTTCTTGACATACCCCCTGCCTGGCCACACAAAGCTGGGCTTGACTGCACCGCCTGAACACACACAAAAGCTTTTCTGTCTCGCCATTCATTTGCCAAATGGGGCCTTATCACATGGTGTTAATTGGCTGTATTTAAGATGCCTTGAGGTTTGTTTTAAATGGATGCAGGGACGATTTTTGATGTATGACCACAACTTCTCGCTTACTGGCATTGTTGTCAGATCTGAGGGCTTTAGGGTACTTATTTGTAAATTGAATTAAAGGATGAGTCTTCTATAAAGTTGTCAAATCAATGTCAAAATCAGTGAATATCTCTTCACAATATGCTACATGTCTGTATGTGTCCACTGAAATAAAAATCCAGTGCTTATACACAGCTTAGGCTCTGTGAATGGTTATGTTGCTAGCAACAGTGGGCCCCCTTTGTTTTCATACCATTTATACCAGCTTACAGAGCCTATATGTGTATGAACGCCAGATTTTATTTTGGTGCACACACAATACGGACAGGTAGCAGATTGTGAGGAGATATTCACTGATTTTGACAAAGAGATTTCTCCAGAATTGCTGACTTCACCTTAAATGCTCTCAAAGCGCTTGCATACAGAAAAAGCAAAAAAAAAAAATAAGGCATGATATGAGCTTTTATGGTACCCATACATGAGTCTCCAGTAGCAATGGCCATTAATGGGTGCAACAGGCTCTAGGTTATGCATGACCAGATGTGGCCCCCTTCCATGATTTATGAACTGGTTTCATGTATGATGTATGAATACAAATCGTCCTCCATTATCATGATACAAGTATAACTGCCAGCTGTTTCCACCTGCTCCCATTCTAACCACAAGAGGAAGCCTGTCAAGTGTGCAGGCAGCAGAGTCCTGTGAGATAGCACATCATAACTGGGAGTGAACAGCCCTGCGTGTGCTATGCCGCGTGTCAGGCATACTGCACACATAATGTCTTCCATTCATCGTGCCAGCTGCAGCCCCTCAGAATGTGCCGTCAGTTATAGGCCGGTGTGGATGACAGCTGTTTCACTTGTCCCACTAAGGCTCTGTTATACGTTTACTTGGAGGCTGCCCCCCTTTTCAGACAATTATTAATCTACCACTTACTGTACACGGTAATTGCCTTCCCCCTGTTGAAATGAGCCCAGGGACAAGGGAACTGTGATGATCTTGGCAGCATGATCTGCCCACAGATTCAGGGCCTATTAATACGGAACTTGCGGGACTGAACAAAGCGGTGGGCTTAATTGTACAAGCATGCCTGTCTGTATTATTATTATTAAACTTTCAATCCAGGCATCACAAATCAAATTTGAGGCCCTTGTATTAGGAGAAAGGGCATAACATCGGATTAAAGATAATAGGAAAACCCCTCCGGACAGTATAATTCCTCAAACAATTTCCAGCACTAAAAATCTATTTCCCCAATGTTGTCCCTGAAGGGCTGGGTGAGACACTCAATTTCCCCATCTGCTGGCTACAAAGGGGCACTAGGGTGTGAAAGTTTTCGGATACTGCTGCACTTCCACAACAATTGATTGTGCTCTGCCTGGGGAGGGGTATAACAACAGCCTTGACAGAATGAGCCTGGAAGTGAGGACTGGTATTTTGTGCACCACATGACTTGTGTAGAAAAATGAAGTGACAATAGAGTGACATCAGAGTCAGAGAGGGTGACGGACCATAGTGTGAGGTCATGGGGTTTACATCCGTGGTGCCAGGCTAGAGACAGGGAGAGGTGGAGTTTGGGAGACAGAAGCCATGTTTACTGAGTAGCTTAGGCAATGGACGCTGCCTGTGAAAGAATATAAGCACTGACTGAACCCTTAAAATCTTTGAAGCTATAGTGCGTAACTTCATCATATCGGTTACATTCAAGCCATCGCCTAACGAGTTGACACAAAGTTGATCAAGCATATCAGCTCCATTAAACTCCCTCTGTATTTCACAGTATGGCAGCGTTAAAGGCCTACTTCAGCGGTTTGAATATGAAGGTGTATTGATTTCTGAGATCCTATGTAGTATAAATGTGCAAAAAGTTTTTAAATTGGTTCATCCTAGCCTGAGAAAAGGCAGAAAGAGTGTTTTTTTAACCCTATATTAATCTTACTGTGACATCACAGTAAGATAAATATAGGGTTAAAAAAAACCTTACTTTGTAAATATTACTGTGATTTCTCCTACTGTGACATCACAGTAATATTTACAAAGTAATTTACTATTGGGACATACTTTACTCTCTTATTTCATCATAACATTGCGCCTTGATCTTGCCTCTTGCTTTTATATCCGTCGCATCCCCGTTTGTTTTCATATGGAGGCTTCGTCGATGTTACGTCACTTCACGTGCGCACTGGATTGTGGGTCAGAATCGCCCAAATATGATGCACTTTTCAACACTAACAATCTTGGCCGCATGAAGTAGACCATCCGGGTACTTCTAACCATCCTAAATCTGGCCACAAGAATCGGGAAATCCTAAATCTTTTTTCTACATACTATATAGTAGAAAGTATGCGATTCTGAACGCAACCCTTGTGCCGCTAACTTTACACAAACGGACTGATTGTGAGCAGCTGAGTAAAACAAAAGTGTGGCGCCAACTTCATTCAAGAGGAAGAGTTTGTCAGTCTGAATTATTACAGCAGAAAACAGAGAGCCGAAAAAAACTCTTACTGCAAATAAGGAGAGTGGAATGCTGCCAGCATGGAAATTATTTATTTATCTTGGCGATCGTTCTCGCAGTGCGTAACGTGACATTATAAAACAATTAAACGTTGAACTCGGATTTAAACACTATACCATTTAGCCTAATATATATAGGCTACTTTGCTATATTTATAGCACTACGCCTATAGTCCCACACTTAAGAATGTAATTTAAGTCTGACACTGTCCCCAAATGAATAGCCTATGGAAAATCACTTTAATTTTGGGCCACATCATAATGAATACAATTTTGATTTAGACTATTAGCCTTTTATTTGAATCTTACAAATACCAATAGGCCTACATTAAAAAACCTGTAGTCTGTATTTTTCGGACAAATATGGATCTACTGTGAGAAGCTTAACCTGCAAGTCTGCAGCGATGTCCGAACTGTGACAGCTGTCACGTCCCAACTGTAATCGCTACTGATGAAAAGAAAGAAGCCTACAGTGAAATAATGTTGCAAACTGTGATTTTATAGAATGTTTTATTAAGAGCCAGTGTGTGTAGATCACCAGGTAAAACCATTTGAAGTGAGAGCATAGAGTGGCGCTGCATACAGTAGGTCTAGGCTATTTAACATTTTCTGCATCAATAACTGTATGCATGAGGCAAAAAGCCCCAGCGCGATGTTACAGTTCACTCTGCTGTAAGCCTTATGTCACGGCTTCGTTTCGTTCATTTACTTACTGATCAATAAGTTTCGTTATTTAACGAGTTTCCTCAGTGAGAATGTATCGCTCAGACAATATAGTCAGGTCCGCGGGATTTCAAAAGGTGTAGTTTCCTTAAAGGGCAGCGCTATAAGAGCCGAATTTAAGCTCAAACTCTGAAACAAAAACTGGTCTGGGCAGGTTAGCCGTGCAGCCTCTGTTACCACGGTGATCTAGCCAGGTAAAAGAGAGCCACCTTTCGTGATACTGAAAACTCTGGCTTTAGACCGCTTTAGACTCAACAGACCTCGCTCAGCCCTTAATCTCGCTTCGTAGTATACCCCTCTGGTCTGTCTTTCCTCAGTCTCCTCAGTATACTCTGACTGATAAACAAGTCAGAGAGAGTCAGCTACATACCTGACTGTATTTGCAACATTTGCATCAATTACAGCTGTACAAAGGCAAACATCTTGAGTCAGTTTTTACCCTTCATTTCACTTTTTTAGTTTTGCCCCGTCAGTTGTGCCGTCCCTGCTGATCCAAACAGGACCAATTATTTTAAGTGTTCCTGCAGAATATATTGGGTGGAGATGTCTGGTCTCCTCAGGAAATAGCTCCAGCATCCCAGACTGAGTGGCAGACCTTTTCCCACATCCAGATTTTTAGACAATGCACTCGAAATACATACTGAAATTTGCCAATTAAAAAAAAAAGGTTCAACTTATTTTTGTGATCTTTGTTTTTAGAAAGGACAAAAAAAACACAGATTGCAGCAAAACAAAACCACCATTACTTCCAACGTGAGTTTAAAGTGTGAGTCAGAGAGGAGAGTTATTTATGACTTTGGAGGTTGAGGGACCAGCCAGAGTTTGTTTCTTCTGTGTACATTGTATTTGTATACGATTGTTTTTACATGGAGTGCAGGAGATGGGAGCCTCTGAAGCAATGGCAGGGGGCTCATTGTGGTTCTGTCCCTGCCCTCCCCTTTGCACTTGTATGAGGCAGTGTTTTGGACCGTGGCCCAGGACCAAGCATGAGGCATGCCGCTCTACGCTCCAGCCTCTCCAGAGCACCGATGACTCTCACTGACACATTACATCAGCTGGGGGAGACATAGTAGACTACAGTGTGTGGAGTGTTGATGCTCCCTTTCAGCTTACTGCTCTTTGGGCAAAACAATAGGGGAGTGGAGATTGATAGCCATGGCTGTGCGCATCATTTGTGGAATGGAAGACCTGGTGGCATCGGGCAGCCAGCTCGCCTGGAGCTTGGCACACCAGACCTTGAGGAGTTGGTATAATCGTGGGCTGATGCCGTGCAGACGCCTTCTAGAAGCCTGGTTCAGGATTGGAAAATGCTACCAGGTATGACAGCTTCTTGAGCAATAAATGCAGCATGAATAATTTAGATACAAAGAGACTTGGAATATTTTGGGGTTTTATTCACTGTTTTATTCACAGTATGTGTGAATGACTACTGAGTGCCAGATGCATCTCTTTTGATTCCCTATGTGAATCTTTCGTGGCTTCGATAATCCCTCTTCAACTTTTCTTGCGACTGAAGCAAGTCTGTATAGTACTTCTCATTCGGCTCATTAGCATATGCATGATATGTTTATGTTTGGAGGTGCAGGCTGCCTCTCTGTGAGTCACAAAGCCAGTCTTTTTTTAATGAGGGTCTCTCCCCTAGCACATGTGGCAGTCATTAGCAAGAGCAGCATGACCATCCGTTTGATCTCGCCGTCTGCAACATAGAGAACTTTCAAAGTTATCTTCTCAAAATGCTTGTTGTTGCCGGAACACCTGAGAGCATTGTCTGTGTGTGGGGAACACATCCATCCACGTACTGTGTTTACTCTGTATAAACTGGAAAGGGAGCAGCATAATGCCATGTAAAAAATGTATTTGGTTTTAGATAGCAGTTGGGATATAGATTTAAAACTGTTTTTGTTTTTTACATTAAAGTACACTCGGAATACAACGCTTTGTCAAGATGACACATACGTGAAATTCTTTAAGAGTCTGGGCCCATGGGCCCATTATCTCATAATCCGTATATGAACCAAATGGTTTCCACAATCTTTTTTTCTATTTTCGCCGGGAGCATGCACAAACATTATTTATTAAAAAAAAAAAAAAAAAAAAAAGGGTCTTGAAACGGGCCCCGAGATCGTTGAGACCGCCCCTGCCCGCTTGTCGTGCCGCCTGACAACGGAACGCTGCGCTTTCTCTCTGCCCGACCCTGCTCGCCTCTCCATTGAGAATGCATTAGTTGGCACAACAAACACCTCGGTCCGTGTGAAACGGCCTTAACTACTGAACGAAGGAAATCAAATGAGGTTTTGGCATTTCCCGGGAGAGATTTATTTTTTCCCGGGACAGCTGGTGAAAAAAGAGAACAATTCTGGTTAAAACGGGATGGGTGGCAACACTAGTAGGCACATTAAGACGGTAAAATACTAGTACTGCGGCTACTTGGAACGCTCCGATGACTCGGAGAGAAAAAAAATTGAACTTTCCTGCAGACGCTCTGACTGACTGATGTCACCGCCCATCAATGACAAACACTGTTTCTGATTGGCCAAATGACCGTCAAAGCTCATATGATAGAAGTTAACATCCGTCAATCATAGTTAGTCACTATGGTCACTCCATGTCCATGCTCCGCTCCGCTACACACACACACACACACACACACACACACACACACACACACACACACACACAGCTGGCCATCAGACTATGGGCAGAGATTTGTGTCAGTAGAACTTGAATTTGAATTGATCGACTTGAATATGAATTGATCAACCTGCATTTGAATTATTGATACTTGAATTCGAATTTATACACTTGAATATGAATTATCCATTTGAATTTGAATTAATTATACTTGAATCTGAATTTTCTCTACTTGAATCTGAATCAGTTAATACAAGTTCAAAATTCAAGTTTTCAAATTCAAGTAGAAAAAATTCAAATTCAAGTAGAAAAAATTCAAGTAGAAAAAATTCAAATTCAAGTAGAGAAAATTCAGATTTGAGTAGAGATGTGCACATCAGGGTTCTTTGAGGAAGAGCAATCGAGTGCAGATCTCTGATCCTAGGCTACAGCGTCCGGGCGGTGACCGTTATTTAACGTTCAGGAAATATAAAGTCAGAAATTAGTTTGTTTAATCATCGTCTGTGTTTTTGACCTCTTGTTTTATAATCAAAGTATCTTTTAGAACACTAATCACGTTTCAGTAATTAAAGTTAAGTTATTAATTCAGTTATAATATCGCCAATAGGCTATATCAATGAAAACAGACGGTCAAACAGCGTCCAGATGAGCTAAAATCCTAAATACAATAAACAGTAACATGGCAAACTTATTTTTAGGTAAGCTAATTGATTATTTATTCATTTCTTCACACGTTTACATGTTTAGAGGCGAAGGATTCCTCCGACGCTCTCTGTCCGGCTTATCAGACAGCACTCAGCTGTTTTTTTTTTGGAGCATTATGCTTAATTTCCTGCATTCTGGTGAATTTGTATTCACCAAACACCTTTCTTCAGTGCAAATGAACAGTAGACCTAGTGCGAATAAACCAAACTCTGATGTGTGACTTTATTATTGTGCCCCGCTGTGATCGCTCTCGCTGTCATCTCTCCTTGGAGGAGCAGGTGCGCAGGTGAACATTGCATCCTGTCAGCAATGACGGATTACCGCATGGGCAAAGTGGGCACATGTTAATTATAAAAATTTGACGGGGGTTGCCCCCCTGGGAATGTGTCGTAAAAAGTCGGGTTGTTTTATATTCGGGGTCTTATATTCGGCCGGGACCAGCGTGTGTGCGCTTGGAGAGAGAACGATGTGTCTAGAGAAAAAAAGGCACGGGAAATGGCCAAAGAGCTCCACATCCCCACTGAAATCAAAGCCTCGACTCATTATGTTGCGAGTCAACGTGTCAGAGGCACGAATCGACAAAGCGATCGACCTACAGTGGCTTTTCTGCTGTGGCAGTTGTAGTGAGGAGAGTTTGCCAACTGTGCGTTCCCTTTACGCACCAGTACCAGTGTAACGAGCGAGGCGGTTGTTTCACTTTACAGTTAATCGGCAGTGAGATTGGGGTATCCAGGCTCGGGACATGCAATCAGATCGCGGAGCCTGTCCCCTCGACACCCGTTAACGTGCAGGAATCCCCTGTGATCATTTAGTTTTAAACCACAGAGTGTGTCTGTCTCACTGTTAACGACACCAACACAGCGTTTCACCGGGTGACGCGCTGCTTCGCTCAGACATTGAGTGTAGGCTCCGAGGGGGGCAAAGGTGGGCCAAAAAGCAGGCGCAGAGATCTTACAAAGGCAAAAAAAATCTGCTTGCGCGCTTAGCGCTCGCTCGCATCGTCGGTGTCTCTGCCCCAATCTAACTGTCTAGTAGGCTCCGGCGCAAAGACTCTCTTTCTCTTGCGCAGCACCAGAGAGACTTTATAGAATTGTATTTCGCTCTATCTCTCTTTCTCTCTCTAGGCCGTGCGCTGCATTATAATGTGTGTGATTGTGGATTGCACGGTGTGCTAGTGCGTGTATTTGCGTGTTGGTAGGGGTCCATGACTGGTTTGTGTCCAGGGCTCGTGGTCATGTTAATCCGTCCTTGCGTCTCTCTTTCTCTCTCTCTCTCCCCCCTGCGCTTAGCAGACAGAGGGAACGTATAGTGACTATGTTGAAGTTATCTAGGCTACTGCTTTGTGCCATTAACCTGGATTTTTAATGATAACCTGATGCTCATTAGTGCGCACCCCTCAGCACTCTGACTCTACCGAAGTGCGCATGGGAAGGCGGGGCACAAACGTAATCTTGTCCTGGGCACGGAGAAGAAATGCGACGGGCATATACTGTAGCCTATACAGTATATAGCCTATACGCTATATATATATTATAGTGTATACATATTTATGCTCTGTTGAAGCTCAAGTTGATGTGAGGGAGCAGGAGATGGGAAAGAGGACATGAGACTGTTTACAGAGCAATCGCGGGAGCACAGGGAAAAGTGTAGGGGGGCGGAGAGGGGGTGCAGGCGGTGGTGAGGGGGGGGGGGGGTGCGGCCGCACCCCTATTACTTCCAACGTCCCATTTATAATCATCTCTTATTTATTGTAGCCTAAGCGTTTATGAATGACTGCACGTACAGTTGTCAGATCGTGAACAGTTAAAATAAATTAGGCCTAGGCCTATGTGTTTCAAAGGGCATAGTTTTTAGTAATTTTTTTAAACTCACAATGCCAGTATTCATATGCTACTTTGTCTGAAGAACTGGGGCCTGTTTCAGGTGGTTTTGAGGCAACCCAGAGTTTGTTCGCTCTGAGTTAGTGGAAACTAACAGTTTCTGCAGCAACATACGCCGTGGGTCTACTGGATAGGTGATTTGACCTACTCTGAGTTTGTTTTCACTTTACGCTGCAGCTCCGACTGAAGAAAAAGTGTCACAACGCGACCCTGTAGGACAGTTAAAGCAAAATCACTCCATATAAATCTCCATCGGGATGTTTTTATCATTTCCTGATGATTTTACGTTTGCTTGTCCAGCTCAACTGACAGACAGCTGAGTGCTGTCTGATAAGGACAGAGAGCGTCGGAGGAGTCCTTCGCCTCTAAACATGTAAACGTGTGAAGAAATGAATAAATAATCAATTAGCTTACCTAAAAATAAGTTTGCCATGTTACTGTTTATTGTATTTAGGATTTTAGCTCATCTGGACGCTGTTTGACCGTCTGTTTTCATTGATATAGCCTATTGGCGATATTATAACTGAATTAATAACTTAACTTTAATTACTGAAACGTGATTAGTGTTCTAAAAGATACTTCGATTATAAAACAAGAGGTCAAAAACACAGACGATGATTAAACAAACTAATTTATGACTTTATATTTCCTGAACGTTAAATAGCGGTCACTGCCCGGACGCTGTAGCCTAGGATCAGAGATCTGCACTCGATTGCTCTTCCTCAAAGAACCCGGATGTGCACATCTCTACTCGAATCTGAATTTTCTCTACTTGAATTTGAATTTTTTCTACTTGAATTTGAATTTTTTCTACTTGAATTTGAAAACTTGAATTTTGAACTTGTATTAACTGATTCAGATTCAAGTAGAGAAAATTCAGATTCAAGTATAATTAATTCAAATTCAAATGGATAATTCATATTCAAGTGTATAAATTCGAATTCAAGTACCAATAATTCAAATGCAGGTTGATCAATTCATATTCAAGTCGATCAATTCAAATTCAAGTTCTACTGACACAAATCTCTGCCCATATCAGACACCCTCCCCTCCAAAACATATTTTCTCAACGGATCTCCACGAATCACATAGATGGCCAATTTTGTTTCCAGAACGGCGAATTTTGCCGAAAGGTGACGAGTTTGCATGCCTGAAAGTAAAGTACTCAGTAAAGCATTTGAGTATGTGTAATAAGTATGTCTACTCAACTCATGGGGAGAGTGATGGGTTGTAGGTTGGTGCTGCAGGGTGGGCCCAGCAGGTCAGTGTGGGAACCATTGGGGTTCCCTGCCCGTAATGACAGGGCTTCAGAGGGAACGACCTCCCTGACACAGTCCTGACCTTTTCTTTTTATCACTCTGAAGCTCAGGTCTCTCTCTCTATGTCTGGACTGGGGACAGCCATCTCTCAGCCTTTGAAACAACAGATAAAAGTTTTTTTTGCGGCCTGCAGAAGATCAATATCAAATAATGGGTAACACTTTATAATAACTATCCATTGTAACTCGTTAATAGATCATTAGTAAACTCTTAATTAATGATTATTAATGATTTGTTAAGTGTTTGTTAGCAGTTTGTTAAGGATTCATAACAATGGTAGATAGTTAATAGCTTAATAATTGAATCAGTTTCATCTGAGAGGTAATCCGAGATTAACTGATCACGTCACGTTCAAGTCCATGGCATGCACAGTGTGTATTGAGTTTATTTAAAAATATTTGAAAATGGGGCTGCCCTCAGTTGCCCATGCACTGTGTATAGTCTATAGCCTATTTCAGCCTCGTCCCAGATGAACTGATTCAATTATTAAGCTATTAACTATCTACCATTGTTATAAATCCTTAACAAACTGCTAACAAACACTTAACAAATCATTAATAATCATTAATTAAGAGTTTACTAATGATCTATTAACGAGTTACAACGGATAGTTATTATAAAGTGTTACCAAATAATGCATTATATCTACACAGGGAGTGTTTTAGGGATCATTTAATGTTTTGTAATTTTCTTTTAAAAGGAATTCAGCTTTAAGATTCGGAGTAAGATACACAAAATTTAAGGTGAATCTAGAATTCAATGGCTGGCTGTGAGCTTAAAATCTGCCTTTTAACTGAGGGCCTTTGTCTATTCTAGGGTTTCTCAACGGGGGCGGTACCGCCCCCTGGGGGGCGTTCGTACAACCTAGGGGGGCGCTGGGACCAGGCTGGGAAACGAGAGCTTTTTTTTTTTTTTTTTTTATTTTTTTTAATAAATATATTTTAAACTTTCTTAAAAATCTTATAAATCTTTTGACTGCAAAAATAGGTTACCTGAAATAAACAGCCTATTTTAACTTTTCATGTTTCTAACCCCTCAACCTCTTTTTAACTATTCTCTCCTTCTCTTCTGCGGTCTGCTGACTGTCACAGCCTTCGAAAAGAGAATGCTCTGCAGACAGCCAATAAGAGGTCTTTGAGTCAGAACAACCAGCCAATCAAAGCCTTAGCGGCAGAGGAATCAGCCAATCACAGACTAGTATAATGACGTTTACTGATATTGCTAATGCTAGCGCAGCGAGATTCAAACTTAAACTAACTATTGGCTCTGAGGTGGAGAAAACACAGATTAATCAGCCAAAGCATGGAGTTAACTAACACACAAGCAGAGCCATGTTAAAGACACAACCCTCATATGTTGGAGAGGGACGATATACTAAACGCTGTGCACCGCGAGAGGCTCACTGAAGCCCTGTACAGCAGCCCTATGACAGCAGCAAAGCACAGCTACGTCATGAGCGCTAGTTCGCGGGATAACAGTTCAACAACCAATGAAAACGTACACAATTCATTGTAACATATTCAACTTTAATAACATAACATAAACAAACATGGCGGATAGCAAGAAAAAGTGCCGGCAGTACAATGCCAATTACATTAGTTATGGATTTATCCCGTCACCGATGAACACCACTTTACCAATGTGCCTGCTCTGCGATCAGGTGTTCTCTAATGAGGCCATGAAACCCTCGCGACTACAGGAACATTTAGTGAAAAAACATCCCGAAAAATCAGCTGAAGATCCATCCTACTTTAAGTCTCTGAGGGATCAACATTCAAGACGGCCCACCATCAACTCTCTGTTCGCCCGGAACGTCAATCAAAGCGAAAGCGGGTTGGTGGCGTCCTTCAACATCGCTTTATTAATTGCTAAGTCTGGTTTACCGTTCACTGTGGGTGAGTCTTTGGTAATTCCGGCAATAAAAGAAGCAATATCGACAGTCATGGAGCGGGATGCTGCGCCAGTCATCAAAGCCATCCCGCTCAGTAACGATACTGTTGCCCGGCGCATACGGGAGATGTCGCACTGAGCAGCAGCTGTGTGCCACCCTGCGTGCGTGTCCCTTCAGCATCCAGTTAGATGAGACAACAACTGCCGACAACAATGCCCTCTTAATGGGCTATGTTCGGTACATGTCTGGGGGGGATCTCAAGGATTACAACCAATGCTGATAGTGTTTTTTCTTTTTATGCAACCAGCCACCTGACAGTGGGTTAAATCTGCCTATCATAGAACAGGCTCATATTGGGATTTTTTTTTAAATAATTCTTATAAGAAACCAAAACAGCACAGAAAATATGTTTTATTGGTGATAGAGGATGTAGCCAAAACATATTCTTAATTGTGCGTGTGTGTGTGTGTGTGTGTGTGTGTGTGTGTGTGTTTTTTTTTTTTTTTTTTTTTTTTTTTTTTGGGGGGGGGGGGGCGCTAGAGTATCTCGGTAAGGTTAGGGGGGCGTTTGCTCAAAAAAGGTTGAGAACCACTGGTCTATTACCTCCATTTTGATGTCACTGCCCTGCAACAAAGTAACGTTGATATATGAGCTATAAAAAGGTTGTGCCTTGAACAGCCACAATAATCCATATACTGTAAGTGTCACTGTAGTGATTGAATCCAGATTAAACTATTGAACATTTTCCCAATAAAGATGAATCCAAAACAAACTGTTTTTTTCAATGAGGGTAGCTTCAATAGGTGTTACTTTTTTCAATTCTTGTAATTCTTGGTCAGAAAGATCCTTCCCTCTTCTGTACCACTGAGATATGAAGCTTAAAAAGGGTCCTGCTGTGCAGATCACATCAGAATATGGAAGAAGTGGGTATGGTGTTGAAATCTAAAGTTAGCGTGACTGCAAATGAAACCAGTCGTCAATCGAGAAGTACAGCTCTACCCACATAACTGTAAATCTCACTGAGGTTTAGGGCGTTGAAAAACAACAAAGTGGAAAAGTGGCTGGCACATGTATTAAAGTGGAAGCTCCATTGTGGCCTGGAGAACAATATGTACTGGTTGACTGAAGTTTAACACATTTCCAGAAGGCGTCTTCCCACTGTGAGGCCACCCTGGACCTAAACATAACCCGCACTTTCCACCAAAGAGGCCAAACAGATGTTTTTGTCAAGTGAAGTCACAATAATAACTCATTGCAATGGCGTTATGCCCTCTGTCACTGCCTGAGATCAAATAGTAGTCAAATACCGCTGATGCTGAAATGTGAAGATAATTCGAATTGTCTACAAAATTATGGAAAAGGATAGCATCTTTTTTTTATAGCACGAGCAATCCTTAATCTGACACTGTACTCATTACTCAACCAGTAGACAGCACATTGTATTGCATCAAAGCCCCTATGAGTACAATTCCAATGTGATCATGTAGCTTCTTTCTAGTTTTTCTGATGGAGTAAGTGGCAACGGGGGGCGCCAGCATCTGGAATGTTAAAATTACATAAAATACATTGTCATTGCCCATGTGGTGAATTGGTTAACCATAACTAGTGATATGGTATTCAACAAACGATTTGGTAAACGATCTCAAGCTTATTATAGTTGAAATAGTGAAACTATGTAGCATAGAAGCCACAGCACTTGGTCTGGTATGACTTTGTGGTGGCAAATGTTAGCACACCTATATATATACAGATACTGTATACCAATATTGCTGTGTAACTTTAATATGTTAGTCAGTTTGATATCTTATTGAAATTTGATATAAACTGTACACACATGGAAGTGGTTTCAATCTTCGCATAGCCCTTGAACTATATTCATAATAACTTTTCTGGTACTGAATTTACCTTGGTCTACAATGTGAGTGATTCAACAACTCCAAATAATATAAAGGTGGTTAAAGTTAAGGCATTAACCTAGTTGAAACATAACATGCTACATTACTTGTTTTCTACATTATTTATAATAAACTCTATTGGAGTATTGTGATAACATTTTACCATCAGCACTCCAATACACAGCCTACCATGTCATCTGGATTTGAACGAAAGGCATAAAAAGAAATTCAAATATCTGAATATCAGCCCAAATATTGGACACAGCATAGAACATTGAGATATGAGTAACGTTCATTACCCCACATTCACATTTCTACCTTCCTCAGCACTGAAAGGCAGTTCTGCTGACAGCGACAGAATGAATCTTAAAGCCATTCTCAAAAAATACAGTGGCAACTCAGGTGAACTAAAGCACCAGGGCTTCATTGTCTATTTCTATTTCTTAGAGGAAAATGTGGGATTTTGACATTTCTGGGATTTTCATTAGACTGCATTGTTGTGTCAGAAGAAAAGAAAAAGACAATATCATGCATGGAGCCTTACTGGCAAAATAACCCCACACTTTGATATGATTCATTGTGCATTTATTCATAAGAGATGATTTATGGCTGAATATCGCTTGCCACTTGAAAAATGAGGATAATGATTGTGCCTTAGTGCTGATGTTTTGGAGTGTGGGTCTATGGACACTTGCCTGTGTGGCTCCTCTTACCTATTCATACAGCACAAAGAAAAAACATGACACTGAGGTGAATCACTGATCAAATGGTAAAAAAGAAGCAGCCATTTTAACTCTGGGGCGAAATGGGGCAGAGGCACATGTTGGAGGTGGACTGGGTGCTTTTTCAGTGAATGTGTTGTCATGTCATGACTCACGTATAGTCTGTGTTCCCTTTCAGATGACAGAGGGCCGACTGAGCCAGGTTCACCTCCTTGATGGCAGGAAGCTGGAGCTGCTGGTTCAGGTAAGGGACACTTTTTGCTTGCCACCATGGTTAAGAATAATGCTGCATACCCCTCCCCTGTCACCTCAGGTGTACCCCAGGGTTCTGTCCTGGGGCCCCTACTCTTCATCATTTACCTCCTTCCCCTCGGCAATATATTTCGCAAATTTGACATTCATTTCCACTGTTATGCTGATGACACCCAGTTCTACCTCTCCACCAAGCCCTCGTCCACTCTCCTGCCCACTTCCCTTACTGATTGCATCTCTGAAATAAAAACCTGGTTCACTCAAAACCTCCTTAAATTAAACAGCTGCAAAACCGAGTTTCTCCTCATTGGCACCAAATCCACTTTATCCAAACCCGACAGCTTTTCTCTCACCATTGATAACTCCACTGTTTCACCCTCCCCCTAGGTTAGGAGTCTGGGTGTCATCCTCGACACCACACTATCCTTTCAATCCCACATCAATAACATTACCCGGACTGCCTACTTCCACCTACGAAATATCAATCGCCTCCGCCCCTCCCTTACCCCCCACACTGCCGCCATCCTTCTCCACAGTCAAGTCACATCAAGGGTCGACTACTGCAACTCTCCTCTTCGGTCTTACCCAAAAAACCCTTCACAAACTGCAACTGGTTCAACACTCAGCAGCAAGGATCATCTCCAGAACACCCTCCTCTCACCACATCACCCCTCTCCTGCACTAGCTTCATTGGCTACTGGTTCATTTCCTTATTCAATTTAAAATTCTCCACTGCACCTTCAAGCCATCCATAACCTTGCACCCACATACCTAACAGACCTCATTCAAATTGCCATTCCCTCCCGTGCACTTCGCTCCTCCTCCTCTGTTCACCTCACTGTCCCCTCTGCATGCCTTACCACGATGGAGAGCACAGCCTTCAGCCGCTCAGGCAGACAGACAGAGCCTTCAGCCTCTCTGCTCCCCTGCTCTGGAATGCACTGCCCCCTGACATCCACAACACCAACTCCATATCACAGTTCAAATCAAAGCTTAAAACTCACCTTTTCAAATTTGAATATCCCTCCTAATCTTCCCTTCCCATTTCACCATATCACCTTCATCCATTGCCCACTTTATTTTCAAGGGGACATATTATGCAAAAACTCGGGTTTAAATGTGTATTTCCGAGGTCTACTATCAAAGGTTTTAATGGTTTATTGTTCAAAAAACCCATTAGTTTTCCACCATTTCCCATTTCTTCATCGCCTTTTCTGCTCTCTATCTTGACATCTACCCCCCTTCGCAAAAATCCTAGTCTGCTCTGACTGGTCAGATCTACATGGGCGTGCATGCACCGCCCTGCTCATTTACTCTATACCTACCTATATGGGCTTGACATACGCCCAGCTGTCAGTTTTGTTTACTTTTGGCCAATGCAGCATGGAGATCAATGTTACCATGTTTAGCTTCATTTCTACAGCAAATGTCAGCACACTTACCACTTCTAAACCAAAAGCTTTACAACTGAACCTGGTCAGGCAGGAGTCTGAGCTGAAAACTGTGAAAATTGCATCAAGATTTCTGGTTTCCCTGACATTATCCTCAGGTAAATACAGTTTAAATATGTCACAGTCAATAACAGAATAAGAGCTAAGTATTTATGCAAAAACCTCCTAACTTGTAACATACAAAGTTTTATGTATGTCTCTACAGGTTAAACTGGGGAATGATCTATAACCCAGTGGAGTGAAAAAGCTTTGGTTGTGAAGCCATGCTGAGGTTCACTGGAAAGGCATTATCTTTTGTATAAAAAAAGTATAGAAATAATTAGTCAGAGCTGCAAATTATCTGACACCCTTTCAATATCTAGTAGATAATGTATCATTTATATTGTGATCACTCATTTATAATAAAGTTTTACTGTTAAAACATTTATTGTGTTGCTAACTGTCAGTTTGCTTTGTGTAGTAAAGGATTACTTGAAACTCACATTTTCATAGTCAGGATGTTGGACTAGTTTTCTGACCGATCTACAGGCATTGACTTATACGTGTTTTAATTCAACCCTTTATCTCTCTGAATATTTCTTATAAAACAGTATCATTACATTTTAAAAAGACCAAAACCATACTTAAAAATAAAGCAGTTTATTCATAGCCAGTGAAATGGAAATATAAAGTGTACATATCAAACAGAAGCAAAGCCATAACTTGTATGTAACTGTCCAGTTGTTGCTGGTGGGCCCTGAAGAAGACCACCTGTCCCACCCAGTGAACAGTCCTCCTCTGATGGAACAGATAGTGTGGTCCGTCAGGTCACTCATATCTGTAAAACATGGCACATTCAATGTTATATCATGTAGCCTAGCTTAAATATACATCATACATCTGTAGTTATGGCAAAGCTACAAACTAATGAAAATATATATTTTCTTCCATTATTAAATAAGATAGGCTACTAATACGTTCAGTATAGCCCTTGCTCAAGAAGCAACGAGTTCTGAGTGATACTGTGTGCTTTTTGAAATATAATGGACAGGAAACAAACAGCAGCAGAGGCAACTTACAGTATTCCTGTCTATTATATTGTAAATTACACTGGAAATGTAATAGGCCTACTGCTGCATGTGCCACGACTGCTTGCATAACTACACACTGTCAACAACAAACAAATACTCTTCAGTTTTCAACACACCATACAGTTTCTTAGTTAACTCGACGTCATTGAAAATGAGGGTCACCCCTCAATTGGTCTCTCGAGGATAAATAAAAGTTAAATGAAATAAATGAAATGAAATGTTTCCCCGTCTGCTTTTTCACACAGGGGCTGACACGGACAGACTCACAGATCTAAACGTTAGCATAAAGCTAACGGTTAAGCTAGCGGACGCCAGCGCTAACTACTTAACCCAGCGGCATTATCTCGTTTCAGTCGGCGTTGGTTATTATAGGAGGGATAAATTAAAGCACATTACACACATTGAACTCTCAAACGGACAGATTTGTTTTTAAATAGGACTACTTACACTCAGCGCCGTCGTATAGGGGGGGAAGTTATGACGATTATAAGGGCCCACAGCCCGCTAGGGCCCACACACAGCCCCCAGTAGAATATATGACAAAATGGTTATGCGTACGGTGAACTAATATATAATCATACGAATGAATCCGAATTAAAACAAATCCACAAGTCATACAATATTCTAATTTTTATAATTTCAATAACCTCCTTGGCCCCTTCTTAAAAAATGGTTTGGTCCACCCCGCTGATCGTTCTTCCTCATTGGAATTAAGTGAGCGCGAGCGAACTCCAGCAGGGTGAGGATGTCCCCAAAAAGCACAAGTTTGCACACCAGAAAAGAGTTGAGAAGGAGGCCAGGAGTATGAGCAGCAGAGCAGAGGCCAAAGTAAAACTACCGAGGTCAGCTGAAACAATCAGCCTACTACTTTTTCATTCATAACATTACCTTTGACGGGGCGCAGACTGCAGCCAACGTTAGCTGTCATCTGGCCGCGCTACACTCTGATCAAGTCGCCAGTTCATTGTAGAGCAACGGTGCCTACTTTAGCTATAACTGAACGTTACTACTACAGTGACTATGTGTTTCACAGACATCGGACAGTGCTCCAGTATGCGCCCATTCAGAGGCTGAATTGAATTGTATTATGACGCATTCAACTTCTACTCTGTACCCGATGTTTATTAATTCCACCTCCTATAAATAGAACAGATATACTATTTTCAGCATTCAACTGCACGCGTTAAACCTGGGAAGTTATTAAAAACATTCCTTTATATAAAAAGGTATTGGTTATGAGATTGTGTTCAATAATGTTGTCAGCGTGTGTCGGCCGTTGCATGAGTACCAATTTCCGTTATGTCCAAAGGGGCGCTTCACGTCATTCTGTAGAAAAAACTATAACTAGGTCCGTTGATTACTACTAATTAACTAATTGGTAACTGAGACAAGCGGAACGTTTTACTGGTTTTTATTCAATCACATGATATCAGAATACAGAAAAGACAGAAACAAGATTATTTGCCTAGTTACTCATCAACTCATCGTTTGCTCATTTCCCCTAATAGATGTTTTCTTGGTATTTTTCACAATTTGCCAAAGCACAAGACCAGAGTTATTGCATGCTCTCCGATTTTAAACTTGCGCCTATCCCTATATATAACATCCCACTGAGTCTATAAAAATGATAAGGACTTAAGGAAGATTGTTAACGACACCAATCAGTAAATGGGAGATCTTGTCTCAACCCAATCTCCGTTAATTCCAATCACCATTCTATCAGACCCCTAGTCTAATAATTCCCATCTAAAGTTTTAGAATTTTACCACGTCATCTGTGTTTAAAGACAGAGAGAGAGAGAGGTGCTTGGTGGTTCCGTCCCAAAAAGTTACCGAGTTGATTTCTCAACTGACTATTTTTCCTCCCTACCCCAGCTTTTATTCCGAGGGGGAGGTGTCTCCTCCCTGAACTAACGAAAAGGAGGAGCCCATTCAACCAGCACATAAAAATCTCTCTGTATCGCCCCCTCTCTTCTGCTGCGTGAACATACCAAGTTACTGTTTTAACTTACAAAGAAAACTAACACTTCCCTTGTTTTTCACAATAAAACCCAAATTCACACAATCCAAACTTCAAAATAAAACAGTGTACTACTTTGTTTAAATGTACGAATGTAACAGTTTTATCACATATTCGTCCATAATACTCAACAGAGCATCTGACGATGGTCAGTTCAGTTACGTTCAGGGCCGTCGGACTGCGGACAGGCTTGGGGGGCCCAAGGCAGAGGGGGGCTGGGTTAGAAAATAGTATTAAATAGCTCACATAGGAAACAGTTGATTTAGCCTTAGTTTTCTTCTCAAAGTGCACCAGATTGATGAATTTTACCTTAACATTTAAAAAAAAAAATCCGGGGGAGCATTCCCCGGGACCCCCCTAGAAGGTTCAGAGTCCCCACCACAGTCTCCCTAATTGTTGTGAGAAACACTGTATGTGCATGGTTATTAAAAGTCATTAGACCAGGAGTTGTGTTGATTTACGCGTAATGATTTGGTCATTCATCAATACATGTGTTGTCATCTGGCTTAGACTATAGACAAACATAGCTTTTACATGTGTGTATTGTAAAACCGCCTCTCGGAGGGCCTAGCAGGACTTCCTGTATAGGGGCCCAGAATTTGGTGCAACGCCCCTGCTTACATTTCCAGAGGAGAGATGGTAGCTATATCCCATTACAGAGACCACGCACTTGGTAGGACGCGGTCTCGCGGTCTATGAAGGCTATAGCCTATGAAGGCCGATTTTAAGGCCGGTTTTAAGGCCAACGAGCCTTGTTAAACGAGATGGTCTCCGCAGGTCTCCGTTTACGAGCATTTCCGGTTCACGTAACAAGCCGTTACCTTGCGTGACGACTCGCCGCTCCTGTGCTGCCTAGCAACCCTGATTGCTGCCAACGGAGACAGCCCTGTCAACGGAGGAAAAAAGAAAAAGAAGTTGCCTACCAGACGAAAAGAAAAAAAGAAAGGAAGATACAAGTTAAGAAGATGGAGCAACACGTTGCTGTTTTGTTATTTTTTATTTTATTGTATGCCATCTCTGAAAAAAACGCAATGAATCATGGGATATGTTGGGCTGCGAAGGATACATCTGATGCAGCCTTCAAAACCGTGAAACAAAGGCTGCATTTCTCGGCCGCATATGAGGAGCCTTGCAAGGAGCCTTGCAAACGGGACAGCCTTTGCGCGCAGCTATGACGCAATCGGTCTTCAAATGCAGCCTACGTAGGGTGCAATACCTGAATCAAGACACAGCCGGTGTCACAATCTCCTCCACACTCCAGTATAACGGCAGATCACACTAGATTGCCAACCTTTGCTGGGCATAGCCTAACAAAAAATGAAGTAAATCTATTCAGCCCTGGTCTGCTTCGAGGCTGGGGTGTAATGGTAGCTTGAGGATGAGCTAACACTGCAGCTTGCTTCTAGTCTGTTGTTGCATTAGCAGGTGCAGTTCCAGGTATGTGTGGTTACCAACGGGGCGTCTTGATTTGCCTATCAACTGCCGAGTTTGTGGCGAGCTTTCCCCGTGGGAGTATTTATGTTTATGAAAACCGACCAATTTCGTCATCAGTCGGTGTATTTTGGAACAGACCTTCAAATCCCCCCTTTTTCTAAATAAGCGTCACAGAAGAAACTGACATATTTGTCTTTTTGAAGCTTGTGTGTGCTGGTAGGGACCCCAATAACCTAAAAAGTGTGCCCAAACACCTGTAATGTTTGGTTTTTCATAATATGTCCCCTTTAACTTTTTTTAATTAAATTGTTTCTTATCTGCATTGATTGTACTGTATATTTGTCTGATTGTACGTTGTCCTTGAGAGCCATGAAAGGCGCCTTAAAATGTATTATTATTATTATTATTATTATTATTATTATTATTATTATTATTATTATTGTTATTATTATACCCCCAAAGATTGTAAAGGATTGCAAAGGATTTTGTGATGCATGTCTCGCTATTTATTGTAAAGAGTTCTTACTGTTATATTATTTACTATGGCTCCTAGTTTTTAATAATCTAAACTGGACTCCTATGGTCTACTCTGGATTTTCCAGCCCAAGCTCTTGTCCCGGGACCTGTTAGATTTGGTGGCCTCACATTTTAACCTGAAGGAGAAAGAATACTTTGGAATGTGCTACGTAAATGACACGTAAGTACATTTCCTCAAAAATATATTAAGGACAAAAAGTGCAATTGACAAGCCCAATAGAGGTGTGTGTGTGTGTGTGTGTGTGTGTCTGTGTGTGTGTGTGTGTTAGGAAGTACTATGTTTAATTCTAATAATTAAAGGGATTGTTTCTTTAGAAGCACTCCTTGTTAACAGAAGCATTAAAAGAGAAGTCAGCCAGAAAGAAAGGAAAATGACCATAGCAGTATTCCAATATATGATTCATTCTTTGTCCCTGCGCAGTGGCCAGAATAACTGGCTCCAGCTGGATCGTAAAGTCCTGGATCATGACTTCTCAAAGACTTCGGGGCCTTTGGAACTCAAGTTCCTTGTGAGGTGAGTGCTCTTGCTGCGAAAGCTGGCCAATTGTAGAATACTGGTGTACACTGACAATTTAAAATCTCAGTGTTTTACATTTGGCTGAGTTGTGAATTATAGAGACCTACTTTGAAACTAGTTGGTCTATTGGGAGTATTGTGGCCTCTGGGGCTTGTCCTCACCAGCAGATGGCAGTGAATGTACATAGTTTAAGCCTGGCTGTGTAGGCCTATGTGCCAGACATCATTATTGTACATGATGAAGTATGTGAATGAATACTGATTTGGCAAACTGCATTGACAATTTATTTTAAGTGAACCTTACTGACCCCAGAAAAACTTTTTGCAGGTTTTATATCGAAAAGATCACCTTTTTGAAAGAGAACACAACAGTGGAGCTGTTCTTCCTCAACGCTAAATCTCACCTGTTTAATGTAAGTGTTTTTAAGCATTTATTTTCCAAATAATGTCCCATACATTTTTGTATACCCCATACATTTGTATCTTTGTATTATTCATGGGGGGTTGGTGGTCATATGATCAATACTTTGCACAAATATTGCTGTTGACAAAAGATTAGCTTTGCCTATAAATCTTTAGCTGTATATCTCAAACACACACACACACACACACACACACACACACTTTCTAAATCAATGTCTGAACCTAATAACCTTTAGACAATAACACAAGTATCATATTTCCTTGAGCCTGAAGCCCTTTAATTTCATGACTTCATAGTCAGTCCTGTTTTTGTATAGGCTACTGGATTGTTGTGCATAGGCCTACATAATATTTATAATATTTAATTCATCACATGATATTTATTTAGGGAATGTCTGTCTCTACAATGTCTT
The DNA here is from genome assembly GCA_026929865.2 of Hyperoplus lanceolatus. Classification (NCBI taxonomy): domain Eukaryota; kingdom Metazoa; phylum Chordata; class Actinopteri; order Uranoscopiformes; family Ammodytidae; genus Hyperoplus; species Hyperoplus lanceolatus. The sequence goes on from CM049396.1 coordinate 39,859,808, forward strand.
TATCTAAGACAATATGCACCCCCAAAGTTGACATTTGAGACATTTCAGGATCACACACACTAGGGTTGCGTTCCGAATCGCATACTCTTTCTTTTTTCTATTCTACATACTACATCCGACGATAAAAATAATCTAGTCAGGATGCAGTATAGCATACTATTGGGACATACTTTTACTCTCTTATTTCATCATATCATTGCGCCTTGATCTTGCCTCTTGCTTTTATATCCGTCGCATCCCTGTTTGTTTTCATATGGAGGCTTCGTCGATGTGACGATGTGACGTCACTTCACGTGCGCATTGGATTGTGGGTCAGAATCGCCCAAATAGGATGCTGGTTGCGTTCTGAATCGCATACTTTCTACTATATAGTATGTAGAAAAAAGATTTAGGATGTCCCGATTCTTGTGGCCAGATTTAGGATGGTTAGAAGTACCCGGATGTCATAGGCTACTTCATGCGGCCAAGATTGTTAGTGTTGAAAAGTGCATCCTATTTGGGCGATTCTGACCCACAATCCAGTGCGCACGTGAAGTGACGTAACATAGACGAAGCCTTCATATGAAAACAAACAGGGATGCGACGGATATAAAAGCAAGAGGCAAGATCAAGGCGCAATGTTATGATTAAATAAGAGAGAAACGTATGTCCCAATAGTATGCCTACTGCATCCTAACTAGATAATTTTTATCGTCGGATGTAGTATGTAGAATAGAAAAAAGAAAGAGTATGCGATTCGGAACGCAACCGCTGTTTTCAACATAGACATTATAAAGGATAGACGCCGCATTGGGCGTTGAGCGCGAGAAATGCGGGCGCCATCTTGGACCGGTCACACGTTCCACTCAGTGTAGTCTGTTTGGCAGGTGGAATGAACTGTCAACGCATGTAATTAATCATATCTCATTCAATACCAAACTGATTTTCACGCGGTTTTCTTTGCTGCAAAGATCATAAATGTAGCTAAGATACAGGGCACAAGTTTCGACGTGTTTTAATATTCATAGTGGGCTTAACAGTCATAGAAGATTCTGATATGATGTAACCAGACGTCCGAGTCACACACTTCGTCCGGGAGGAGATTGAAACGGAGGATGTGTTTCTGCTTGTTACAGTTTGGCATCGACAACCACCATTCCGACTTGTTGTCATTGGTTGTGTCTGTCTTTCACAAATTAAGGCTTCACCACATTGCCAAACTCGCCTCGCTTGAATTTCTCTTCGGAGTAAAATGCGATTGTAAGGATGGTTAACTTTATTTTATGCATTTGAGTATTATTGTTTGCTGTTGTTTGATTTTCCCTTAATTTCCCTTTTGATTGCAGTGGTTTTGTATTGAATGTGTTTTTAAATGTACCGCGCTGCAAGGCACGCATTGATTTCCTGTCTGTGTCTGAGGAACCAACTCGAGACTAGACTGAATTTGGTAGCCTATTCCCCCCCCACTAGTATAGAACATTGGACAACCAAGAAGACTTTGCTTTTAAACAATCCCGTCCTCTTTTAAGAGGCAATTGCCTAACAAGCTTGTGTTTTAAATTAGAGAAATAAAACATATTTTTACAGGAACACTCATGTTGTCCTTCTCTTTTAATGAGATATTAGGCTATATACACTTGTTTTTATTTATATTTAATGCCTTCATGGGAAACATCCACCCTTCATATGAACCATGCTCGACTACTCCTCCTAAATTGCCCCGAGCTAACTCCAGTTTAGGAATAACTGCCTTTTTTTTTGCAAAATACCTATCATAGCCTACATCACATAGGCCTATCATAAAGGTGACCAGACGTCCCCATTGTTGGTTGCCTGTCCCTGGCTAAACAGAAACAACCTTTTCCCATTTTGTTGACACCTCATTAGGTTTTTCAATCAGATTGCTAGTCAAACTGGAAATGTCTCCGTTTTCCCCCTTTTCGGGGGATGTTCCTCGTTTTGATCTCGGACGTCTGGTTACTTAGGCTATATCATATCAGAATCTTCTATGACTGTTAAGCCCACTATGAATATTAAAACACGTCGAAACTTGTGCCCTGTATCTTAGCTATCTTTGCAGCAAAGAAAACCGCGTGAAAATCAGTTTGGTATTTAATGAGATATGATTAATTAGGCTACATGCGCTGACAGTTCATTGCACCTGCCAAACAGACTAGTGGAACGTGTGACCGGTTCAAGATGGCGGCCCCACGGCTCGTCAGCGCCAATAGGCAGTAGCGGCCAACGAGGCATCTATCCTTTATAATGTCTATGGTTTTCAACACTAACAATCTTGGCCCGGAGGTTTTCGACCCATGACTCCACCCTGTGGAATAATAGGGTCATTACAGTTAATAGAAAATCTGTGTTTTTGAATGAATGGTAGAAGGGGCATTGTGTTTGTGAATGACATAATTGATGATAATGGTATTTGTTTTAGAACATATAGCCTTTATATACAAATATAATCTAAACTGTACTCAAAGGGAATATAATATGGGGGCGGGACCTGATAAGCCTTTGGCTTCTTCCGTCTCCCTTCGGACAACACAAAGTATGATGTACGAATATTTGCAAGAGAAAATTGTGTATTGTGTGGAATTGTCCGAAAGAATAATAAATAAATAAATAATACAATTTGTAAATCGATACCATTACCACTATTACAGCTAATTCAAAACACTTTGTTGTATTCTAGTACAAGACCTTTGCCATCTTTACCAAATTTAGTAATTAATCAGTGTCATTTATATGATAAAAAATGTAATAACGAATTTATTGGTGACATTTTGAAATCTGAAATATTATCCAATAATATCATCCAGGAAACAAAAGAGGCCAATTTATAAACATTAAAGGTAAACAAACATTCCATCCTGACATCATCATTACTCCAAAATATTTCAGGGTTTTGAGGATTATGTGTACAAGTCCCAAATACGGATGCCTTGCCTATAGATAAACCACATTTCAAGTTTATCAAATGGCCCATTTATCCTAAAGTCAAAGAGACTCATTTGAAAATAATCTATAAAATCTATCCGGTCGCTGATTTAGGTTTAGATTTGAAGTAGATCCGTGTGTTTTTTGTGAGGCGGCTGTTGAAACCTTGGAACACATGTTCTTTTTATGCCCTGCCGTCAAAGTCTTCTGGTCTGATTTACATAATTGGCTATCACTCAAAATTGACGATATCCCAACCTTTGAATTATTACATATCCTCTTTTATATGGACATTATAAATTCATCCCTTTCTGACTTAATTAACATGATCATCCTTATGGGTAAATATCATATCCATTGCAGTAAGTGGAAATCTTCCAAGCCTTCCTTTATAAGGTTTATAAATTATTTTAAACAGTTTTTCTCCTCCTTGAAAAAAGTCAAATCTAGTAAAATTGCTATAAAAATGTATACCGATATTTCCAGTAAGTTGTTGTTTTGATCCCTCTGAATGTTGCTCCTAAATGTTATTATTTTAGCCTATTTGCTTTCGATTTGTGATTTTGAGTTTATACCCCTTGGTTTGTTGTGTTGTTGTTTATTTTTATTATTTGTTATATTGTAACTGATGTGTGTATAATGTATGTTTTATTCCCCTACGAGAGTGTTGTATTGTAGCCTATTTTGTTTATCAATAAAAAAATAAAAAATCTTGGCCGGATGAAGTAGAACATCCGGGTACTTCTAACCATCATAAATCTGGCTGTCACTACACGATCTGAGGAGCCTGCACGATATGAGGTGCGCGTGCGCAAAATGGCCGCCCTCATTGACAGCCCGCTTAGAACCAGGCCCCCAGGATGCTGCCTTCTCCGAGCAGCCAGCATGGACATGTGGCCAACCCATTGGTATAGAGCTGTTAAGCGGAAGTCCCTTACTTCCGGGGCATGGGACCTATCTGCTCGAAAAATTACAACGGTAGTCAATGGAAAGAAATGTATTATTTTCTGGTCCCAGTCATGAAATGCCTTCGATTAGCCTACACATATGTTTTGTATGGATTTAGATGGTATTTTTTCGTGCAAAGAATGGAACAATTTAGCGAGTAGAAGCTGGATACGGTCAGGTTTTGTGTAGAGCGCTTTTGTGGACTACAGCTCTTCGCTGCTCTTGACACTTATGATATACGTCACCACCACTGGCATCCGCTTAGCTCAGAAACATGGCTGTGTCTTTAATGCACTTTACCGCCTTCTTTCAATGACAAGACAAAAGTCTTCAGCGTGGCGAAAATCACTACACAAGTGGACATGTGGAGAGTTTCAATTTCTCGAGTGGGGAGATTGTTGGCGTTGTCCACGCCAGCCATTAGCATTAGCACTGTCAGTCGAGAAGTGGAGGGAATGTGTTGAGGTGACGTCACAGAGGCGACAAGACTTGTAGTTGTTCTCGTAACATTTTTTCAAAAGCCGTTAGACGAATAATCATACAACATACCGTCAAACTCTTCACATGAAAAATTATCATTTAGACCCATACAAAACATGTATGATATCCAAGGCATTTAATGACTGGGACCAGAAAATAGTAGATTACTTTCCATAGACTCCCATTCATTTTTTTTCAGCCGATAGGTCCCATGCCCTGTAATTCCACCACTTCCGTTTAACAGCTCTATTGCATGGTAAGGGGTGGAGCTTATTTTCATGCGGCCATTAGGCAGATGTCCCTGTCCACACAGTACAAGCGGCGAACAAGATTGTGTCTCTGCACATTTTTTCTGGATATCAATCATAGGCTCATACTTATCTTTAGACCATATACTATTAAAATGTAAGTTTTCTCATTTCAAAACACCACCTCAAGCGTTTTATTAGCCCAACGGCTTTTAACGGCTTTCAGTTTGTTTTCACCAGGCAAGATCAAGCCCCAACCTCAGCGATTTTTACCAGTATCCAATAAGGAAGTGACCACAACTGTAGTAACCCGGAAGTGCCACTGGGGGCTGTATGCAGAAGAGAGCCATCTCTCATTGACTCCAATGTTAAACATGCCGTTTTCACAGCATTATTAATCCTATTTCAGGCCTGGATTGAAAAACCATTCTAGTCTGTATGTTTAGTTCATATCTCCATGACAACTCTGAGGGGGGTGAATTTTTTTCTAGCAAGCTAGTTTTTATTCTATTGGAAGTTAAAATATATGAATTTTAGGGGCGTGGCCTCTTGATTGACAGCTAGCCTCTGTCCCTCACTCAACCTCGAAGGCTAGTTGTAAGGGTTAGCATGCTAACTCAATAGACAGCAGTGTGTTCATTCCTCCATCCCGTGTGCTGCTTGGGGCTGTACCAACGATGGATTAAGGACTGTGGTTTACAGTTTTTTCGGTGAGTAACACTGTATTTACAATTATTATTGTTATGTTACAACTGTACACTGTAGCCTATAGAACCAATTAAAAGCTGTTAGTTTCGCGAGTGTCACAGTGACAGTGTTAGCTCTGTTATGCCAGCTAAATAAATAGCTAGTAGCCACTACCATGACTTGAGCACCGGGAGGATTCGGGCGGTGTTTGGGCCGTGAGGGTCGCTGTTTTACAGTTTATTAAGAGCATGGTACTGTGTTGAACACGTGTGGAATATCGGTTTAAATCATATCATAAATCATGTTGGCTGCATGCTTGTGGAGCCGGTGTGTCTCTGCCCGGGCCCGAGGTTTTTTCAAGGCTCCATGCCGCTAACGACTGTTTATGGTCAGATGGGCACGTAATGGAATCGGTTCAGAAACAAAAGTTGGGCTGAGCGGTCCAGTTAAACCTTTTACTATCTATGGGTTAAACATATGGCATAGGAACACTTTTGTGACAAAATATATGCTCACAAGTTTGCGCTCAATAATGTTTATAGATGAAGGGGCTATGTGCATCCGTAAAACCGGCTCCGTTCCACGGTTACTACGATGGTTATTTTTTTTTATAACAGTCGTATAAACTCAAATTAAATATACAATTGTGGCTGTGTTTCCGCAGCTGTGTTATCCGTGGATATTATGACGGTTATCGTACTGCATTAACTCAAAAATAAATATACAATTTTTGTTGTTTCTTCCTTTATTCCAAACGCTATTTTTCTGAAAAAAATTATTGATTGCCTAGTGCAGTACTTTTATCTGACTCTTTCTGTATTGTTTGACTCAGTGGTTGTCTCTCTGTCCTCTTCCAGGTTAACATGGAGGAATGAATGTGTGCCTCTGGTCTCCCTGATCTCTACGTGAAAGAGCGACGGTGTGGCCATTCATCTGGCAGCAACTGAAGTCAACCTACATTCACACTATCCTCATCTTATCTGCTTGTGATAATTGTCATTGATTGTGATATTTTGTGATATATCTTTTTCTGCACTGTCCGTCTTTGTAGAAGTATTCCTGCTCTGTAGAAAATCTTTCAAGTTTTTTTTTGTGGGATTTTTTCCTAACTTAAGTAAAGTGTTTTACAACATTACATAGCCCTGATTAGGCCTATATAAAAAACATAATTTTATTAATTGATAACTTAACAGCCCCAAATGTATTATCTTTTGACTATTTTTGTGTAATTTTTAATGAAAATATGCCGAGAATGTTTCATATAGCTTCTCCTGTTAAAATTTCAATGCAAAACTTTTACTTGTAACAGAGTAATTTAACAGTTTGGTATTTGTACTTTTACTTCAGTAAAGGATGTGAATATTTCCTTCTACACTGTTTAATCTTTACCTGGGTCATCTTTGAGTCTTACATACAAGCAAAATCATTTTCATAAGTACTTTTAATATAAGATAATGTTCTACTTTTACTCAAGTGATATTGTAATTGGTGACTTGTAAAAGAGTCAATTCTCTGATATGATGATGAAGATACTTTTAATGACCACACAGCCAGGCTGGTGTTTTCAGTACAGCTCCTTGGTACAGGTTCCAACTTTACATTGAACATTAGACATACAGACAGGCACATTACATAATACAACAGGGCCATGCTTAATCGTCAGCTTTCAGATTTTAGAATGTTGGAAGGCATAGTGTGCAGGGTGAGTGGGATCAGAGATGTGTAGTGTCAGTTTGCGGGATAGTAATTCAAGGGATGGTAGGGTGTGCCAATAATTTTGGATGCTGTTGATGCACTGTAATTTCTTCCGGGAGAGTGAGTCAAGGCTGGCAAATCAGATGGATGAGGTGAGGATGCTTTCAACGATGGCTGTATAGAAGCGATAGAAAGTGTACTTAATCATTTAATTCAACTGTTGCACCTTAACATAAAACCCTGCTCTAAATATCTTATATAATATATGTATATTCAAAATCATAGGCTATTAAATTAGTGTTCTCATCTGTTTATGGATTGAATGTGTCCTCCCTTATCATGTATTACTGTTAATAACATTTTCAGTCTGGAGACCAAAATACAATTAATATTATTACAAATACATTGAGATCAGCTTGTTCAGCCCTTAGTCAACACTAGGAGACATTTGTTTCAGCTACGAGCTTTTTAATGCCCTCTCTCATGTGCTCGGAGGTGATATTGAGAATATGTTCAGCTCTGTTGGACCAAACTGGAGGCAGGGAATTACGTGACTGAGGCTGAGCTCGTCTACCGGTAGGCTAACAAGTAGAGCGAGTGCTGTTAGCGTAGCTCCTGGCTCGAGCTAATGTTGCTAACTTGGTGCACGTCACAGTACTTCGGCTAGATGGGACTATCTCCCTCCCCCCAACGTCGCTACATGCCCTTTTTTGGTACGAGGAAGTGAGGCGGAGTCAAACTCTGGCAAGATGGCGGCGCGCACACGCCAAGAAAGAAGGGATACTCCTCGGTGAACTGAGGTCGGCCATGATGCTTTATCCATTATATTATACTATCTATGGGCTAGATGCTACAGAACGAGACACCCGCCTCCAGTCCGCTACGCTTGCCGCCGTCTTTCTTGATAGGTCCATAATGCTGCTACGTCCATGCTACGTCATGCTTTGGGCCGTATGGAATTTCCGGATTATGCTTCCTTGTTGCTTCTCTGCGCCTATGAGCAGCTTTCATAGGAATGAATGGGCGCCATGTTTCAATACGGTGTCCATTTCTTTATATGTCCATGCTTAGAACAGACTCGCTCAATTCTGAACCGATTTTCATGAAATTTAGTTTGTTATGAAGATAGAACAGTTAATCGTGCTACAGATTACGTGTTGGAATTAAATTCAGTTACGGGGCCCGGGCCGCTAACCCACGGACTTTGTGTGTGTGTGTGCTTGTGCTCACGGGGAACTTTAGGAGGGAGCGGGGGTGAGGACCCTGACGTGCGTTGCCTAGGCGACTGCGGGCTTTCCAAGATGGCGGCCATTCTGCGCATGCGGTCCTCAGATCGTGTAGTGGCACTGGCCACAAGAATCGGGACATCCTAAATCTTTTTTCTACATAGGCTGCTATATAGTAGAAAGTATGCGATTCGGAACGCAACTAGGCCTACATGTTTTTCTCAAGCAGATGTCAAGCGGTTTTTCAAAATGCTGCTTTCAAGTGTTGTTGGAATGTTTACCATTACACGCATGACATACCATGTAGCCTACATTTCTTACTATATTTTAGTATTTAGAAGTTTGTGCTCGATGAGTTTTAAATTAATTCTCTAGATTTGGAAATCATTATAATGGATTTCAAACGCTAAGTTTAACATGACAGTTGTAGCAGGACCAGGAAGATTGTTGAGCGGTACGAGGGCACGTGAATGCAGCTTGTGATCAGACGTTGCAGTCTGTAGTCCATTTTTTTTGTCACGGCGAGAGCGTGGACTGGTCACCATGGGAGACGGAGACTGTTGAACCTGCTTACTGACCGTACCACTTTACCGAGGGGGCTGTCATTTAGTGCAGGAGCTTCAACTTCGCTTTTCATGCTGGAGAGTGTGTTTTATCGCCTGTAGAAAATGTATCGATAACTCTGGTGCAGAAAATGAGTAGGGAATATACTTCACGGACAGTTTTTAAACCCGTTTTCTCTCTGCGGCAGTGGTTCAGCCGGTAACGGCAGAAGTGAGGTACGGGACGGGAGGATTTTCATTTTCTCAAGTCAAGTGTGTCGGACAGGGGACAGGGCAGGCTGCACATTGTGTGTGTGTGTGTGTGTGTGTGTGTGTGTGTGTGTGTGTGTTTTCCCCTAGAAAAAAAAACAATTCTATCGTAAATGTTTTTATTTTTATATTTTTTACAACAGGAGACCATCGAAGTTGAGAGTGAAAACGTTTTCAAATTAGCCGCATTCGCATTGCAGGTAAGAAAGAGTTTGTTGCATGCTTTCTAGCCCGGAATTGTGTCGCTTACCCCTACTGTGAATGAGGACAGACTGACGTCACTTACCCCAACTGTGAATGAGGACGGACTGACGGTTGGGGCACGCACCATTTGAAAACATTTGCTTTGGTCGCAGCTGTTGTTAAAGAAACTTGCTCTTTTATTATATTATTGCTCTCTACAATGACCTTGTGCTTTGCTGCTGTATTTCTCTTGAGGTAGCCTACAGAAGAAAATCAAACGTAGTAAGGTGAAATGTGTTGTTTTAACCGTGTAACGTTACATGTAAATAATATACAGGTAGCTAGTCTTAGCCTACTGGGCAATTTAGTCAGTGTTGCACTTTTCTTCTTCTTCTTTGACTAATGTTTTTACTGAATGCATTGTTTTTTCTTTTAAGGAGGCCAGAGGAAATTACATCAGGTAAGACATGATCAAAGTCTTAACAAATATAAACGCATCAAACAGTATGAATGTTGAAAAGTATATAGCCCAAAGGGATTGACACATGAGCTAGCTAGAACTTTCATTTAAACTGTTTTGAATGAGAAATGCAGGTGAAAGGCAAATTAGTAGTGTCGTGAAATGGTGAAGCACACTATTTTTTTTTTACAATATATGCTATGCAGTTTTTGTTATGTCCTGACGTCTTATCAGCTGTAAACACATGCTACATGTATTGACCTTTTCATGAACAAGTGTCTGCAGATGAATACAAACTCTACATCATTTATTTAGTGTTTGCGTCTGTACTCTGACAAGTACACCGGCTTTGGTTTGTCAAGTTGTTTGGTCAGTAATCAATGTATAAAGATCGCTGTGTATAGTCAGTTAATGTTCAACTTGACTTGCTCAGATTTTATTTCAAACTGAACTTCCCTCAGTTAATAATTCCCCTGATTTTGTTTCTTGTGACATTGAAATGAACCCCTGCTGGCTTGCTGCCATCCACATGGTCCGTGTTGCCCTTTTGTCACACAGTTGCCTGTGAAGGCAGACGTATGTTTACAATTAGACTTACTACACAACGTTGCAAGTGCTCATCTTAATACATGTCACTTGTCCTGACGCACATGGCCTATTTGAAACTTGTACAAATACATGGACATTTTGTATACACTTTGGTCAGACTAGTGGGAGATTGTACAAAACCTCCACAATCTGTTCACTGGTAGAGATAGTGTTTTCATTGTGGGCTGTGAGCTCACAGGCTTGACCTGCTGATATCATATGCAGTTTTTTTTTTTGCCAGTCGGAGGAGTGAAGGGCATTGGGTGTAATTAGTAAACACTCTGTAAGGAGTTGCATGCGTATGGTTTGAATGGTGTGTGCATGTATTCTTAAAAAAATCAGTTTTACCCCTTGTTAAAAAACATTGCCTTTGTTCTCTTGCAAAAGAAAGGGGAAAATCTTGTTATTGACAGCCATGATTGACCCGATACATAATGATTATTATTTATTTCTGCTTTCGAACAGATTCATGCCTCACTGTTTGGATTGACTCTGGATTGTAAATGTGTGCAATCTGAACTTTCATCCCATGTGGGTGTGAGTGGGGATGGGCTGTACTTTGTCCTCACTCTGAAAGCACAATAAAAGAGAACCTGCCAATAGGGCTGGGCGATATGGCAAAAATGATTATCACGATTATTTTTCGATATTGATATTAATCACGATATATAATGTGATACTGCTGAAGCCTGAAGAAATCAGAGTGTTCATAAGTTTAAACATACAATGTTGTTTATTAGCATATTTGTGATGAGGGAACATTGAATCACATTTAAATATAAACATGTAACTTCACAAACATGTTTTTTCTGCCCCTAACAAAAAAATATAAGATAGCTTGAATTATTTAAAATAATGTAAATCACATTAAACTCCATATTGAATTTGAAGCCTACAACTGAAAGTATGTGGAAGGAGTGGGCCAGTAATTGATAGTGCGATTGATTTTATTCTTGAATTTGGGATATAATGAATTAGCTGGTAAATGAATAGTTTACCAGAAGAAGTCATGGTCAAACATTAAAAAAATAAGTGATGCAGGTCTGATCAGTCTTTGTGTTGAGGTAGGCAGTGTTTATCACATCTCCATATGCATTAGGGATGTGAATGTGTCGACCCAATGACCGGTTTTCCATGCTCAAGTCGACTTTAAAATTAGAAATCTGAAAATCAGGGGGTTATGCCGTTTTATTATAACCGTGTATGCGAGTTCACGTCTGGTCGTGAGCACGCTGCAGGAGTGTCACTTCTGCATGAAGTGTCAGCTACACATAAGAGTCCGGCGTGGGACCATTTTTTCACTGTTGATAAAAAAACAGTGCAGTGCAAAATATGCTGCATAAGTTAAACGCTCGTCTAAGACTATGATGTTAAATCACCTTAGAAACACACAAAGATTATTCCGAGCAAAACAGCGTTTCACTGAGATCTCGCCAGTGAGCGAGTGAGCCGCCGCGCAAAAGAACTGTGGTTTGAGGCTAAAATAATAACCGGTTAGAGATGTCGATGGGAAAGTCTTCCGCGATCTGTTTGTATGTCTCGAGCCTCCTGCGCGACTAAAGGTCTGATCAGCGCTGTCCATGAGCCGCTCCCCTCCGTTAGTTTCTGTCTACAGCCGACAAAATTACAATCACCTGCTAAGCATGGGCAGCATTTAAAAAAGCATCTAATTTGTATTACCATTAGGTCTTTGATGTAAATACTGTAATATAACGGCGGCAGCTCTGAAGCCTAAAGGAAAAGTGCAGTTTTCACTTGTTTTCACCACCTCAACCTTTGCCGTGGGAGGGAAAAAAGGGGGGGGAAAGTAAGTCGATTGATTTGTCGACTCGTGTCTCAACACGTCAACTCAGAGAAAACGTTTCCTCGTGGAGTGGATCGCGCCGTAGTTCAATTCAACAAGAAAGGCAAACACAAACTGTGGGACTGTGCAGCGCACTGTCATCATGCGTATGACGAATGTATTAAATATGCAAATTCGATCGGAACTGACTGGAAAGTATTACCCGAGGGTACACGCCAGCACGCAAATCTATCCGCATATGGCGTGTGGCGGGTGTTAATTTCCATCCCTCCGCTCTCCTCTCCTTTCCGCAGTGCTCCAAGCTCAAACATGCACCAGAAAATGGGCGTGTACTTCGACATGAATTTTCTTTTTTTATTATTATAATTTTTTTCAGTATCGAGCATTTATGTCTTATGCTTATCGCCGTAATCGCTGTGAGTTTTATCGCGATCACTAATCGAAATCGAATTATTGCCCAGCCCTACCTGCCAACAGATCTGGTAAAATGAGCGAGGTTGGGAGTGTGTCCAATCCAAACTGTCTTGTTCTTTACTCGCACAGATACTACTTTCCCCATGCTTGTTTTGATTATGGTCTCTGGATATTCGATTATAAGAAGCTTCGAGTGTTTGTTTTGTCTCATTTGACAACGATTAAAAATGTATATTATGTATTTGTTCTTTTTAAATTTTTTTTGAAGAAGACGGCAAATGACATCTGTTTTCCACAACCTGCTGTGTTACTAGAACATAGCACTGGCCCCTCATTTCTAACACTGTTCTTGTGCTGATGCATCTCTCCCTGTCCTGTTGGCATCATCTTTAGATTATACTTCTTTGAGAAAACAGGCCTGGTGGTAAAAGACCCCTCCTAAAGGATTAATATAGATGGCTCTCTCCCATACTGTAGTAGCCCTGCAGCTGTGAGATTAGCTGTGAGGGAGTTAGGGAGACCTCCTCCTCCTATAGCCAGCTGCCTTAAGAGGGATGAGCCTGGCCCACTGTCCAATTGCAGACAAGTTGGCGACAGGAGGACTCACTGTTATTGTGGTGGTGTGGGCAAACCCCCTGCTGTGTATTGAATTAATGTACCATCAGGTTTCACATTGTACTTGTAGCAGAATTCCCTTTGCTATATCAGTATTGCATTGCATTACTGTACTGATTCACACATCTGTTGCAGGTATAATCCATATAGCTGAATGCAACAAGTTACAAATGGGTTCTTTATTGTAATTTTGTGTAAAAAACAAAATGCCCTTCCTAAACACTGAATTGACTGATGTCTTTAATTTTGCCCAAAATTAAGCGTGGATTTCTTTCTTCGACTTCAAAAGTGAGCTAGAGACATTGTCTATGCCACTTAACTTACTAGTAATTAAGTAATCAACTTTGATTAACACAATTGTTGTGTATAGCCTGTAGTTAGCGGTACATTCACAGCACCAGGCTCTCTCATTGTGCTCTCAACCACAGCAGCCACTACGTCTCAGCCCATGTGGAATAGCTGACAGATGAGTATTATCCCTCCCACGCTGGGTATAGCTGCACTGCACTGGGCTGTACCGGGTGTAGGAATCGCCCCCAAAGCTGCAGGTAGATAACAGACATAAAATTGCTTTCCAGATTGCTGACAGGGCAGCAGCCAGGGCTGCAGAGCTAGATCACCCCAACAACGCCAGGCCCCAGCTCCACATAAAATGTATGCCATCAAACACGCAGTATAGTGCTATGGCAGCAAAACTCAGTCAACTTAAGAGAGGTAGCTACAGGGAAGAGCGATTCAAGTGCCTCTGCCCTTGCTGCGGCGACTCACCCTTGTTTTTTGTGTTTAGTAGGCTGGTCCAAATAACTGGATCCTTATGCGTCTGTGCTACCAAGTCAGCGACTGTTAGTTAAAGTCGCTGTGGTAACACAACCAATCTGTATCAACACCTGAGACAGCACACAAAAGCATGATGAATGCATGAGAGTGATGGCTGAGGCAAGTTTCAATAAGTTTACATAAGTGCAACACTGCTACTGTCTTTGGTGAAATGCATGTATTTATTTTCAAAGCAAATTTTTTTTTATATTATTATTCAATTGTTAAGTTATTTTGAAAAGAGCATGCTATTGTAGGCCTACAAGATTTATTTTCAGAATTTTCAATTCTGCTTTATTTTTAGATTTTAAATTGAGAAATACATGTTTATTCCAAAGGAAACAACCACCACCTTAACCCTGCAGGAAAGACTGAATCCAGTAGTTATTTTGTTATGTGGAGGTTATTGTTATAGCAGGTACTTTAGTTAAGAGTGTGCTAATGGTTCATATTAAATGTGGTCTGACCTACACATGTTAAATTGTGTCCCAGAGGCCTCGAACTATTTTGCATGGGAATGTACATTACTTTTCAACACAGGGAGCGGCTGCCAAGTGCTTGTGAATGGCTTTTGTTCAAGTCTCCAGTGGACTGCCCCGCCAAGCCAGAGGCCTTTTTGTCCAGCAGAAACTTTAGACCGAGTACTCCCTCCTACATCATGTTGGAGTGGCCCATAGTTCACTATCAGAGACCTTGACAGTGGAAAACACTGCAATTTGTCTTTACAGATTACACAGCCAGTATAGTAGCTCACAAAAGTGAGTACACCCCTCACATTTCTTCAAATATTTCATTATATCTTTTCATGGGACAACACTGAAGAAATGACACTTTGATACAATGTAAAGTAGTCAGTGTCCAGCTTGTATAACAGTGTAAATTTACTGTCCCCTCAAAATAACTCAACACACAGCTGTTAATGTCTGAATTGATGGCAACAAAAGTGAGTACACCCCAAGTGAAAATGTCCAAATTGGGCCCAAAGTGTCAATATTTTGTGTGACCACCATTATTTTCCAGCACTGCCTTCTTGGGCATGGAATTCACCAGAGCTTCACAGGTTTCCACTGGAATCCTCTTCCACCTATTCTTGACGACATCACGGAGCTGGTTTATATTAGAGACCTTGTTCTCCTCCACCTTCAGTTTGAGGATGCCCCACAGATGCTAAATAGGGTTTAGGTCTGGAGACATGCTTGGCCAGTCCATCACCTTTCCCCTCAGCTTCTTTAGCAAGGCAGTGGTCGTCCTGGAGGTGTGTTTGGGGTCGTTATCATGTTGGAATACTGCCCTGCTGCCCAGTTTCCAAAGGGAGAAGATCATGCTCTGCTTCAATATGTCACAGTACATGTTGGCATTCAGTGAACTGTAGCTCCCCAGTGCTGGCAGCACTCATGCAGCCCCAGACCATGACACTCCCACCAACATGCTTGAATGTAAGCAAGACACACTTGTCTTGATCCTCGTCACCTGGTTGCAACCACACACGCTTGACACCATCTGAACCAAATAAGTTTATCTTGGTCTGATCAGACCACAGAGATGGTTCCAGTGATCTATGTCCTTAGTCTGCTTGTCTGTAGCAAACTGTTTGCGGGCTTTCTTGTGCATCATCTTTAGAATGGTCTTCCTTCTGGGACGACAGCCATGCAGACCAGTATGATGCAGTGTGCGGCGTATGGTCTGAGCACTGACAGGCTGACCCCCTACCCCTTTAAGCCCTGCAGCAATGCTGGCAGCACTCATAGGCCTATTTTCCAAAGCCAACCTCTGAGTATAAGGCTGAGCATGTGCACTCAATCTTCATAAACTGGGCCGCAGGGCAGTATTGCATGATAACGACCCCAAACACATCTCCAAGACGACCCCTGCATTGCTAAAGGAGTTGAGATTAAAGGTTATGGACTGGCCAAGCATGTCTCCAGACCTAAACCCTATTGAGCATCTGTGGGGCACCCTCAAACGGAAGGTGGAGGAGAGTAAGTTTTCCTAATATCCACCAGCTCCGAGATGTCAACATTAATGAGTGGAAGAGGATTCCAGTGGAAACCTGTGAAGCTCTGGTGAACTCCAGGCAATGCCGGAAAATAATGGTGGCCACACAAAATATTGACACTTTGGGTGCAATTTGGACATTTTCACTTAGGGGTGTACTCACTTTTGTTGCCAACACTTAAATGGCTGTGTGTCGAGTTATTTTGAGGGAACAGTAAATTTACACTTTTATACAAGCTGTACACTGACTACTGTACATTGTATCAAAGTGTAATTTCATCAGTGTTGTCCCATGAAAAGATATAATGAAATATTTGAAGAAACACCTCTGCTTAACATTTTGGTTCAGACCAATTGTTGCAGCTGTCATAGTGTGATCATTGGCTAATCTGGGACGGTTAATCAATATAAGGTTGTTTAGATAGGACTGCGGACTGCATTATTGTATGGCTTGGAAAGAAAAATCTCCACAAGCCCCGTTTTAAAAAGCTCCTTATGACTTAATGGCCCTGCATGTGCCTTCAGACTCATGTCTTGTCGCCAGACTTTTAAAATTAGTACTGGCAAGACCAGTGTCGTGGCGTGGGGATTTTTTTTTGAGGAAGCCAAGTGAGACAACACCTTTAATCTACATGTGTATTGGAAGGTGGGGGAAAGAAAAGAGTAGGCTACGTCGCAGCTTCTATTCAATGTAACTACAAGAGCTATTATAGTGCCTGGTCACTTTACCAGGATTTACACACGCCTGTAATCTGTCCGACACTGCTCGTTCGCTCTCTGTCTCACTCACTCACTCACTCACTCTCTCACTCACACACCTCCTTATCGTCTTATTAAATTATACATTTTATTATAAACGCACCCCACACCCCGACCGGAATGCACAACTAGCCGCTTAATGCCCAATGCAGATTCGAATTCATTCACAATATAATTAGGGGAAGTTTTAGGCTATTTTAAGTTTCACGTTCACGTTAGACACGACTCACACAATCAGTTGTAGGTGCTTGACATACACACATACTTTCTATACATCCTTTTCGTTTAAGAACTAGGCCAAATGTTCATTACAACACTATACTTAAAGTGTAACTGAACCCTTTTACTTGTTTTTTGAGATATAAGCTGAATTAAATCACTATGTTGTTAAGGAACACTTATATGCTGGTGTTAACATTGAACAAAATTGCAATATGTTAAATATCGGCAATTTAAGAAATGTTTTGTATTGTAAATCATTTTAGAACTTTACTAAGATTTGAAAAAAACTTTTTTCCATCGGGTTCGAAAAATGACGTACTGCTGTACTTTTGGTACAGTAGTACGTCATCACGTCGCCTCAAAGCCGGTCAAGCTCTTCACAGGTCCATGGCTGATCCATGAGCTACTACTGTTATACTGTCCCTCCAAGGATGTTATTTCGGGGGTTAACACACTTCACTTCTATCGGCAGTGTGTCTGCATTATCTCACACTGTATAACACGCACACACACACACACACACGGACCCGGACTTGTTCATTACTTCACTTGATTGACACACGCTACCGCTCGCTCGCTCGCTCGCTCGCACACATACACACACACACACATACACACACACTGCCGCTAGCTCACTTGCGCTACTCGGTCTCCTAACTCGATAGAAACACCCGCCAACAATTTAGAATAAGAAAGTCCTCCACCTCAGACGACCCATCTGTGTGGCATATGAGCTCACTGTGTAGCGACAGGGCCGGTGACTTTGTGTCACTCGATATTTCAATGAAGTCATGTCATTCAGATCTTCCTGAGTGACAGCTAGCAGCTAGCCCCCTCCTTCACAGACACCGCGCGCCCCCCTCATGGCCCCCCTCCCTCCCGAAAGTCGGCCGGCTGATGTCGGAATGTTTAAAAACAAAGGTTCTCAAACGGAATTCAGAATCCATGGTCTGAAAGCATTTTTCAAAATCGTGCAGTAGCTCAAACAGGGGGTGCAGTTACCCTTTAAGACATCCCAGAACAACTTCAGTGGATACAGTAGGCCTACCAATGCAACTTAATCCAGGCAATCAAGGCACAATTAGCAATAAAATAACACAAAACATAACACACATAGCTACACAGAGTTAAGGGAACAGTTAACCCGCGCCGGGAGAAGGTGTGTATTTTACTCACTATTTGTAGAGGAAGGCCATTAGCTGAAGTTTGCCGCTACCAGCTAGCCACTCGTTGCGGACATAGTTCTCCTCACAGAAAGTGCGATAAGCTTTCTTTCTCTCCACACGCATTGGCCTGCCGTCAGATTTGATTTTTAATGGCTCCTCAATTGGCAGTTTGGTAAAATAATTTTTTACTAAATACTCAAAATCTCCTCCCTCCATAACTGTTCTTGCTAATATGATAACAATGCAAACATGCTAATCTCCCGCTATTGTTATTGTTGTTAAATTTCAGTGACGTTGATAATGATGCTTTGATTTGATTGGTGTGAAGCCAAAGGCCGAGTGGCTTCCCTTGGCACCCGCATGACACCCTCCTGACCAATCACAGGAGGGCAGTGTCAAGACAACAGCCTCACCTGATTGGTCAATCCTTCTTTCTTTTTTTCACTAAGGGATGCCAGCTCGGGCTGGCTTCCACGCAGACCTACAGTGTGCAGTGTCGTGTTTCGCCGCGTCTTCAGTATGTAACTTTAAAGGGGCACTGTTTCGCGCATTGTGAAATGCTCAATGAGAGGAGAAAAATGGGGAAGAAATGACAGGAGCACAGGACCAAATAATTACCGAAACTGTTAATATGAATGTTTTTATTGGATGACAACTACAGCCTAAAAAACAGGGAAGCCTGGCTTCCCTTGGCCTCCGGGAGAAAACGCCACTGGGCAAGACATGAGTACAGTTCAGGTTTAGTCTTAGCGAGCAGTATTACACTTTATACTGTAGATAAGATACTTAAACACTATCATGACACTGCACCTTTTCTAAAGGTTTGCAAACATGAATGATTGCTGTCCCACCTTTTAAGATAGAAATTCAAACCACACTGTGAAAGCAGACGTGGATAAATGTTTTCTATACATTTTTACACCTTGAATTGAGATTATTTTAGGTAAAAAAACTACATTTACTTTTCTTGTTGTCCACATGCTGATCCAAAGTATTCTGTTGAGGGCAGAGCAGGGTACATTGGATGTCTAAATGAAGAGATTATCATGTAAATTGGAGTTATTGTTTGGGCCAAGTGTAATTTTGTTCTATGTTGTTTCCCTCTCAACTTTAAATCGTAGATGGGTAACTAGAAAGGACTGATAAAATAATATACTAACTTTAAGAACAGCAAATGTATTCAATCCAATTACATTATTTTATTTTCAGTGCGGAGACTGCCAGTTCAGACCTGAAGCAGCTCCCAGTTCTGCCCACCAGAGTATTAAGGGAGCACCCATCTCTCAATTACTGGTAAGTTCTCCCAGTTGTTTTTCCTCTGAAAACAAACCACAAAGTGCATGGGGGTCAGTTATGGCAGGGTTTTTCCTGCATAGAGAAAGTTTTGGCGTGCGCCAAAGCGGATTTATCCAGCGCCAAAGGAAAATCACCAGCGCCAAAGTGATAAAGATTAGGAATAAATATAGCTATTTAAAACCTCTCCAAATGCATCCCAATTTAAGTCATCCTTCTTGAGGGGCTGGGCAATAACTTGAATTTAATTTTCGATTACTATTACGGCTTCCCTCAATCATGAAAACAAAATAATCGTTATTAAACTATCATTGTTCCGCACGCCGGGGCATGCAGGCTTTTAAATGCAGCGCACCCTTTCAGCCGAGCGGTGCGCTCGCTCGGCCCCTCCCTTACCTGAGTTTAGCTATCGGCTGGTCCAGAGAGTAGGAGGGAAATGTTGCGCATTGCTCTTTTGAAAAACTTCTAGATGACGAGAATAAAGGTCAAACTAATTGTGTTGTCTGAAAACACTTCAGACTCAACTAAAGTACAAACTAAAATAACGTGCTAGATTTGTCACGCGCGGACACGCGAGTAAGGTGACATACGCGACCGAGAGAGAGAGACAGAGAGAGAAAAAAGGCATATACGACCTGATCTGCACCTCTAAACATCCCGACCAATTTGTTTATTCACTTTAAAGGTGCAGTGTGTAATATGACATCATCAAGTAAGTTCTAGAAAGTTCTAGAATGCAACGCTCCCTGGGTAACCCCACCCCTTTCGAATAATAACAGAAGCTACAGTGGCCTTCAAGGACAAGAACAATTTTAAACAATGCACCTGATGACATTCCAACTATGACACTTCCAAAATGGCGGTGACAAGGCCTTGGTCCAAAGTATGGAGAGATATGGACATATATGAGACCATTTCTAAGGAAAAAAATAATAATTAAAAAAAAAAAATTCAGCTATTATGCACTAAATTAAACGTACTTATGGATATTATAATTATTTTCTACGAAGTCAGCTAGGAAATAATACCCAAAATTCTACACACTGCAGGTTTAAGTCGAGTCATAGTGGTCTATGACCAAGCAATCAATGAATAAAAACACAGGAGGTTTAAAGCTCCTTGACTCATGCCACCACAACTGTCAACACTGTACAATGCAACTGCCTATCCAGCCAGCTCCAGGACAGGAGACATAACTAAATCATGCCCTTACATTCAATGTTAGCAAAAGACGTGCCCTATCAACACAATTTACAACTGGTTATTTTTATTTTGACATATTTATTTTATTCAATTATTAAAAATATGTTTCACTTATTTAGCACATTTCTATTCTCCCTGTTGTCAGTTCAATTAGGCCTTTGTTTAAATTCCAAAGTCATGCTGTTATTAGAAAAAAACCTTGTTAAAAGTCAAATAGATGCATAATTTTCTCAAATCAATGATTAACTGTCTTTAATAATTGTGATAACACAATGTGATTACTCAAAATAATCATGATTATGGTTTTTCATAATCGAGCAGCCCTCCTTCTTACATTTTCCATGGTTTAGATCAATTAGAAAGAATTAAAGTATTAAATAGGTAGGCCTAGTCATTATTAGTATTTTGACTTCATATCTACAGGTTGTTTATTGTGATTTCATAAGCGTCAGTAAGCTCCATGGTAACACAGTGATTGACAGGCTGACTGAAATGCTCTTTATCTGGACAGAAACTGCCCTCTCCCTACCCAACACCCTCTTAAAATACACAAACCGTTTGCCTTTACTGGTGCACATAGTCGCGACCCCAAAAAAAGTCGGTCGCGTACTGACCCCCCAAAGGCCCATTCTGAGCCAGGAAAAACCCTGTATGGATGGTGTCAGTGTTTTGGGGAAACATTCTTGTGGTTCAACCCATTACAACAGAGCTTCCTCTGCATTATACATAAAAATTCACCTGTCAAATTACATCAGTTGTCAGTTAAAACAAGGCTGTACAAAGCAGTCATTTTCCCCAGAATAGCAGTTGTGGGTAGTACGTTGCTTACAGACCTTGCCGGGTACTTGGCAGACGGTGTTGGCTCTGATGCCTTGACTAATTAATGCCTGGGTAGTGTTAATTGCCAATTAGCATTGAGAGAGCACAGGGAGGTGCTGACAGCCACTGGCAGTTTAAAGGATTGCTGTCTGTCTCACACTGCTGTTTTTGGTCCTCTACCTGCCCCTTCCTCTCCAGGCTAAATGGTCATCTGAGGTCTGCTGCAGCCTCTGAAGCCTATACATCAGTTTAATATCCCAAATAAAATGATAGTGTTATGATGTACGGGTGAGCACATGAACACTTCTGCCTCTCTCCCTCTGCCGCTTTGTGTCTGTTAAGTAGGGCTGTCCCGAATACCATTTTATAGGCTTCGAATACTCGTTGGATTTTCCAAGCGAGTATTCGAACACTCGTTTTAAAAAAGCAAACCATCAAAAACAACATTAATAATCCTGATGTACTCCCTGAAACCGAACTTGTCTGAGAGCCGTGCGTCTCTCTCGGGTCTCTCTGCTTTAGCTGATAGAGAAATACTCTGCTGAGAGTCATATTGACTTCGTACCGGCAGCTTTCGCTGTAGTTTCACCATTTCCTGGTGTGTCCCTTTCAAAATAAAACTTCCAACAAGCGAAAATGTGACAAAAAAGAAAAGAAAAAAAAAGGCAATGGGGCCCACGGATTACTGTCCAGACTCAATATTAGACTGAATATAAATCATATGTATCATAAATGACACGAAAGAACTTCCTTTTTAATGGGAATTATCTATGACAACTCTATGTAGAAAGATAGGGCTTTTAGAAGCAGCGCTGCAGCAGCTGCTGAGACGTTCCATGTGTGTCCGAGAAAAGTCCAAGAGACGCAGCAGTAAGGTAAGGGCCCGTGTCCACCTAATGCCTTTTTCCCACCGCAAGCGCCTTTTTTCAATTGCTTCCCAATGAGAAGCGGCCGCCTGGGAAAAGGCGGCCGCTTGGAGAAAAGGCGCAGCGCCCAGCGTTTTTTTTCGAGCGTTTTTGGCTTTTTGTGCGGCCGCTTCGAGCTTTTCAAGTTGAAAAAAGTTTAACTTTTCAGAAAGGCGGTGGGGACGTCACCGCCGCTTTTTTCAAAGGGCCAATCAGATAGTAGATCGTCGGGACTCGTCGCTTTGGCAACAAGGAAGACGGAAGAGAAACTGCTATTTCCGTCTCTGTTTACCCGAAACTGTTACGAAAATAGTGACTTAAAATGACCAGAACAGAGGGAGGAGAGCCCGTTTATGGGAGCAGATTAGGCGAACACTTGATTCGCTGTATTTTTTTATCTTCTACGGATTTCATGCGCTCACGTCAGCCTACAACTTTCTCCGTGTGTGTTTGCAGGAGCCGTGATAACTCCTCATCCAAACAGAGGATGGTGGAAAGTATTCTCTGTTTCATAAGACTACTCATATTAAAATGTAACGATTTAAATAGAAAACAGCAAGCCTAAACAGTTAAACCAGTGTTGATCATAGGTCTGACTGACTGGTGACGATCATCTTTTTTTCACCCCCGCACTCTCAGCACTCTCTCTCCCAACTCATAAAACGCATGAAAAAAGGGGTTGAAAAAAAACGCTCAGTAGACACACTCCCGAGCGCACAGCCAGCGTTTAACGCTGGAAAAAGGCGTTAGGTGGACACGGGCCCTAAGGCGACACGCTCCAGAGGTAGACGCAGGATGTGTGCAGAGGCCGTAACCCTTACACAAGCTTATCAATTCATCCTGGAACATGCATCTTTTCGGGGACTTATAAATACAAAGATCCAATAGTGATAGTCCTTTGTATTCATAGTATATCCATTATTGACCGGGTATTCCCATTGTGCAAGCCAGTCACGGTTGATGGGCAATAGCAGCGCAACATAGCGAACATACACAAACAGCTAAACTAAGCTAACGTTAGCATTTCGCCAAGCAATGCTTTTCCATCTGAGATCGCACTAATGTTGTGTTATAAAGTTAAGGGAAACACATCATCTATTCTTCCTCCATCTTTTTCTCTGGATCTGGAAAGGTCAGCGGTCAAAGTTCAAATAATCTGATAATCTATTTAAAATGAGCGTTATATTTGTATTTTTATATGACTTGTATATCTGAATATTATTATTTGCTGACAAAATATATTGCCGTTTAAAATGTTTTTAAAAACATATATTCCGAATACTGAATTGAGCTTCGAATACTGACCTAACTAACGAGTATTCGAATATTTGAATAATTCAGGCCAGCCCTACTGTTAAGCCACAGTGAGTTTGCAGTCTCTCGCTATGCTATTAAAAGGCATGATTACAGTGGGGAAGTAAATGGGATGCATTTGCAAGAGAGGTAGATGAGAGCAACATAAGCAGCAGGCCAGTAGCAGGCCAGACTGCATTTTCTGCATGAGCGGGCAGAATGTATGTCAACGAGAAAAGGGTCTCCTCACCGTCCCTCTGGGGCTACTGGAATGTCTTGATTATTCATTAAATGTTTTTAACTATTCCATTTGCAGTGAGGACAAAGTAATTGAACATTACAAGAAACTGAAGGGACTGACCAGAGGACAAGCCATTGTGAAGTAAGGTTTTAACAATCATAGTATTTTTTTTTTTATTTAAAAATAATTTGAGTTTGGCAAATTACCTTGTGTGTCTTCCTTACTGCCACTCATGACACAGTTCTGCAGGACCTACATCAGGTTTTCTTTAATAAGTTGTATCTGCACTGTGCTGTCACATACCAGAATGTGTCGTTAATTACAGGCGTCGCTCTAAGGCCATCTTTATACGGTAACAACCTCGACACAAATGCCAAAGTATTTTTAAGGTTTAAGGGGCCTATCATTTACATAACATTTGCAGACTTGAAAACGTAAACTTTTGAAACCAGGTTACAGAGTGGAATCCTTTGAAAATGCAACTCCAGCATCACCATGTGAATAGCAATGCCGTTTTCTGTGATAACAACGACATCACAGTTCCACTCCACACATTTGAAGGCCTTTTACATTTGCAGTTAAATAGCCACACAAGATTTAGAAGTTAGATGACAACATGCACTGTGTCTCTGCTGCACCATCACTGTGATCAGCGGAGAGTCTCATGCAAGGCTCAACTACTACCAGCCAAATGCAGGTACATTTAGTCTAAGCGAGTAGTAAGTTATTGACATCACCCGCCACTTTGGCTGGTAAAGATGTGTGCTCTGTCAGTTTTTCTAGCGATTTATACATTTTAAAACACTATCTATAGATCATCGTGAAGCAGTTAATAATGGATAGGATTTATATAGCGCTTTATTCCCTAAGGACTCAAAGCGCTTACAGGGTTCCAGGTTCCATTCATTCACACACAGTCATACCGGTGGTGGTAAACTACGATAGTAGCCACAGCTGCCCTGGGGCAGACTGAAGGAAGCGTGGCTGCCTTTCCGCGCCAACGGCCCCTCCGACCACCACCTCAAACATACCGCAGTCATACACATTCACACGAGGCAAGGTGGGTGAAGTGTCTTGCTCAAGGACACAACAACCATGACACAGGTGGCCGGGCGGGGATCGAACCGCCAACCCGCTCTACCAACGGTCGCCCCTAATTTAAGTTCCTGTTAAAACTAATAGACTACTAAGGCTCATAATAAAAGCATTTCACTGGCTTCACTTGAAAGCTTTTCACTGGACAAACGTGAGTTGACTTTTATTTTAAAGCAGAAAGTTCTACGTGTTTAAAAAAGAGGACAGAAAGTGTCAAACTAATTTTTACAAAGGGCCACTCTATGACATGATGATCGCACTAAGGACCAGACATGTTGTTTACTGACATGCCATCCTTCTAGTGAGCTATATTGTAACTTAAGGCAAAAGTTAGAAACCAGATAATGTTAGCATTCACCCTTAGACACTTGACACAATCAATCATCAATATTAGCATGCTATTTAGCCACATAGATTGGTCTATTTACAGCCCTCAGAAAACTGACATTCTCTTAGGGCCTACTCACACTAGTGCCATTGGCCTGTTCCGTGCTGCAGGAAGATTCCCCCCTCCCCACTCCCCCCCGCAGGCCCGTGCTCACACTGCTTGTGGCCTGGGCACGATTGCACCTTGCCGTGTGCGTTTAGGATTTGGAGCGTAGTCTACTTGTAGGCTATACGACTGTTTGTGAATATTTTCATCCGGCCAAATTTGCATCATATATTCCACTTCCACATTAGAGCAACGAGAATCCTTAAGCTATTGTTTTTTTTTTTAAATGTAGCCTTGACGTAATAGGTCGCGGTGGACTGTCTCATATTTGTGCAGCACGCTGTTTATTATTAATATAACGGCCCGCCGTCATCAGACCATACGTACCGGATGGTTTTATACACATCGATCGCTCCATTAATAAGTCGGAACTTTTTGTATGGGTAGAGATCGTTTTTTTAATTGTCTTAGAAAACCTTTTTGCTTTGCTTTCTGCGCTCACCTATTTAGCTCTCTCCCTCTTTTATTAGCCCACACCTAGGCCTACACACACGTTAATTCTCACACATTTTATGTAGCTACAAGTCCAAGTGGTGGGCAATTCTGGTGCCGACTAGTAAGGCAGCAGGCTATGTGCATCCTTAATAAATTCACGTCAGGAACTCCGCCTGTGCGCTTGCTTGTGCGCGTGTCATCTCATTAGCATCTGTACTTTGGCCACGGCACACCTCTCCCAGGTGTGCCGTGGCCAAGGGGCTGTTCTGTGCTGGAATACGGATGGCGTGGTCACACTAGCCAAACGTTCTAGACTTTAGTATGCTAATGAGCTTTGGCACGGGGCCGCGGCCCTAGTGTGAGTGGCCCCTTAGATGCGAGTTCATCAATTCTTGGCTTAAAATCCTGAGCTGTGGAACTTTCAGCAGTCAGCTCATGACTGTCCTAAAGGTTGGGAGTGTGTGTGACGTGCGGAGATGGCACAGAAATGAAGAAAAAAATAATAATCTATATTTTAGATTTTTTTTAAAAATATTTTTTGATAGGCGGACCGAATTGAATGGTATTGCCGAATTGATTCGCGGGGTTTGAGTTTGACACGTGTAATAGCCGTTGTGTTGCGCAGTGTGAGTCTTGATGCAATGCAATGCATTTCACTATGTGGCAGCACCATTGACTGTATGGGCAGCAATGAGACATCCTACCAGCAGGGGGCGATACTTAACTAGTTGTAGGAGACAACAGAACAGGCTCATGCAGCAGCCTGCGAGGTGCTGCAGATGTCCAAAACATAAACATTGCGAAGTCAAGGCGAAGTTTGGCATCGGACAGTTTTAGAACCAGTACAACACCACGACAACCCAAATGATGTACCACTTGTACATTGAAGCCCATATCCGATCCGACCCTGTTTAATGTGTCACGTTAGCTCCACTGGCATTAGCGGCTAACTTAAGCGTCTCGCCTTCAGTAGGGAACTTATTTGCACATTTAGTTTTTTAGATGAAGTAATAGTGGTCCTTTGCCACTCAGAAAAACGTGCCGTGCCCTTATGCAGTGTATGGCAGCTTCTAAGGAGGTTCATATGTGTTTAAGGGTCGTAGCATTGGCTCATTGTTGGCTCTAAGCCTCGGGCTTTAACCAGCGCCGCATTTTATTATTATTTTATTTTTAAAAGTTGCCTTGTCTTCATTGATTTTTCTTTGACTAGAAGTTCTTGGAATGAAGATTTCATTAAGTATAAGGCTCTTATATACAGTATATGGTAAAAAAGCTGTATTTTGGATTTTCTTACGGCAATTTTTAATTTGTAAAAAGATAATGATTAAATCGATAATTGATTGTTAATTTTCCTGATCATTGATCAAGGACATTTCTTAAAATGCCCATCCCTAGTTTACATGTGCCAAATTGCACCGGAAGAGCTATCTCTACTTAGCCTGGTCCAACCAGACCATCGTACTTAATTTCATTTGTACAGAAGGTCTGGAAGTGCTGTAATTGGCAAACGTTCACTCACTTGGAGGCGGGTGTCTGTTTATTGGATCTGCCCAGTGCCACTCTGGATTAGCCAACCAATCACATCACATTTGGTCAGACTTATGTCATGAGCCGCCTTCTGACGGTGCGTTTCAGTTGTACAGGGAAATAGGAAATTTCCGACTTCACTATATTGTAGTCTATGGATCTACTGGTACCTGGCAACGGTAGCTTGCTAGAGCCTAACGTTTAGTTATTTGGTTGACAGAGGTTGTAGGCGTCCATACTTTCCCGAGCAGATGCACTGGAACACAGACAGGTTGGAACTCGGAACTACCAAGTTGGAATTTCTGAGTATAAAGGAACACAGCATTCAACTGAAACTGGAGCGCGACTTCGACGTCATCGTTCTCAGCCACTCACTCTGATCGCTGATTGGACCTCCAAAAATTTGGACGAGCAGAATCCCACTAACACACCCCACCCCCAGACTGACTACTGAAGTGAAATGAAAATTTAGCGGAAGTAGGTAGGCAGGCGGAGCCAGGCTAATCTCTACTAGGCTACAAGTGTCACCGCCAACTGCTGGCTAAGCATGCGTACTACAGCGATTTTGGACCATTTTCTGAAACCATGTGCATGATGAAAGTTATCAAAACAAATGCGTCTGAATGTGCAAGTTTTTGAAAATGTAATGGAAAAACCTTCCTGTTTTGAGCAAGATTGTTGTCGTATAAACATGGCCTTAAATTGGGCAGCATTGTAAGAATTCAGTCATCCATTGTGTTCTTCCTGGGACTGTTACTCACAGCGACCCTGGGATATTTACGCTGGGATGATTTGTGCCCTTGAACTGATCAATGATTTTTCCCCTCCCTGTGAAACAAAATCGTCCTTGACACTGCAAAAGACTGTGGCTTCTCAATGAATGCAGCTTAAATTCCACTCCGCCTGTTGTATAATAGCCATCAGGTTGACAGTCATGAAGTGAAAGTGGAGCAATTCCTGTTAACCTGTTCCCCCTTTTTCTCTGAAGGTATCTGGCCTTGGTGGAGAGCCTGCCGACATATGGAGTCCATTATTACCCTGTGAAGGTAACAGTGCGGTGCCCCTAAGTCATATAGAAGCTTTACCTTTGAACAAGCTTCTGTCAACATGCTTTCTTCATTTATTTTAATGTGTTTAAAAGTCAGCTATCCCGGAGAAAGCTTGTTGTCAAAATCACCTTTTGTTAAAAAAAAAATGATTATCTCCTCTCGATCTGCTACCCGTTTGTACTGTGTGTAGACAGGTAGCGGATGGTGAGGCGATATTCATTGATTTTCACACAAAAGCGATTTCAACCATACGTGTTATCAAGAATTGCTGACTCCAGCTTAAATCTAGAACGGTAACCTTCATTTACTTAATTTTAGTACATTTCAAATCACGAGGACTTAAACTTAGTCAATTGCACGACGCCAATCCAGGATGAAAAGGGAGTGGTGTAAAAGTCTGGTGTAAATAATTCTGTTAAGTGCCAGCCCAATGCTTCAATTCAGAAGTAGACCCCGAAATCGATCCGAGATTTACTGATGGATAAGACGGATTTCCCACAATGCGTTTCTAGTTTAGACCGTAAGTGAGGGGGCTGTTCCATTTCATGAAAGCAGCCCCCAACTGTTCTTGATACCCCTGTACCAACGAATTGATCAAATCGATAAAAATCGATTGCTAAAAGCGTTGGCAACGAATTTGGTTTTCGATTTGTTGAGTTGTGCTACTAATATGTCACTCATAGGCGCGGCACTGTTCACAGCCAGCCGCCGACAGGTTCATGCACGCCCACAGCGAGCCTCCCGCGCGTGAACAATAGTTGAGCGAATTAGCAGTGCAGGTGATAGTCCACATTCTTCGCTCAGCCACTAACTGTTTCGTTAGTGACTGTTCTGCGATATGTTTGTGTATCTCGAGCCCGAATACACAGAGCCATGTCGGCAAACTGACTGCGCCACTAAAGGGACTGTACAGTGAGCCGCTCCCCTCCATTAGTTTCTGTTTTCAGCCGAGTAAGTTACATTCACCTCTGACGCATGGACAGCGTTTACTTTAGGCAATGCCCCGTTTTCTCTCACCGCCGCTGCTGTGTGAACGTGGGGGAAACACTACCCAGTTATGTTTAATTTTTTATCATTTTATATTACTTTTAATAGTTCTGGGATGTTGGAGCAATAACCTGGTGTTTTTACACTTCAGTCTGCACTGTGAATATGAAGTAATGTTCAGTTTTTGAATAAAGCTGTGGCAATTACAAATGTTTTTTTTTATCCGATTAATCGATTAATCGAAAAACTGATTAATCGATTATTAAAATAATCGTTAGTTACAGCCCTATATCCCTGTATTGTGAGCAGTCTACAGGTGTATCATGGAAAAGTCCATTCAAAGGATGAAACTTTCATATATTTCAGATTCATTGCACAAAGTGAAATATGTCATGACTTTGTTTTGTTTGAATTTGGATAATTAAGTACAGGCCCTCAAGTATTGAGGGGCTGTAACTTATTGTTATCCACCATACTTATTCTGGTGGTGGTGGTTCATCTTATTCTTCCATGCCATTTTTCTAGCTCCTACTCCTCCCACACAGTTAAACACAGACACGCAAAAATTTCACAGAACGTGCGTCCCTACCATGGATAGTAAATAATATGGATGTAGCATCCGGGCTGACCTCAGTTATTCACTAGGCATCCAATAATTCTGGTTTGTGCGCGTCTCCATTTTGTGAGATTTTTACTCCGCCTCACGTCGGGGGGAGGGAGATAGCTCACGTATACCTCCGAGGCAAAGTGAGAGACAACGGGCGGAGAGCTGTCACTCAAGAGATCACGCCAATACATTTTATCTCCGATAAAAAAAAAACTAGCGTGGTCCAAAAAAATTCACCCCCCTCAGTGTTGTCATGGAAATATGAACATACAGACTAAAATGGTTTTCTGGCCCAGGCTGTAAATAGGTTTAATAAGACTTTGAACATAAGTGAGTCAAAGAAAACTGGGGGGGTGGTCTTGGCACCACCCCCCCAGTGGCACTTCCTGGTTACTACAGTTGTGGTCACTTCCTTATTGGATGCTGCAACGGTTTGTAGAAGCGTTTGAGCCCGGCCGACTGGTGGGGCGCCACCGATGCGGGGCTGGCGGTCGGTGCCGGGTGGCCCATACTTTCAAAATCTCCAGTAGTTCAAAATATTAGAATATTACATAAAACCAATCAAAAAAGGATTTATAATACAGAAATGTCGACCCCTGAAAAGTATGTGTATTCTAGATTTATTTCACCTCATGTGTAATTAATCCAGAATATAAAAATTACATAAAAAAATTAACTAACTTTTCATTGATATAAAAATGTTTTAGATGCACCTCCTATATAGGTATAAGTACAAAGTGAGAAAATACATTTGGAACTGTGTGGAACCGCAAACTGTACGAATTCCAACGCCACACTGAAATCTGCGACCAATACGGATATGTGACCATAGAGCAGGGGTGTCCAAACTTTTTTCACTGAGGGCCACATACAGAAAAATCTAAGAAACTAACACATTTATCAGGACTAGGGCTGTCAAATTAACGCGTTAATTTCGATTAATTAATCACAGAAAAATTAACGCGATTAAAAAAAATTAACGCAGATTAATCGCACTTCTATAATGCCCTTTGACCCGGTGCAAAAGTGGTGCGGAGCTGCATCTGTTGCTCGCCGGGCCGGGCGCGCGGGTAAAACGGTGAAAGTAAAAGTAAAGAGAGAAGCAGGGGAAAGGGGCCGACTCGAGGGCTCTATGGACGGTTTATGGGATGCTTCGGCAAATAAGCATGAAGGTAGGAAGACATCTTACTTAATTCTCCGCCGTGTCCGTGCATTATTGATTTAGTGGGTGCAACAATGTAGGCTAGGTTCAAAACAGTAGGCCTATCTCTCAATCTTCCTCCAATTTTGTTTGCTAGCTGTCTCGCATAAACGGAGACCCGCGCCGTGTGTGTGTGTCAATATTTTTGCCTATGAGTAGGCTACAAAATGGTGGCAGAGAGAGAGAGAGAGAGGCTATACAGCTGTTTATAAACAGGTATAAAAGTGTCATATAAGTATGCGATTAATTAATCACAGAGCCTGTAATTAATTAGATTAATTTTTTTAATCGTTTGACAGCCCTAATCAGGACATGTAGCTGCTTAGATGTTTAGTGTCATAGTGTCTTCATAAATTGTAATCCTTCTTCACGGCAACACTTTACTTGCACATGAAACAGATACATCCCCCCTCTTGTTAAATTCCAGTGATACACCCAGTGTTTTCTGCTATTGAGTCCAATGTCCAGCTGGGTGAAAATAGTAGCCAGCCGAGATCCCGATCCTCCTAGGAGGGTCCGGGGGTATGCCCCCCCGGGAGATTTTTTTAAGTTTTTAAAGTGAAATGCATGAATTTGGTGCACTTTGATAGGGAAATTAAGAGGCTAAAGCTGAAGAATTTTGTATGAAAAAAATGGAGACACTGTGTCAGATGAATTAGAAGCTATTGAAGAAGGACACATGGATTTTACATAATAATATCAATTTAAAATAAAATAATATGCAGGGTCCTCTGGGATGGGCTTGGTGCTCTTTTTCTTTTATGGGACATATTTCTCTGTAATATAATGAGTGCATTTAAATTATTTAAAAATTAAAAAATGTGCCACGGGCCAATCAATCAGTTTTGACACCCCTGCACTAGTGGGTTAACTAAGAAATGAAAAAAAATAAATAAATCAAAGGGCCATATTACATTATATTTTTAAAATCGGCCTTGGGCCAATAAAAAGCGGGCGGACCGCGGGCCGTAGTTTGGACACCCCTGCCATAGAGCATGCACGCGTGAACCGAAAATCGGACTGGGTGTGCGACCAGACCAAACGCAGTAATAAAAACTATATAAAAACGTCTTGCTTTACACTGATGGTCTCGTTTGCTGTTAAAGGTAATTTATGATTATGAGAGGAAACATGAGGCTGTTTAAAAGATATATAAATGTTACTCGGAGCTGCTTTACGTACTCAAAATTTCATATCGTTACATCCCTACTATATAGTATGTAGAAAAAATATTTAGGATGTCCCGATTCTTGTGGCCAGATTTAGGATGATTAGAAGTACCCGGATGTCCTACTTTATGCGGCCAAGATTGTTAGTATTGAAAACTGCATCCTATTTGGGCGATTCTGACCCACAATCCAGTGCGCATGTGAAGTGACGTCACATCGACGAAGCCTCCATATGAAAACAAACAGGGATGCGACGGATATAAAAGCAAGAGGCAAGATCAAGGTGCAATGTTATGATTAAATAAGAGAGTAACGTATGTCCCAATAGTATGCCTACTGCATCCTAACTAGATTATTTTTATCGTCGGATGTAGTATGTAGAATAGAAAAAAGAAAGAGTATGCGATTCGGAACGCAACCTTTGTATAGGTTGCAAACAACTAAAAATGGTCATTTGTTGAATTTGCAGGATTAGGTCATATTTAGTGAAATCAAAAGCTATTTCAATCAAAAACATCTTAACAGGCCAAGTTACATGTTAGGACCCCTTCTTTGATATCACCTTCACAATTCTTGCATCCATTGAACTTGTGAGTTCTTGGAGAGTTTCTGCTTGAATGCCTTTGCAGAATGTCAGAATAGCCTTCCATAGCTGCTGTTTTGATGTGAACTGCCTCCCAACCTCATAGATCTTTTGCCTGAGGATGCTCCAAAGGTTCTCAATAGGGTTGAGGTCAGGGGAAGATGGGGGCCACACCATGAGTTTCTCTCCTTTTATGCCCATAGCAGCCAATGACACAGAGGTATTCTTTGCAGCATGAGATGGTGCATTGTCATGCATGAAGATGATTTTACTACGGAAGGCGCTGTCCTTCTTTTTGTACCACGGAAGAAAGTGGTCAGTCAGAAACTCTACATACTTTGCCGAGGTCATTTTCACACCGTCAGGGACCCTGAAGGTGCCAACCAGCTCTCTCCCCATGATTCCGGCCCAAAACATGACTCCACCACCTCCTGTCTGACGTCGCAGCCTTGTTGGGACATTGTGGCCATTCACCAACCATCCACTACTCCATCCATCCGGACCATCCAGGGTTGCACGGCACTCATCAGCAACAAGACTGTTTGAAGATGAGTCTTCATGTATTCCTGAGCCCACTGCAACTGTTTCAGTTTTTCATTGTTTAGGGGTGGCCAAATAATAGGTTTATGCACAACTGCAAACTTCTGGATCCTACACCTTAAGGTTTGCGGGACTCCAGAGGCACCAGAAGCTTCAAATACCTGTCTGCTGCTTTGTGATGGCATTTTAGCAGCTGCTCTTCCATTCCAATGAATTTGTCTGGCAGAAACCTTCCTCATATTACCTTTATCCGAACGAACCCATCTGTGCTCTGAATCAGCCACAAATCTCTTCACAGTACAATGATCACGCTCCAGTTTCTTTGAAATATCTATTTTTTTCATACCTTGTCCAAGGTATTGCACTATTTGACGCTTTTAGGCAGCAGAGAGATCCTTTTTCTTTCCCATATTGCTTGAAACCTGTGGCCTGCTCAATAATGTGGAACGTCCTTGTTAAGTAGATTTCCTTTGATTGGGCTTACTTAGCAAACTGATTATCACAGGTGTCTGAGATTGATTTCAATGATCCAAAGCCCCCTGAGACACAATACCATCCATGAGTTTAAATTAAATACAAAAAATTAAATGTTTATGACACTAAATTCCAATTTGCATAATAATTTGGAACACAGTGCCTGGGTGGGAAACCACAAATAATTCAACCTGATAAAGTTTAGCATGTTTAAGTGATTCCTTGCTTTTACTTGCTTCCACTAACTTTCGCAACCAAACCTTATTAAATCAAGGTGATTGACGAGATCAAACAGTGTTAAAATGACTGGCTAGCAAAGATTTTAACTTATGTATGTGATCTCTTCTTGTGTAGCTATTGCTGTGAGCTTAATGGTGTAATTGCTTTGGTAACAGGGATCTTTTTTCTTCTTCTTTTCTCGCAAACTCCCCCCAATAAACCTTCCTCTAATGAATGCTGTTGCGTTGTATGTGTGTGTGCTTTCATGCAGGACAAGCAGGGAATACCGTGGTGGCTGGGTGTAAGCTACAAAGGCATTGGCCAGTACGATTTGAAGGATAAATTGAAACCAAGAAAGGTAAGTTGACATCTTTTTACAGCTGCCCTGTTTTCTTAAAGGCACTATGCAACAGTTGAATAAAACAATTAATTATAGAGTCACACAAAAAGAATCCCTCTCAATGATCACTCCTGCCCCACTAGAATATGTGATGGTGTGTGTATCTGTACAGTCCTCTTCTCTCTGGCTGTATTTTACATGGTAGCATTTAGGGCTGGGCGGTATGACAGTAGAAATCTGTCAACCGGGAGAGATTTTACAATACCGTTTATACAGTGGAGTAAAAAAGGTCATGTCGCGGGAGGCAGCTGTCCCTCTGCGTCCCTCTGCGTCACTACAGTTACACCTGTTAAGCTGCTGTGCGCCGTCACTTTACAAAAATCAAGCCAACAACTCTGTCACGGTGGCGGAGCAGCTGGTTTAAACAGTCAAAAATGTTAACGGGAAAAAGAAACTTGCTGCTATGCGCAGCGCTTTGGCGTGCTGTTGCCGTGACTCAGTGTGTTGGCTTGTTTTAAGCAGCTTACTACAGTGGGTTAGCTCTCGTGAGCTAGCTGGCTAACACTGATATTTATCAGCATCTATTCAGGGCTTAACCCCCGTGCTGTTATTGGTGGAGACAGCCAGCAAGGCTGGTGTTATGTTATTAACTTTAAATATGTCAAACTTGAAAATAGTATTTATGTTGAAGCTGGAGTGTAGTGATAATCAGATATTTGCATACTACTAGTTTATTTTGACAGCTTTTTTAAATGAATATGAGCAAATCTTGCAGGAAAAAGATTAAACAATTATTTTGACTACAGTTTTCACTCACGCTCAACCCCTAGTCGGTGGAAAGCTACATTCTTTGCCCATAGGATTCGGGACGCAAATAAACAAATGTGATTAAAGTACATTATGGTTATTTAAATCCATTAATTCATTGAATTTAATGGAAAACTACTATACCGTGATATATAGGCTACTGTTACCGTGATATAAAATGACCTATACCGTGATATAAGATTTTCACCATACCGTCCAGCCCTAGTAGACACCACCATAGGCACATCTCTGTGTTGGGTCCTATGCTTTTTTCTGAAGAAAGTTTGGGTCTGGCTCCAGGGTGCAACTATGTCCTATTAGCAGCTTGTGTCCCTTTAGGGGCTGTCCACAGCTTTTAACAGCTGGTTGGTTCCTGCCCGGTGCATAGCACATTTTTGCTGTTAATATTACTTTGATCTGTGATGTGAGCGTGTTCTTTCGTGATGATGATAGTTGAACATGTTCAATATCTGTGCCATATGAGGGGGATTTGCACAATTGTTGATGGAAGGAGAACACATTTAATAACCTCACTCATATTTACCATGTTAGTGGCAGCGCAGCAGTAGGGAAGAAGAGCAGCTTCAAGCGTGGCTTTGTGTTTGGCAGCAGAGATGTTAGTGGCTAGGAACAGCAATGTGTAGACATTAGAATCAAAAATAAAGAGATGGTGCGTGTGTGTAAGAGAGAGAGAGAGAGAGAGAGAGAGGCACTGGTCAGACACAATTTAGGCCAAGTAAAGAAGCGTAATAGTATCGTACATATAGTCAATGCAATGGGCCTGTAAGAGCCCATAAGGTTATAACGACCCATAATGTAATTAAAAAAAATAATAATTAAACCCATAGTGATAATCTAGAAACCCTGGTCAATAATGTAACAAATTGCTGAGTGGATCATTGTAATAAAATTTAGCACTAAATGTTCCAACATATTACATTGTGGTTCACCTATTACATTATGATAAAGTAGTCTAAATCTTTTTTTTCTTATATTGTAATTGATTTGTTACATTATAAACTGAGTCAATTTATGGATTAAAGGGGTAATTATAAAGTGTAGTATTTATTAAAAGCCTGTTTTCAATAGCTTTGACTATTAGTGTGTGAGCAGGTAGCAGTAGGCCTACAGTTACACATAGCCTGCACACAAACACAGGTAACGCAAAACGACTAAGTGCGCACTCACACTAGGCCATCTGTTCCGTGCCCGAGCTCATTTGCATCCTAAAGTGTAGATCGTTTGGCTAGTGTGAGCACGCCATCTGTATACCAGCATGGAACACCTCCTTAGCCACGGCACGCTTGGGAGAGGTGTGCCCGGGCACGGTGCAGATGCTAATGAGATATCACGCGCACAAGCAAGCGCACAGGCAGCATGACGTGTGTGTGTGTGTGTGTGTGTGTGTGTGTGTGTGTGTGTGTGTGTGTGTGTGTGTGTGTGTGTGTGTGTGTGTGTGTGTGTGTGTGTGTGTGTGTGTGTGTGTGTGTGTGTGTGTGTGTGTGTGTGTGTGTGTGTGTGTGTGTGTGTGTGTGTGTGTGTGTGTGTGTGTGCGCGCGCGCGCGCCATGGACCTATTGTAAACGGGCGTAGTTCATGTCAACTGTGTGTTTACAGGCGAACGTGTGTGTGTGTGCGCGCCTACAAGGCGTTGGGCGCACAAGGACAAGGACTTCACGGTTAACCGTGTACACGAAAAAAAGTGTGTGTGTGTACCATGGACCTATTATAAGAGGTTTGTAAACGAGCGTAGTTCATGTCAACTGTGTTTACAGGCGAACGTGTGTGTGCGCGCGCCTACAAGACGTTGGGCGCACGAGGACAATGACGTCACGGTTAACCGTGTACACGAAAAAAATTACGTCGTGTACACGGTTAGACATTTTTGTAAACGTTCACACTCCTAATTGATACCATTATCAAGTCTCCTTATCGATCCGGGTCTTTATCGATACCACTATCGATACTTTTCTATTATTTTGTTGAAAGATAACTGGTATTATTGCTTTAATTGCCCATAAGATGATCAGAGCTCAAGATAGGACGTTAAACAAGTCATAATTCCATAGTTACTACATGGATTTGAAAACTGGATAACTATTTATAACAGACGGGACTTTCTACACCGACCGGTTGTGTGATAACTACCGCTGCTTTGAATGACTGTTGATGCGCGCGATGCCGACTCTCCGAGCCCGTCTGAAGCAGCAGCTGTGCGCATTTTTATTTTTATTATTTTTGGACTACGGGTAGACGGATACTGAGTTGAAGGACTTTTTTTTTTTTTTACCCAAAGACAGTTGAAGGTAGGCCTACAACACTTTTATATGCAGTTTATGATGCGGACCAGTGATAAGATATGACACTGAAGTGATTAGATTTTTAAATGACACGACTCTGCTTGAAATTTAACATTATGTTATGGGACCTACTGGACTCGATAAGGGTATCGATAAGCTCAAACGTTATTGATTTTTGGGTTTTGAATACAGGCCAGCGGGGGAGTGGGGAGCAGTGTTAATTTTGGCAGCAAATTCTGATTTAGTCTTAGTCTTTTGAATATCACACCATTTAGTCTTAGTCCTATTCTAGTCATCTAAAATCGTTTAGTCTTAGTCTAGTCTAGTCTACTAAATATAAGCAGATTTTAGTTTGACTAAATCTACAGCGGACTTCGTCGACTAAGTGTTTTTCTTCATTGAATGGTATTAAGTTTTGAATATGCAATACAGACACAGATTTAATGGTTGTAATACAAAACATGTATTCTATTTCATTAGTAATAATCTCATTTAAAATCAGTGTACCTGACTGCATAGGGGGCAGGGGGGGCTTTAAGTGCCTGTGCCCGGGGGTCCATTATCTCATGATCTGTCTATGAACCAACTGGATTCCACAATCTTTTTTCTTTTTGCGGGGAGCATGCATAAGCATTATTTATAAAAAAAATTAAATAAAGAAAATATTTTAAAAAAGTGGGGGGTCCCACACTAGGTCTTCAAACGGGCCCCGAGATTCTTAAGGCCGCCCCTGGGCAGCAGCACGCAGTTGAGGTGCTGATAAAATTGAGCAACTGCGCCTTCCTTTAAGCAACATTGCTGCCGCTGTGTGTGTTCGGACTTCTTTTGCATCAAAGCCTTTTAGATAATACAATTAGAGGTTTTAATTGAACGTTGTCCATGCGTCGGAGTTGATTGTAACTTAAAAACAGAAACTAACGGACGGAGGCGGCAGTTTCACAGTTCATTTCCTATATAGTTTCGCAGACAGTTTGGGGACATGGCTCTGTGCATTCAAGCTCGAGACAGAGCCTACTACAAACAGATCGCGGAACTTAGCCGTTCCCCTAGACAATGTTAACGGGCAGGATATCCCTGACTATTATCTTTGTACATCATACCGCAGTTTTTCTGCACGTCGGCTCACTCCACCTGCTCACACCTGCGCAGTCTCCCGTCGATTTTCACCGACACAGGGTTGTATTCGCTGCTTTGCACTGATTGGATTTCTTCCCAACTTGTCCCACAAAAAGAGTAGTTCTGATTGGATCTCTTCTCCATTCGTCCCGCCCTAACAGTTTTGTCTAGTTCCCATTCGTAGACTATAGTGTCAGTTAAATTAGTCTCAGTCTTCGTCATCACATCTGCCTTTTTATGTAGTTTTTATTTAGTTTACGTCCGTGAAAAAGGTTCGTAGACGAATATTTTTCGTCACAGTCTTAGTCTACGAAATTAACACTGGTGGGGAGGGGGGGCAATCCTGCTGGAGCACGGAACAGGCAAACTTGCCTAGTGTGAGTGCGCCCTAACTGTCCGTGTCGGAAGCGGAGGAGTTGGGGGGTGGGGGTATCAAAAGGCTATATTGTGCCACTGGCACAACAGAAGTAATACAAATGACCAACACTGAAGGAGGAGTCATTTGAAATACAAAGTTTAGCAGCAAAGTGTAGCCTAAAGGCAGAACATCTTATATATACTCTAAATTTTAAATGTATGCTACACATTTGGTTGATGCTGTGATGTTTATACTGCAAAGACTGATTAAAGCCAGACTGCTGTGGTCATTTGCACCAGTTTCTTTTTTGTATGGAAATTCAAGTTCCAAGTAAAAGACCAAGATAATCAAATGTGATTAAATTACAGTATGGTTATTTTAATCCATTAATTCATTGAATTTTAAGGAAAAATAAAATACCGTGATATATACCATTACCATGATATAAAATTACCTATACCGTGATAGAAGATTTTGACCATATCGCCCAGCCCTTGTAAACATAAGACTCGGGTCTAATCATAGCTAGTATACAGTGCTGCTTGAAAGTATGTGAACCCCTTGAGCATTTTGGAGTTGTATTCAGTTTAACCATTAATCATTCATTTTTATCAATACCAGTATTTTTATATGAAATAACAGATGTTTGTTTATCAATTCAACATTTTTCTTTTCCGGAAAACTGATAAAACAAATTATTTTGACAACTATTGTATGTTTGTGAACCCTGAGCTGCATTGCTCAAATCGAGCAGGTAAACACAATCAGGTTGGCCAAATTGAGTGATGAAATGGACCAATGTAATGAGAGATCAAAGTGGTTATGACCAAACAGTAAAATGTTGGACTAATCTGTCCACAGAATAGACTTCCAGAAGACTTTAGGTATCTCCAGGTGCTCTCTGGCAAAGTTGTGACAAGCAGTTGTGTTCTTTTTTGAGAGCAGAGGTCTTCAAATCATAAGATGTAATGTTTGGGTTGGCTTTTAATTGAAAAATCCATTTTCTTGTGGCGTTGTGGATATTTTTGAAGGATGTCCACTTCTAGGCAGATGTTCAGTCACTCTTAAAGCTCTCTATTTGTAGATGATTTGCCTCACGGTGGACCGATGGAGCTCAAACTTTCTAGCTGTCCCCAGACAAATGTGCAACGTCACAACTCTATTCCTGACATCCTCTGAGTTTTTCTTTCCCTCATGCAGGGTTCGACATAACCAATGGCCCGCTGGCCCGGGGCCAGTAAAATCATATGCAGGGCAAGTTGATTGACCAGTCACTGGCCCGCCCGGGCCAGTAACGGCCAATCACAGTTCAGTATCGTTTTGTAGACTACATCATGGTTCATTGAAATGCGCGTTGAGAGTCGTAATGAAAGCAGTGTTTATTTAAGACTCAATATAATAAACCTAATATAAAAAATATTTTTATTGAAAGGCCAGTGGACAAACGATGCGTGGGCGTTTTGACTTTGCCCCCTTTCTTTCTTCCCACAGCAGAGGTTGAGGTGCAGAAAATGAAGTGATAACTGCGCTTTTCCTTTAGCTGCTGCCGTAATGTTACAGTATTTGCATCAAAGCCGTAATGGTAATACAATTTTTTTTTTAACCGTTGTGAATGCGTCTCCGGTGATTGTGTCGGTTGTAGACAGAAACTAACGGAGGGACGCGGATCACTAGACAGTTCCTTTAGTCGCGCAGTTTGTCGCCGACATGGCACTGTGTTTTCAGGCTCGAGACATGCAATCAGATCGCGGAAGTCTTTCCCATTGAAATCGCTAACGGGGGGAATATACCCGGTTATTATTTTAGCCATAAACCACAGTTCTTCTGCGCGGCGGCTCACTCGCTCACTCACTGACGAGATCTCACGGTGAAACTCTGCTATGCTCGGACGAAGGCATTGTGTGTTTCTAAGGTGATTTAACGTCATAGTCTTAGACGAGTGTTTAACTTATGCTGCATATTTTGCACTGCATTGTCAATAGTTTGAAAAAATGGTCCCACACTGGACTCTTATGTGAAGCTGACACTTCATGCTGAAGTGACGCTCCTACAGCGCGCTCACGACCAGACGTGAACTCGCATACACGGTGAAATCTCCCATTAAAAAAAAAAAAAACGGCATAAACCCC
The DNA here is from genome assembly GCA_026929865.2 of Hyperoplus lanceolatus. Lineage (NCBI taxonomy): Eukaryota > Metazoa > Chordata > Actinopteri > Uranoscopiformes > Ammodytidae > Hyperoplus > Hyperoplus lanceolatus. Next base: position 39,901,030 of record CM049396.1, read on the forward strand.
TCATTTTCGGATTTCTATTCTATTTTTAAAGCCAACTTGAGCGCAAGTGGAAAACCGGTCATTCGGTCGACACATTCACATCCCTAATGCATATAGAAAAAGTAATAAAAACAGCCTACCACACCACAAAGACTTATCAGACCTTCATCTCTTATTTTTCCCTATGTTTGATCATGACTTCTGCAGGTAAACTATTCTATTATTAAACTGCCCAAATTCAAGAATAAAAACAATAATCAAATTACTGGACTTTAAAATACTGGCCCACCCCTTCCACGTAGGCTTCAAATTCAATATGTTTGCCTGGTTTTATATCATGTGTATGAGCAATCTCAACATTTCATATAATTAACTAAAAGAAAAATTGCCTTTAGATTTGGTTATTTTTCTAATACAGATATTATAATTATTTACACTAAATTATGAAGAAAAAAAAGGTGTGTGCAGGGCCAGTGAAAATATACAAGGGGCCAGTAAAACTCGGATCCACTGGCCCGGCTGGCCAGTAGGAAAAAAAGTTGTGTTGAACCCTGCCTTATGGCATGTCTGACCTGTATGGGTTCACTTTGGTGGGCCTAAGCTGACCTGGTTTTATTTCTGTTTTATCTAGTACCGCCCAATTTCTTTCCTAAAGATCTCTCGTTACATCGGTCCATTTTATCACTCAATTTGATCCAACTGATTGTGTTTACCTGCTCGATTCAAACAATGCAGCTGAGGGTTCACAAACTTTTGCACATAGAAAAGTTGGTAAATCATTTGTTTTATCTGTTTAACAATTGATTTCCGGAAAAGAAAAATGTTGAATTGATAAACAAACATCTGTTATTTCATATAAAAAATACTGCTATTGATTAAAATGAATGATTATTGGTTAAAATAAACAAAATTCCAAAAGGCTCAAGGGGTTCACATACTTTCAAGCAGCACTGTAAAATGGATGTAGCATCTGGGCTGACAGTTAATTCAACTGCGTCCTGGCTAATACGCGTCGCCATCTTGTCAAATTTTTACTCCGCCTCATTTCCTCTAACCAAAAAAGGGCATTGATCCGTCAGGGAGAGAGAGATACGCCCATCTAGCTGAAGTATACCTCCTTGGCAAAGTGAGGATCAGCAGGTGGCTAGCTGTCATTCAAGAGGACGTGCCCCTTAATATTCTTACATTTTAACCTCCAATAATTTAAAAACTAGCGTAATCCCAACAAATTCACCCCCCCCCCTCCCCCATACAGACTACAATGTTTTTTTGGACCAGGCCGTAAATAGGTTTAATAATTCTCTGAAAACGGCAAGGGAGTCAATGAGAAATTGCTCTGTTTTGGTACCACCTCTCAACCAGCAAGAAAAAAAGAAATCTAAAATATGCCAATATAGATTTTTGGTCCACTAGGTGACCTACATTTTTCACTTCCGCATTGGATGCTGGTAGAACTCGCTGTGGTTTGGCCTTGGGTCTAATGCCTCATTTCAGCAAAGCGGGTCGGGTCGGAGCCCCGCAGCTCGGTCTGCTTATTTTGGCTTTTTATTTGCCAAAATAAGCACGCCTAACCACTCTAAGCCGCTCCTATTTTCGGTACTCCTCCGTTGGAGTACCAGCCATCTGAAAGGGTGCCGAAAAGGTGGAGCTACACACTGACTTCCGTTGATTGGTCGAAAGAATAATTTCCGCATTAAATCGCTGTGTGTATTCACCTCGGAGTGAAGAGAGTCTTGTGTTTAGTGAAAAATGTCGGCGTAGCACTCTGTTTATTGTGTGGTGTTTTTCCTCTTCATTAGATGTATCAGTGGGCTAAACTCATGGAACAATAAAGGCTATGCTGTGTCCCACTACTACGATGTCACCATAGTTACACAGCTGCTGCGGCCAGCACTCTTTGCTCATTGTCTCTGTCGGCTTGCACCAAGCCATCTCTGTGCATAAACATTGGGGGAATAAATATATAAGCGGCCGGTTTGGCCAAGCAAAACGAGAGAACGCTGGCTTGACCACAGCCCGATACTTTGACCCATATTCTGGCGGCGTCCAGCCTAAACCCCGCCCTAACAGTAAGGGTAGGGTTGGCGGTGGAAACACCACCCAGATTCTTAAAAGCGAACCGTCCCGCTCTGAGCTGCTCCGACCCACTCGGTAGAAACGAGGCATAAGCTCCACTCAAGCTCCTCCCTGCTGCTCTGTGCTCTGCTGTGGGAGAGCTGGATAAGTGATTCGCCTGCAGCAGAGGTGGAAAGAGTACAAAAATATTCTACTCAAGTAAAAGTATGATTACTTGGATGAAATTTTACTTAAGTAAAAGTAAAAGTACTGGTCTAAAAATCTACTGAAGTAAAAGTGAAAAAGTAGCTGATTTAAAATGTACTTAAAGTACAAGTTACTAGTTACTTTTTAACAGCGGGAGGGGGCGGGGGTCTCTTCAGTGTAGGGCATTCTATATATAGACAAGGGGATATAAATCTCAAACTAGTTTTGTTTAATTAATACAACACTTACAAATGAAAGTGCACAAATTAAATAAATCATGTCACCACACATGTATGGATGTATACTGTGTCATTATACTTTAGATAAGCAAAGATGGAGCAAAGTCTGTTAATGGGGGAATGGGAATGTAACCGGTCTACAGACCTAAACAGACTGCAGCTGCAGTTCTAATAATGTAATAGTGTACAATTGATCTAAACCATGGACATTGCAAGGTTAGGCTGCTCAATTTTGACAAATCATAATCATGATTATTTTGATTGACATTGTGTAATCACAATTATTAGACAATTGTTCATTGATTTAAGAACTGCAACATGCACTTATTTAACATTTGAAACCATGACTTTTGACTTTAAACATATCCTAATTGAACTGAAAACAAGGAAAATGCAAATAGCCTAAGTAAAACATATTTTTTATAATTAAATAAAATAAGTGTCAAAATCAAAATAAACCGTTGCAAATGTTGTCGATAGGGCACGTCTTTTGCTAGCAGGAATGTGACGGCATATTTTAATGTAAATCTCATGGAGCTGGCTGGATAAGCAAGTTGCATTGTAGGCTACAGTGTTCTTAATTGATGACTGTTGTGGTGACAAGAGTCAAGGAGCTTTAAACTTCCTGTATTTTTTATTCCTTTATTGTTTGGTCATAGACCACTTGGATTCGACTTAAAGTGAGTAAACTAATTGGTCGTGATGTTTTGAGGTGCAGCTGGGTCGCATATGACTTTTTTTCTCTCTCTCTTACGGTCGCGCATGTCATCTGACTCGCGTGTCCGCGCATAACATATCTTGCACATTGTTTTAGTCTATTACTTTTACCTTTCTTCTCGAGCAAAGGCTGACTTTCTGCCATCTTCTGGAAGTTTTTCAAAGCTCCCTGCAACACGCACCGTCTCCATCCTACTCTGCACTGTTAAACTGAAAGCTAGGTGAGGGAGGGGCCAATCGCACGGCTGGATGAAAGGTTTGCTGCATTTAAAAGCCTTCACGTCTTCACGTGCGGTACAATGACAGTTTAACTAGGATTATTTTGTTTTAATGATAGAGGGAAGCAATGTTTGTGTTGTTATCATTTAGTCGCAATGATCCTGTCGATCATTCTCTGTGTTCGTTTCCGGTATTGTGCCGTAAAAATAAAAGCACCCCGCGATATTTCTTTTCTTTTCTCTCCTTTCCCTATCTATTTTTTTTACTCAGTAACGCAGGTGATATAAAATGTAGCGAAGTACAATACTTCAAAATAAACATACTCAAAGTAAAAGTAAAAGTATAGGTTTTAAAAATCACTTAAAAAATTACAAGTACACGAAAAAACTACTCAATTACAGGAACGCGAGTAAATGTAATTCGCTACTTTACACCCCTGGCCTGCAGCGTGCAGCACTGTGGCAGGGCCGGGAGCGCCCCCTCACAATGTCATTGGTTGAGGGTTCAACACTCTCCACGTGCACTGCTCAATTGATTGACGCTTAGAAACGTCCCGACTGAAAAGAAATAAACCAAAACAAAGCAAATACAGCCAGTGGATGGGGGGCTGTGCAGGTAAATACACCACCACACATTGAGTCGGATTACTTTTGTGACTATAATTTCATTTTTTTAATGAAAATGTTGCAGTAAACCTTTGAACCATAGACATTATAAAGGGTAGACGCCCCATTGGCCGTTGAGCACGAGAAATGCGGCCGCCATCTTGGACCGGTCATACGTTCCACTCAGTGTAGTCTGTTTGGCAGGTGGAATGAACTGTCAGCGCATGTAATTAATCATATCTCATTAAAAACCAAACTGATTTTCACGCGGTTTTCTTTGCTGCAAAGATCATACATGTAGCTAAGATACAGGGCACAAGTTTCGACGTGTTTTAATATTCATAGTGGGCTTAACAGTCATAGAAGATTCTGAATAACCAGACGTCAGAGTCACACACTTCGTCCGGGAGAAGATTGAAACGGAGGATGTGTTTCTGCTTGGGGAACATATTGAGGAGACAGTTTGGCATCGACAACCACCATTCCGACTTGTTGTCATTGGTTGTGTCTGTCTTTCACAAATTAAGGCTGCACCACATTGCCAAACTCGCCTCGCTTGAATTTCTCTTCGGAGTAAAATGCGATTGTAAGGATGGTTAACTTTATTTTATGCATTTGAGTATTATTGTTTGCTGTTGTTGTTTGATTTTCCCTTAATTTAATACTTTTGATTGCTGTGGTTTTGTATTGAATGTGTTTTTAAATGTAGGCTACCGCGCTGCAAGGCACGCATTGATTTCCTGTCTGTGTCTGAGGAACCAACTCGAGACTAGACTGAACTTGGTATTCCCCCCCTAGTATAGAACATTGGACAACCAAGAAGACATCCCGTCCTCTTTTAAGAGGCAATTGCCTTACAAGCTTGTGTTTTAAATTAGAGAAATAAAACATATTTTTACATGAACACTCATGTTGTCCTTCTCTTTTAATGAGATATTATATACACTGGTTTTTATTTATAGGCTATTTAATGCCTTCATGGGAAACATCCACCCTTCATATGTACCATGCTCGACTACTCCTCCTAAATTGCCCCGATCTAACTCCAGTTTAGGAATAACTGCCTTTTCATGTAGTGCCCCTAATTCATGGAATGCTCTGCAGAGCAACTTAAAAATGACTGCTCTTCCTACTCTTGGTTTATTTGAATCTATGATTTCTGAATTTTACACATCTGACTGTAACTGTTTTAGCTGAATTCATTGTTCATTTAGTATTTTATTTTTGCTCTTGTTTTGTATTTTGTATAGGCCTACTTTATTTAAATTAATATATTTTATCCTATTTTATTTCTGTTCTCTGTTTATGTTATCCCTGTGATTGTCTTTATTGTGTATGCTCGTCACTGTAAATGAATAAATATATTTATATATAGCCTAATCATATAGCCTATTGTTAACTTATTAAAATAGCTGACTTTACTGCCCCTATCTGTTTCTGCTTCCCTTTTCGGGGGATGTTCCTCGTTTTGATCTCAGACGTCTGGTTACTTATATCATATCAGAATATTCTATGACTGTTAAGCCCACTATGAATATTAAAACACGTCGAAACTTGTGTCCTGTATCTTAGCTACATGTATGATCTTTGCAGCAAAGAAAACCGCGTGAAAATCAGTTTGGTATTTAATGAGATATGATTAATTACATGCGCTGACAGTTCATTCCACCTGCCAAACAGACTACACTGAGTGGAACGTGTGACCGGTTCAAGATGGCGGCCGCATTTCTCGTCAGCGCCAATAGGCAGTAGCGGCCAACGAGGCGTCTATCCTTTATAATGTCTATGCTTTGAACTCTTATTAGTTTGCAGTTGAAAACATATTTTTTCAAAGCAAATGTCCAAATGTTTGCTGTTTATTTTAGTTTTTCTCATGTAGGTCAATATTCTAAGAATAAGGGATGTTATATACTGTACAAATTGTAAAGCTGTGTGGGACGACTAACCTTGGGTGTGGCCTCTATAATTGACCTAGTATGGTTTTTCTACAAAGTGACATTTAAAGGTGAAGTAAGCGGTTTATTTATATTAAAATAACTGTTAAATCGTTCTTTATTCATACAGTAATCACTTACACGATGTGCACGGTTTCATAAAGCCAATCTCTTAGTCAGCTGCACTGCATGCAATCATAAATTAAACTTTATGGGGGCGCCTTTAGCTCAGTTGGTAAGGCGTCCCCCTCCCGGGCCGGGCCCAGCAGCAGACCCGGGTTCGGTTCCCACCCGCAGTCGTTCTCTGCATGTCACTCCCCTCTCTGCCCCATTTCACCTCTGTCTCTCTGCACTATCGATAAAAGCATAAAAATGCCCAAAAAAAAAAATAATAAAAATTAAACTTTATGTAGTATCCTGAAATGTTATCCAATCACAAGAGAGAATGCTACAAACCCACAACCGTCCGCACCCGTCTCACTCATGGTCTCACTGCCGGTGCACGCCAGAGCGATACATGGGTGAATGTTTATGCGCCTACAATGGCGGAGCAGGTAAAAATTCTTCCCAATGTCTGTTTTGATGGTTTTTATCATGTTTTATCACACTTATGGATCTGAGATGATGCTAGATAACTTGCTGCTCGAAGACCGCAGTGCATTAATGTGGTGACGTAGGAATGAGCGAGGGGACCGCTAACTGCAGTAACTGACAGGAAGTTAGCTAAACTGACCATTCCGCTTACAGCTCCTTTAAAGCTCCCATATTATACACTTTTCGGTACTATTATACACCATATTATATGGTCTTAGTGGTCCCTAATACGTTTTTCTTTAATTGTTTGCTGAAAAAAACTTTCAGATAATTTATTGTACTATGCTGATGTTCAGCTAATCTCACAATGGCCTATTTTTTTTAAAAGAGCTGCAGCTCCCCTCATAAATATACAATCTTTGAGCTCCACCCGCCCCCTGTCCGGAAGCGAAGCCAGATACGCCTCGCCCTCTGTCTGTCAGGGCCGTGGACCAATAAGAAATAGGGGTGTGGGCTGCAAAGTGGAAGCTTCTGGCTTTCCGGTTTTTGAGGTCAGAAACGAGGAGAATTCTGACTGGAGTATATTGGGGAGGAGGGGTGGGGGTTTCAGAAAGGGAGAGAGTGAGAAAAGGAGAGATTGTTATTTTTTTAAATATTTTGGCAGTCTCTAGGCACACCGTGGACCCATGGATATGTTAGAACACATTTAAAAAGTGCATTTAGCATAATATGTGACCTTTAATACTCAAGTGAGAAAAATAGATTTTTTTTTAAAAGTTATTCATTATAAACTTCTTGTGGAAGTATGGTATGTAAATTGCTGCTTTTCATCACCATGCCTCTTGTGCACTGGTAAATGATCCATCCACACTGTTAATAGGAGAAATAAAAACCGACTCTCAGCCAAATGTGATGTCCCTCTTTTATTTTTAAAGCTCACAACTGGGGCAGTTCACTATTAAAGTACATTCAGATATCTTGTGTTTGTATCTCATATAGAGCTCATCTGTCTTATTTATAACTGAAAAAGTACAATTATTTACCCAAACATTCAAAATTGTATCTTTTAAACCATTAGCAATATATTATACTTTTCTTTTAGGTACTTTAACTAAGGACCAATTGATACTTCCTTTACACAACTGTTTAGCTTTATGATGGCTATGATACACCCATCTAGTCTGTGCAGGGCCTACAATGTGCCTTTTCTGTGAAAGAAAAAAAAGTGGTTTCAGCACAATAATGTCCTACTGAGCTGTGTATTACCCTCCCCTTTGTTAAGAGCAGTTTTATTTTATAGTGTACCAACCAAGCGTCTCTCCCCAGCCTCTTTCATTAGACTTGTGATGGTTGTTGTTATATGGCAGGAACCTGTTGACATAGCAGGGTGTGCTCTTACACTGAGGCAGTAATGGACACAGCCAAAGTGTGTCTCTCTCCCCCAACCAGCCTAGATGAAGGTGTAATTATGCTTCTCTGTGGGGAGCAGCAGGCCTCAGGGACTGCTGTTGGCACTCTGCCAGCCTGGTGGGTGGGTGCTTATTTAGTGTTTAGGGGGCAGCAATAAGGGCCTTATGTTACTACGAAGGTTCAAAACTAGTCTCTGCCTTCTCCAACTCCTCCACACAAGACAGGCAAAGCGATCTCCGTCATAGTGACATTCAACTGACTACGGAAATATCGGATGTTGAATTAGCCTTAGACTATTTCATCAATACTTTCACCTCAATTATAAACAAGCATGCGCCCCTTAAAAAGCATAGTGTAAAAAATAGATCAAACCCCTGGTTTACAAGTGAACTGTCTGATTTATTTTCCGTGAGAAATAAAGCATGGTCTGTAGCTAGACGCTCTGGAGATAATACCAATTGGACTATTTTTAGACACCTTAGGAATAAGTGCACATCCATGACTAGGAAAGCCAAATCTGAATACTACCTTGAATTAATCTCCGACTGCTACTCTAACCCTACACTATTTTGGAAAGCTGTGAACTATAATAAGAACAATTCTAGCACAGTTCCCACTCAGATCAAATTAAATGGTCACACTAGGGCTGGGCGATATGGGCAAAAATCAATATCTCGATATTTTTTTACTATATCTCGATACACGATATATATCTCGATATATTTCAAATCTCCTCTAGAGCACATCCTAAATGCTCAATTTAATTATTTTTTTGCATAACATCACACCAGTAATATGATTTAAATAGTCCCTGCAAAATGTGTCTGCACTAACAATGCATTAGGCTACATGAAACATGTTTATATTCTTTAGTGCTTTCTATTGGAACAATTTGAAACTTGCACATGGCAAAGAGTTTGCACATTGTATTGATTATTCCACATCCTTCCACTCCCATACAATGGATCCAGCATTATTTTATTTGGAAACAGTTTTTTCCATCTTCTGTTAATCTGTAAACTGAGAACACTAATTATGACTCATTACAACCACTTACTAATTGTTTATCACCACTAACCCCCTGAAGATAGCAGCCACACTTTAAATGCAGAACCGGTTTTGATCCATAATAGTAGTCTATGTGTATAAAAGGCTCTGACATGTATAATGGTTACTGTCGCTTTAAGAGCAGTTGCTCTAGTTAAGTTTCGTTTTCTGCCTGCCTGTTTGTCCGAGAGAGATTCATGCGAGCGCAAGCAGCAGGTGGCTCATCGTCCCTCTGTTACCTGCCTTACTGTTTGATTCTCCTGTATTTAGTTAATGAAAATAAAACTAGAAGACAATCAGAGGATTTAAATAAATACGGCTGAGAATAATAGCCTATAGTCTAAAGAAAGCAAAGTCTCATCATCATCATTCCTTGCATTCTAACCGATGCACCATTCCTGGATGCTATTCATACCTATTGATCTAGCCCTCCTGCATTATCACTAAAACACTGTTTTATTTTATAAAAAATACTCGCAAATGTAGCCTACTTTACATAGACTTTTAGTTAATAAACGGTGTGCACCTCCCTTGGTGCTGACATGGACCTATTATAAGAGGCTGCCCGTAATAAATGGGATGCCGTGTTTGTGTGACGTTGGACCAAAAACTCCCCCGGCGCTCGTTCGCCTTCCTCTCATAAGGACCAGGCTCTGTACAGCGGCCGCTTATGCTGTCAAGCGCCCGTCTACAAAAAAGGTCCATGCTATGAACGACAGCCACCATCGCCGTCTTTCGCGCCCCCTCCACCCGCTCGTTCGGCTGTCATAAGAGCATCAGAGCATCAGAGCCCTCGTCTTTTTTTTCTCCCCCCCTCGTCGTTGTTTTCACATGGCGATTAAACTAAACACTCACAAGGCACAGACTACGTCACAGGTGCGCGCCTAGGAGACTCTGGTTGGGAGGGGTGAGTGAGTGAGTTGCCAATGCATGTAGTCTGAGGCAGAGAGCCACAGGAAAGAGCGAGAGAAGCGAACACCAGCGAGTTTGCCAGTGGCGGCGGCGGCTAAAAAAAACACATTACGTGCCAATTTGTATTCGATGGTCGCGATAGGGTCATTTTATACATCCCCTGGAGCGCATCTCGCGATATATCGAATATATTCGATATATCGCCCAGCCCTAGGTCACACTCTCAAACATTTTGTAGCTGCTGGTCATCTCTTTCAGAATGGAGGATATAAGCCTTCTACCACCAGTAGTAACGTACCGCCTGTCTTTCAAACTCCTATTTTCAGCCTTGATCTTCTTCCCACAAGTGTTGTTGTAGATGCGCTCCTCGCCATCCTCTCTACACATATAATATCAAAACAAATAACCCATATTTTTAATCTTTCGATCTCCTCTGGAATAGTTCCTAAAATTTGGAAAAAAGCTCATGTAATTCCTTTACATAAAAATAATCTTAATAACTACAGGCCAATTTCCAAACTCCCATGCCTCGCAAAAATTCTAGAATCACTTATTAATAATCAGTTAAAAACATTTCTAACTAGTGCTTCCATTTTGAGCCCATTCCAATCTGGTTTTAGGGCAGGTCACAGTACTGTCTCTGCTGTGACTTTGGTTGTAGACAACATTGTTACAGCATTAGACAAGAAAAAGCACTGTGCAGCACTTTTTATTGATCTTTCAAAGGCCTTTGATACTGTTGACCACCATTTGCTTTTACAGAGGCTGCATGACATTGGCTTTGATCATTCTGCATGTAGCTGGTTAAGGGATTATCTCTCTGATAGACAGCAGTCAGTTAAACTGGGAAGATACCAATCTGAGTTTTTAACTGTTACAAATGGTGTCCCACAGGGCTCAATTTTAGGTCCAGTTCTTTTCACAATTTATATAAATAACATTGTTTCATCGCTAAAAAACTGTCATGCTCATCTATACGCTGACGACACAGTCCTTTATTGCATTTCCGATTCGGTGCACCAATCTATTCAGAACCTACAAAGCTCTTTTAACACCCTGCAGGACTTTCTAGTGGACCTCAGGCTGGTTCTAAATACAGACAAAACCAAATATGTGTTTCTCCAGAGCAAGAACTACAACTTTTAATGGTTTTAATATTTTTACAAAGAATGGATTTTTAATTGAAAGAGTCACAGAGTACAAATATCTCGGCATCTGGTTAGATGATAAAATCACTTTTAATTTTCATATAAAAAATCTTGTTTGTCGACTATGACAAAAAGTTGGCTATTTTTATAGGAACAAAACCACCTTCCCTTTATTTAGTAGGAAAAGGATTATTGAGGCAGTTTTCATGTCTGTCCTTGATTACGGTGATGTGGTTTACCGGCATGCTTCACATTCATGTCTTAAACTCCTGGACTCTGTTTTTCACTCTGCTTTAAGGTTCATCACAGGAGATGCTTATGACACACACCATTGTCTTTTATTTGAAAAGGTTGGGTGGTCCTCCCTTAAAGAGAGACGTGACGCACATTGGCACATTTTTATTTACAAAGCCTTGACCGGGAAGCTTCCTAGTTATTTAACAGAAATGCTGCAAATTTCAGATGGGCTTTATCAGACCCGCTCCACTGACATGCTTATGCTTTATGTCCCACAAGCCCGGTCTGAGCTGGGAAAGACAGCTTTTAGCTTCAGTGCCCCCGACTCCTGGAACAACTTACAGCAACAAATTAAACTAAATACCTTCATATCCTTTAACCAATTTAAACAAACTATCTTAAATCTGCCAAACTCTACCTGTAACTGTTTTAATTAGGCTATATTGTACTTTCACCCACTTAATTTTAATTGCTGCCACTCTTCACCACTATGTAAATGTTTCAATAGTTTTTTTTCTCTCTTCACCTGTTGTTGTGTATTTGATGTTTTTGCATTGAATATTGTTTATGTATTGTTGTTTTTCCTTTGAATTTGTTTTGAACTCGACGTCATTGTAAATGAGGGTCACCCCTCAATTGTTATAATTTTTTTTCTCCCCCATCTAATTTTGAAGATTTTTAGAAAAATGTGTTTTGTAAGCGCTTAACGGAGCATGTTTAAATACAACCTGTGAACCTTACCTTTTAAATGTATTTTATTTCTATTAGGGATGTTAAACGACTCATTATTTGCGTGATAATAAAATGAGAGGCTTTAATTTTAAAAACGCTGTCCATGCGTCGGAGGTGAATGTAACTTACTCGGCTGAAAACAGAAACTAATGAAGGGGATCGGCTCACTGTACAGTCCCTTCAGTCGCGCTGTCAGCTTGCCGACATGGCTCTTTGTGTTTATGTTACTTAATAGACTCGAGACATAGAAACAGATCGCGGAAGACGTTCACGTAGACAACGTTAACGGGCAGGATACCCGCGACTATCATTTTATCCATCAAACCACGGAGTTTTTCTGCACGGCGGCTCACTCACTCATACTTGCCAGGTCTCCTGGTGATCGTCACCGTCACAGCGCTACTCGCTGCATTGCTCGGGCGGAGGCTTTGTGTGAAGGTGATTTAACATCACGGTCGTAGACGAATGCTATAACTTTAGGCTGCATATGTTGCACTGCACTGTTGACCCACACAGAACATTTAATGCGCGCACATTGCAGAAATGAAGCGCCTGCAGCGCGCTCGTGACCACACGTGAACTTGCATCACGGACGTCTCTCATGTCCCCAAAACATCTAATAAAGTAAAACACCCGATTTACCGATTTCTATTTTTAGAGTCGTCTTGAGCACGAGTCGAAAATCAAGCCGAGAATCGACACATTATTCACATCCCTAGTTTCTATGTGCTACACAGGCTTAGATATTAAGGTTTTGGTAGACATTGACAATTCCTCAGTCCTCCCCGCCTTAGGTCACAGCCCCTGTTTTCAAATCAGCCCTGATTTAGAAGAGGTAATGGACGGAGGTCAGCTGTTTTAGTATTTATATTTTAAGTTTGTCAAAACCTCTTCAAGTAGCAGCAATAGCACACCTTCTCTGATGTCATTAAGAGGATATGCACATTTAGTAATGTGAATACCCTGTAATTTCCATTACGTATAAATTAAGTGTATATAAGCAAAGCTTGAATATTATTAACTCCCAATATCTGGAGTGGGCATAGTAGGAGAAAGAAACAACATTTTATTTTATAAGAGGGCTACACACAATATTCAATATGAGAAAGAAAATGGAGGACCACAAGTGTGTCTCCAGGACATAAGATGGGAAGTACTCAGAAGCAGATGGCAAGTCAAGACTAAATTATTTTTTGAATTAACCAAGAGATGTCTCTCTGTGTCACTTGGGCTCTCTACCTCTCCGTGGGTAATGGGACACTCTGTAAGACCACATGCTGGTCCACTGAAACGATCAGCCAACCAAACTAAATAAATCTTCACTCTGTTATGGGTGGCAGTTGCAGTCTTAGTGTGATAATGACACGATAAGAAAGACCTGAAATAACTAAAGTTTCTGAGGGTAAATGATCATGATTCATGATCGTGAAACAAAATAGGTTGAAGTTCCTTCCGTTGTCCTCTTGTCAGGTTTTCACAACGTTATCTCTGCGTCATGTTGTGGAAACGTACCGTCTTGCCTGCTAGCCCAGCCAGTCAGTCATTGCTGGTATGTGACGTGTATGTGAAGGGTGGGGCACAGATCTTTTTTTGTATACGGGTGTGCGAGTCAGGGCTTTTGAAACATTTTCAATTGCATGGTTTTTCAGGACTCGCAGGCAGCCGGGGGGAGTCCTTATTGGGTGTGAGTGGGATCTGAACAGCCTGATCCCATCTGAAACCACAGATATTTCTGGCTAACTTCCACCTGCCTGTAATGAGGCCTTTGGCTAAAACAAGTGAGATTTGAATACTTAAGATGCAAATTGTGCGTGTACTGTTAAAGTATGAGAAGAATTTCTGATTCTGATAAGATACTGTTTTTCCTACTTTTAAGAAAATTGTTTATTTCGTTATCTCTCTAGTATTGATGAGTCACTTGCTATGTAAACTTGCTTGCTGGTGTGCAGAATGTTTTCTTGAACTGCTTCCTCTTTACTTGCAGTCTTGTGATTGTCGAGTTTGAGGTGTGTCACATCCTTGAAATATTCAGACAGCAGCTTCAACAGCAATCCCAGCCAGGAGAATCTTCTATTAGTTTTATCTATGTGCTGGCACACAAGTGTTTCGCTAATAGAAGGAACCATCCTGTGAAAGTGTGTTTATTGCCTAAACCTTTCTTATCTGTTGTCATAATGTAAATGATCCCAGTGTAAGGGACTAGGGAGTGTTAATTGGTGTGGGGTCCCTGCTATGTCTTGCTGGTTGGTTCCTATGGTTTATAAAGTATCATGCTCTTCATTCAACTGGAAGACTGACTGTGTAATTGATAAGGAGTGTTGGCTGTAACAGTGTGTGGAATTATCCACCATACCCACAATAATAAAGAAATACTGTTGACTATGAACTGAATATTGACTTCCAGTGTCTTTCAGGATGGCAACAGTTTTTTTTAGGAGTTTAAAAAAAAGAAGAAATCTACATTTGAAAACCATAAAAAATGCAAGCATTCTGTCAGTGTTGTGTCTGTTGGCTTGTGACAGTTCATCACAGTGCATACTGTTTCTTCTTACCTGGTTCAGTGACCTGACATAGAGCCCCTGCATTTAATGATTAGACCATAATAACAGATTCCTAACATATTTGCCCTAGTGGACAAGGTGGTTATAATAGATTTGGCTACATAACTGTGTTGTATGTGGCGTTTACAATATGGAAAGCAGAGAAACTATCAGTCCCACACTGACTTTGAGTATTCAAAGTTGGTGTGGGACTGATAGCTTATCTGGGAGTTATGGAAAGTAGAGAAGATTTGAAATGTTCTCAAACAAGCAAAAACACTGTCTAGGAAATGTTTGTGTATAACCTGCTCATCTGGTCTGACTAAAAAGGACGTGTAGGAGTAGGTGTAGAGAGAGAAGAGAGAGCTGCAGGGCAGTAAAGCCTTAAAGGCTGTGTGAGGTATCTGTGATGTCAGAGGAGGAGGGCTGGCTAAAGGGGCGTGGACAGCTCAGCTGAAACTCTTGCAACATCTATCTAGCACCAGACAAGAGAGAGTATTGTTCGAGGAAGCTCTAGCTCTGTGGGAAACTCAAAGTCAAGGGATTCAATACAAACCCCAGAGAATTCAGCAGCGATTTGATAAGGGAAGAAATACCTTTCATGGTAAGCCTTTTCTCTGTGTCCGCCTCGTTCCGAAGCTGTTTAAAGTAGGCAGTGGGTTTTTAGAAAAATATTCTCCTTGGTTCTTTTAAATGTTCTCTTTAGTGTACCTGTTCTCTATGATCTTCGATTCATGCGCTCTGTCACTGTGTTAGCCAGACTGTAAAGGAAGTTTTATATTTAGTTTGTTCACTATTAAATGTGGTCAGCAAATGTGTTTGTCCCAGTGGAAGTGGACTGTGTCAGATTATTGTGATTTCACACCCGAGGTACTATTTCTCACTATGGGTTTAATAAGTTTTTATAATTCGTAGTTTTAGTACATTAATCTCAACCCTACATTTTTTCTTTTGCTAAAATGAGAGCAGGGAAGCGTAGTTCACAGGCCAGTGGCACCATATCTCTTTATTGAGGCCAGTGTCAGTGGAGCAGATGTTATATTCTGACACAGAGAGTTCCGGCCTGTGTTTTTTCCTCCACAGCAGAAGTGAGAGGCTGGCCTGCCTTCTGCTATGATTTTGAACCCTCTTGTTGCAGCAGCGTTATAATTGCTCCTGTGTTAGCCTGAACATACACCTAACTGGGCTGGCCTCCTGAGTTCCATTCACAACATGGACTGTTATGTTGTTTCTGCTAATGTTGCAAGTTGACCGGAACAAAAAACTGCTAAAAGGCAGGCTGCTGTGGCTCAAACAAAGCATGTTGTTTTAATACCCCCCCCCCCCCCCCCCCCGCCCCTCCACACACACACACAAGATGTGGCAAGATCCCCTGATTATGGGAAGCTTCTAGCTTTACAGTTTTTTCACAGCCTTTGCGAGTCAATATACATTTCTGTTTAGATCAATAGTCCCATGTTGCCTGTGTACTCAGTCAGTAATGTGTAATGTCTCTCTACCCCTCCTCTATCTTTCTGCCAAACTGTCTCTTTCCCTCTACAGTTGTTTCAGTGGAAGCAGTTGGAGAATTTGTATTTTCGAGAGAAGAAATTTGCGGTGGAAGTGAACGACCCACACAGGTCAGAGAAAGAAAAATACTTTTATTTTCTGAAATGTCCTTTCCCTGTTTTTCAAGTGATCCTACTGCCAGCTGCTGCTCTTAATGTCCTCATCCTACACCTCAAGCATTATAAAGGGCATCCACAGCCAGTGGCCAATTTAGGACACCATGTTAACCCATTGATGACTATGGCAATCTAGGATGCATGTCCTTAATGCCTGATGGTTTTCTGAAAAAATAGTACGAATTGTCAAGTCTACCAAAACCTTAATATCTAAGCCTGTGCAGCACATAGAAACATGAAATAAAATACATTTAAAAGTTAAGGTTCACAGGTTTTATTTAAACATGCTCCCTTAGCGCTTACAAACCAACAACTATTTCTAAAAATCGTCAAAATTAGATGAATTAGAAAATTATTAAATATTGTTAATAAATAGATGCAATGTGTTGTGATTTTCGTCAGTAGTCTATAGTAGACCTTGATTCTGCGCACCAAACGCCACTAACTGTTCTGTCGCTGACATAGCTGGCGTATTTTTTTTATTATTTAGTTTTATTTTTTTATTTTTTATTTTTTTGATTGACGTGATTTTCCGCAAACCACACAACTTTTGGGTGGTCACGTGGTCTTAAAAAAATCAACAAAACCCACTTCCTGTGTATTTGAACCAATGACAGTGCATTCTATGCTGGGAATGCCATGAAAATTAGATAAAGTAATAATGCTGCGCGACGCAGCATCAGGCATGAGAGCCAATGTGGCATCGCGCAGCAGCTGTCATCAATGGGTTAATAGCTGTAACCTGTCTGTGTCAGTGTTTTTCTGCTGTTGAAGGGCCACTATTATTCTTGAGCAGTGTTGGGAACGTTACTTTAAAAAAGTAATTAGTTATAGTTACTCACTACTTGTTCCAAAAAGTAACAGTTAGTAACTGAATTACTTTATAATAGAAGTAACTAGTTACCAGAGAAAAAAAGCCTACTGTAAAAAAAAAAAAAAAGTTGCTAGGCTATATGTCAACAAATTTGGATTTTTCTGAGCAGTTTTCACAAGTCAGTTGAAATGAGTAGAACAGACAGGTAGGCCTACTTGTAGGCTACATAACCTTCAATATTTATTGCACATCAACAGACAGCAAGAGGTTTATCCTGCACTTCAAGTATTTTGTTCTCAACAAAAGTAGTAGAGGAAACTGCTGAATGTACCATGCTGATCTGCTATATCGGGTGTCGGCTAAAACACCACTTAAGGCCAAAAACGTCAGACTATGAAGCATGAGACGATGAGAGGAGGAGTAAGGATTTATCCTATGTTTATTTCCTTCTTTAACATGCACAGCAGCATACAGATCCCAGGAAAAGAACAATAGCAATATTCGGCTCATGATGACACGTTAAATAGCTGTTGCAACCGGCGAATCGCAGCCGTTTAATAACGTGCATAAATTATAATTTATAGAGATCGGGAAACTCCATGCACTTACTCACAAGGGGCGATGCAAACAAACTCAGGGAAAGCACGGTTCAACCGTGGATTGATAGGTGGTTACTGCGGCAACGTGCACGCTCACACAACAGAGAGAGAAAGAAAAAGAAACTTCATTAAACAGGCGCTCTGGCTGACTGACGTGACGGCGCTAACTGACAGTTATAATGTCATCCACACTGAATAAAACACAATTTAAAACACACCGGTCACCTCACTAGCAGTTTGTGTAGTATGGAGCCAGGGGTGCGTTCGGATTACACAGTTTATTCAATCAATTCATAGTAACGCACCCATTTAACGTTCAGGAACGATAACGACGTTGTAACAACGGAAAAAGTAATTAGT
This sequence comes from Hyperoplus lanceolatus, assembly GCA_026929865.2. Lineage (NCBI taxonomy): Eukaryota > Metazoa > Chordata > Actinopteri > Uranoscopiformes > Ammodytidae > Hyperoplus > Hyperoplus lanceolatus. The sequence continues at coordinate 39,918,982 of CM049396.1, forward strand.
TAGATTACCCCGTTACTGAAAAAAGAACGGCGTTACCTAACACCGTTATTTTAAACGGCGTTATTCCCAACACTGTTCTTGAGTTATAAAACATCTGCTTCTTATACAGGCTTTAATGTGGCATTCAGTCTTTAAAGCTGTTATTAGATCCCACTGTCTGATTAGAAATGAGTTTGATGTCTCTGGATAAATGCTTATGAGGATTCCAATCTTTGCCTAAAACTATTTTTTCATTTCTTAATAAAGCTTCTGATATCTACCTTTAACTGTTATATTTTTGTATGTAGCTTTGGAACAGATTTGCTATTTGTATCAGCACAAGTACTGAGGTTTTTTTTTCTGTTATCTTCTTCAAAAGAACAGTAACCAAGCGAACCTTCGGGCAGACTGGTCTGGTCATCCACACGTGGTATGCCTGCCACTCTCTGATTAAAACCATCTGGGTGATGGCCATCAGCCAGCACCAGTTCTACCTGGACAGAAAGCAAAGCAAAGTGAGTGTCTTGTTTTCTTCTCACTGATTCACTTAAAACTGTGTTCATATTTCCTCCCAACTACGATTCAGTTAGAATACTCCTTTTACACTGATGCTTGATGTGTGTAGATTGCTTTTGTCATGTCACGTGACCCACATATGCCACCCCCCTACAGAGCAGGGTCAGGCCTGTGTGTTTGTGTTTTTGTTTGTGTAAAGTAAGTTCTTGCTGGGAAAAACATAGATCTTTGAGTAGCAAAAGACTGGCTGGTGTTAATGTTCTTCACTCTTCAGTTTGTCAACTCATTTGAGCCTATTAAGAACTTGATTTTGGGTGAAAAAAGCTTTAGCGTTGAGCTTAATTTGGCCATAAAAGGTATGCTGTACTGAGTTCTGTTTGAAAATCTATTGTGCAAGTGTTAAAGACCGTTATAGCAATGACTGTTCATCAAGTGATGCACTGTGTGACTAGAGTAAATAGCTTTGCAAATTGATATCCCAGGCCTCCAGGTTTAATGTTATAGGTTTCATTCTTCTCAGTCCTGTTGGGAAATTGTCACTTCCTCGATTTAAACGGAATGGAATTGTCGTTCTCTATTGAACGGGAAGTAAACGGTAGTTAGGTAGCTGAAATTGAAAATGCACTGAGCTTGAGTGAAATATTCTTATCACTCTACCAATATAGCAAAATCATATAGTTGTTGTAGTGACTATGTCTATATTCGCCTTTTATGTGGTTAAAGAGGATATGTATTAAACTCAAAGTAAACTACAATTGGCCTTTTATAGCATGTGAAGTTGTGAAGGGATACATGTTTATCTTTATGTTCACATCCAAGTCCTCTTGCAAGTGTTAAAAGTTGTCACAAGGCCCTGAATACAAATGTGTGGTCTATGTGTTTGTGTTTATGATGCATATTTTATTTTGCTGAGTATGGGGGCTATTACGCAGTATGAGCAGTGTGTGATGTGCATTCCATGATTGTGTGTGTGTGTGTGCGTGGCTGTGTGCATGGCTGTGTGCGTGCATGGCTGCAGTCAAATGAGGTTATTCAGCCACTGCCTCCCTCAAAGGCAGATGGTGTGTCAGTGTTCATCCAGGAATAGAGCTCTACACTGATTGATGAGAGAGCAGTGCTGCACTTGGAACACCAAGCATGCAAATGGAGCCCGCCACCATTCGCAGTGCGCTATCATTAAAATGAAAAACTCACAATCCCACCCTTCACTACTCTTTTCCTTCCTTTCCTCGTCCCTCTTCGTAAATGTCTCTTCCTTCATAACAGACAAAGATGACCACGACCAGGAGTTCAGGGGACATCGCCGTGGACCTCACAGAGATCTGCGCCCCGCGGATCACTAAACTGTCCAGCATGGAGAGCAAAGACCAGCTTATCATGGCCAGCAACGGAAGCCTCATCTCAGCCGGTAAAGCACAGAGTTAATCAGCAACACGGCTTCTGTTCCACTAGACATTGATGTGGAGATGATTTATTGATAGAATTTGCAGTTAATCAAATGCGTGCCCGGTTCCAGGTTCTGTCGACTGTGAAGTTAGCGAGGAACAGAAGAAAGAGAAGATCTCAGAGTTAAAAAATAAAGAAAAGAGCCTTCAAGACACACTGACGCATAAACTGGAGGAACTGAAGAAAATCTGCATGAGAGAAGCTGTGAGTGTCTCTCTCTCATTCTGTTATTCCCCACTAATGTTTGAACTGTCAGATGATTGTTGGTTGCTTTCTTCCTCAGGAGCTTACAGGCCGACTGCCTAAAGAGTTTCCCTTGGCCACAGGTCAGAAGGCTCCTCAGGTGCGTCGGCGAGTCGGGACAGCCTTCAAACTGGATGACCTTTTCCCCTATGATGAGGTTAGCAGAGCTGTTGTGTTGTGTTTTTTTGTGGTACTGTTCTGACTGTTACTTCACAATATGCTGAAGTACAGTTCTTACAACCCTTGTTTACCTAGGGGTCATTAAGATGATTTGACTTTTGAAATGAGGATTGAGTCTTGTTCACACCTAATAGTCCACTTCTTTGGTGCGGATACATTGTTTAATTTTTTTTAGATGGTTCGGTTCGCATTCACAAAGGGAAAACTCAAACTATAAATCTTAGAGGTATAAATCAAGGAAAGTCTGTGTGTTTGTGTCTGTGTGTCATTCCTCATTTTTCTTGACTGGCTTGACCGATAACGCTGAAATGTCACATTACTCTTCAGTATATTCCTGAGTATATACCCGGACAGAGCCATTTTTCTCATTTGTTATTGCACAATTTGTCACGCTTGATTTGTGTTGAGCATTTGTGCTGCGATCACTACCGAAAATCCGCACATGCGCAACTGAGCCCACTCATTTCACTGGTCCGTGTCGCACCAATTGCTGTCGGGAGTAACAGGAGGAGCCATATTTTCTGCTTTGTTTTGTGCAAGGGAGAAAACAATCTCGTGCTTGTATTATTGTGAGGCAGCACAACCATAGGGTGCTGCAGCAGCCCCAGCCCCAGCATCCCACGGTATGCAAATACATAGACACTGCAAGAAAAAAAAGTGGGGCTGATTTACAACAAACACACACACATGGACACCGCGAGTGCAATCAAATCAACTGGACCGACTCATTTTAAGGTTGATGAAATGTGTATATTCTATTTCATGTCCATATGAAGAAGTATCCAGCAGTGAGGGGTCCCCACCTGCCCCAACTACTCGCAAAAAGCCCCATGACGTTGTTAGATACAGGCATGCAAACTAGTCACCTTTCAGCGAAATTTGCCGTTTTGGAAACAAAATCAGCCACCTATGTGATTCGTGGAGATCCGCTAAGAAAATATTGTTGGGGGAAGGGGAGGTCCTGATGGCCAGGTGTGTGTGTGTGTGCGCGTGTGTGTGTGTGTGTGTGTCACCATAGTGACTAACTATAATTGACCGATGGTAACTCCTATCATATGAGCTTTGACGGTCATTTGGCCAATCAGCGGGTAAGGAATACTTACTATATATTGTAAACATACAGTAAGTTTCAGTTGAACCGTACATTACATTGCATAATGCTTCGAATGAAACATTTAGTGTTAAGTTACCAGCTAAAGTTAAATGGTAATAGGAACTGGAACATACATTTTGTAATAAATATGTTGCACACTGAAAATTAATGGTAGATGAATGAACGTATCTGTTGACCTGGATATTACTGAAGTCTGTTACTTTGTGTAGAGAACTGCTGCTGACAGGATATGTCTGCATTTTCGGGAAACTCCCCTGTTAACTGTGTGTGTGTGTGTTCCCCTGTAGGACCCACAACTGAGGAATCTGGAGAGCAGGTTTGCCCTGCATCAGAAGATTGTGGAAGCAGCCATTAAGCTTGCCAATGAAGGGGACCTGTGCAAGACGGTGAAGAAGAAGAGGAGAAACAACTGTCTGGATGCAATGAGGAAGCTGGAGGAGATTGAGAGGGAGATCAACGCCTACAGGATCAAGAAGGGAAGAATACCCACCCAAAGAGCGTCACTGATCATAGCAGGTAGATGTTATAAACAACTTCAGTAGATACTCCATACAGACAATGTTGTTGTTTTTCAAAACTTTTATAAATTTTTACCTTTTTGAAGTTGTATTGAATTGAAAAGTCTATCTCATTCTATAAAAAGTAGAATATCAAATCCTGATAGTTTTTCTCTTTTCTCTTATCAGATGACTGTAACCCTTCAGAACTCAGCTCTCTGTCTGATAGCCTAACTCTTGAAGATGGTAAGTGCCCAGGCCATAGCCATGCTGCAGTGTGTGCATGTGTCTACTCCCTCCGTCTCCATTTTACTGTGTTTGAAAATCAATTTTGAACCAAGCATTCACGTTTTATCACCCAGATGACGAGCTCATTTCCCAGAGGCAGCGGTCCAGATCGGTTCAGTATTCCCCCAGACCGCATCACGCAGAAACTCTGGACATCCATTACAACAAAGACAGACGGGCCTCTGCCAATGACAAACACGCAGACAACAGGTACACAGATGAAAGATATTAATATTTTTACATTTCCAACGTGCGTCTTGACAGTGGTTTTTCTACAGTCTCTGAGCGTGAAGCTAGTACAGACCTGTACATTAGATCCAGAGCTACATTCCTGCCAGTCACCTCCTCCCTCCTTCTCCTGCCTCTCCAACAATCTCCCCCTCTTATCGGTCCAACACACCGGCTTTATAAATAGATGGAAAAGAACATGTTGCTGCCTGTGAAGGAGCAGACAATTCAAGCTGAGGGGAGAGAGAGGAAAAGGGAAACAGGAAGGTGGCTCTGGAATCTTAGTTTAAATTGCAGCTACTTCACCACTGTTTACAAAGTGATATGGCTGTAGTGTAGCTACATAGATTTAAACTTGTTTCAAAATGCTAGCAGTTGCATGAAAAGAAGGATCAATGGACTATGTGACGACAGTCAGTCAGGTGTAAGTGAGGACTAGAGTTCTAACTCAAGTACTAAACTCTTCCTTCTTACGTTTTGTGGGCAGTTAAAGAGAGTGGTCTCGGTTTAAAAGCCTTTCCCTAAAGAGTCCAATACCCTGAAATCATTGTTCTCAATTTTTTTTTTAAGATTAAATTATGACCCAGTCCAGGATTCGGGATATCACCGCGATGCCTTATCAAGCCACAGCAGCCCGTTTAAACCGGCTTCCAGACAGCCACGTGATGCCCGCAGCATGCCCACCACTCCCCTCCTCACCCGCAACGCTTACAGCAGCACCCAGCTCAGGTAAGCCCTCACACAAGGACTGTGCAATTTTTAATACTGTCCCTTTTTCTCTTGCATATCTACCCCATTGACAACTCTCCAAGTGGTTTTTTGTGCGTCAAACCAATTAAATTAAGTGCTCTTTCTGTAGATCGGATGATGCCCCGCAGCATTTTCGCCAGCGTAGTGGCAGCCTGGAGTCCCAGTCTCAGTTCCAGACAGAGCCCGAGCCCCCTGTGCCAACCATCACCTTCTGCCCGGCCCGACGTAGCAGCACGGAGGTTCTAGATGACGGCTCCTCCTACACCAGCCAATCCAGCGTTGAGTACAGCGTCCCCGGCAACCACACCCTCCGACGCAGAACGCGCGGCCGCCACAGACAAGACAAGTACGCCAACACGGGTAGCATGCCGAACCTAGCTCAACCTGAAACCCGCTGCTACGCCTACCAGCCGCCTCGGGCCAGACCCACCACCACTGCCTACTACGTCACTGGCTATCCCAACTACACAGACCAAGAGCCTTACACCAACGGAGTCTACATGTACGACAATGAGATGGAGGGACACTATACCGTAAACCCTTCCTACCATCCGACCCCAACTGCCTATCACGGTCACGATATGCACGGTCACTATGGTAACGACGAGATGGACGGCATGTCACAGAACCCTTACGCCACGCTGCGGCCGCCCAGGAACCGCCCGGCGCAGCGCAGCACAGAGAACATCGGCAAGAACATCCAGAAAGCAATGGTGGCCGAACACTTAAGAGGATGGTACCAACGCAATGCTGCGCACAAGCAGGCAGCATACAGCTATGACTACGACAGAGGCTCCCAGCACAGCCTGGGCTATCAGACCATGCCTGCTCCCTACAGCCTCAACAGCAGGAACATCACCTGCACCTCAGGTTAGATCACTGCACCATAGATTACACTTTCAGGGCTGCAGAATTCTCATTTAAATGCGAATCACAATATGTCTTCTCAAGAATTTATATCACGATTCTCTCATACAATACTTGTATTTTCAACAAAAACATTTACTTAAACTTACTTAAATCAATAAAACCCAACACCCAGTCCATTTGAACAAACCATCCCATGTATTCAATGCTTTTTGGTTTTAAACATAAGCCTACAGTATCAACAATGTGGGTCTTTGAAGGAAGAATACTAGAGTTGCTTGCGTGAATTAATAGCTTGTTTTGTTTTACATGTCTTGGCTTATTGTCATTGATAAAGCAGCTAGAATTGTTTCTAAGCAAATAGGTAAACATCCAGCATGACTTAATTGCATAGGGAAATATGAGTGAGAGAATCGTCATCATTCAGAAATGAGATCACATAGATATATCAATCAAGATCACAATTTTTTACGATTAATTGTGCAGCCCTACTTTCTAGTGTGTTACGTTTTCCACATGCAACTTGGTCATTTTCTGACTTGTACAACTCATTTCCTCCAGTGTCCTCAGCGGCTTCCAGTGCAATGTGGCACAGCCAAATTAGTGGTGGTGGTGGTATGGTCGAATATGACATGCCCATGCATGGACCGCAGGCCTACTCGTACACTACAGCCCCCTACAGCCACTCCGCCCACAACAGGTGAGAAAAAAAACTTGGCCTCAACTCAGCTCCTCATCCAATAAGCTACTCCCTGATCCTTCTTATCCGCCGAGCTAAGCGCTAGTGTTTGATTACCTAGAATGGATGTCTACTTGGTTTTGTTATTCTTTTACACACAACAATACTGTGGACTGACGTTTAGCCAATACTGCCCTTTATTCAACTTTAATCCTTACGTCAACAAAGACATCAATCTGCTTCACAAAACTGCCCGGTTCAGCAGAAGGTTTATAGGATCTGTGCAGCCAGCAGTCAGTTATTTTTTCAGAGCTTAAGACTGATGGTTCTACTCTCCTCCTTAACTGTCCACTGCCCCCCTTGCTTTCATATAGATATGGCACATTGCAGCTTTTTAAAGGCTCTTTTAAAGGCACTGTGCCTTTTTCCCTGCTAGTTCTTCCTCCTCAGCTTCCTCCTCCAGCTCCTCCCTGCCCTCCTCCTCCTTTCCCCCCTCCTCTTCTTCCTACTTCCCTGGCTGTCGGGTCAGGCAGGTGGCTTCCAGCCCTGCACAGCCGCAATCCTCCAGAGGGCACAGGCTCAGTAAGGTGTCCTTTGTCAAAGGTAGTTCATAGTAAGTAAAACAGCAACGGTCTGAGTCTGTGGGCTTTTGCTTCTTTCAGTTTGTCTGCAATGTGGCTTCATAGTCTGCTTGCCAATGTTTTGAAGTGAACTTTGCATTTTTGACTGATGCTCCATTGTCATGTTGAATAAGATAACTGCATGGTTTTACAAAGAAAGAAAAAAAAACATGCCTGCCTGCCCTACTTCTAATCACCGCATTCCACTGTTCCTTTAGCTCGGAATCATTTTGTGGTTTGCTTTCCTCTCGGCCCGTGCAGAAGCTCCCTGCCCGTGTGCTTCCATTTACCCTTGACCCTTTACCCCTTCTCATGCGCAGATGTCCCCCAGAGTTTGAGTGGCGGCGCTCTGATAGGTTTGGTGCTGCGACCTTTGCTACTGACCAGGAAAAATTAACCCCCTTCCCCCAATAATCACAGTCAGCAGCAAAGGGTGAGAGACAAGAAAGTAAAAACTTCCCCACATGGTTATCATGGTGATGGTGATGTGTGATCTTTTTTTTAAATCTGTGGCAGGGATGGACAGAAAGCTCCAAATCATTCACATGGCTTTTGGCGATCTTTGCTCTACTTCTCTGGGTGTCTTGTGGTGGTGGGAAAACATTTGCTTGGCAGAGGAAAAAAATGTGTCACCTGAATAGTGTTGCATTTGAATGTGTGTGCATAACGTTTGTGGACATCTGCTGTCTTGTTTGGGTTAGAAAGTTTGACCCTGGGTTTATGCGTCTGAAACCGAGTATACATTAACACACCTGAAACATATAAGGATTTTTACATTTCTTATTTTTGTAATTTATTTCCTGATCTTTGCACTACAAAGCCAAAATATGATGGATGGTTTGACAGCCCAGGGTTAATTCATTCTAAATGCATAGTTACCAAACACAAACTAGATCCTGTTTGCCACACCTCTAAATCTTGTTTGTTTTTTACAGATCATACGTAGATGTCAACCAAATGGACTTGCACATCAGTAACCAAATGAACACAAGCTTGGACCCAGAAGAGCATAATATTCAATGGCACAAAGACGCAAAACCGGGAACAATTGTGTAGCTGCCTGTCAGTCACCGTCCAGTGTTAATTTTTTCACCTTGACAAGTTGTCCTTGTGCCTTAAACTGCACTTACCTGTTTTCTGTGTACAAGCGGATTCAAGAATGAAGGAACTTTACTTCAGTGGAATTCAGCGTGTAAAGGAATGAAGTTTTTTAATTTTCTTTTATCTTGAAAACAATTGCCAAACCGTTTTCAAAGCATTACAAAATGCCACAGGAGCGTCTTCATGTCTGGATTGCGAGGTTTTGTGGGGATGGCACTTGTGCACTGAAACTTTACTGGGACCTGCTGTGGACTGTGTAGTATATAGCACAAGAGAATGTGGGCTAAGCCCCTTATTTACAACCCTAAGACTGTCTCTATTAAAGGATATCGAGCCGCAATGAACAACGATAGACTGATCCTTTTTTTTTCTTAATTACACACCTGTATGAATTCTGTAACCATGAAGGATTATACACGACTGAGGACATTATGAAATGAAGGATGAACTATTTCAAAATGAGTCAAAAATATGGCCCTTCCTGCAACCGTCGTCTGAATCAGTTTTATCATAGCATTGCTTATAGCTACCACAGTTCTTTAAGTACTCGTGTTTGTCATTTGCAACTTTTTAAACCTTTCACACTGTCAGTACTTACAAATACAATTGAGCAAAATACTTCTGCCACACGATTTTGAGTATTAGCATAAGTCACCAACTATGATTGATATCACTGCCAAATCTGATCGGTCGCTGCAGGAAGACAGAAAAGCCAGATGTTTATTTTAGTTTTTTTAAGTGGTTATTACATCCATGCTGGAAATCATGGACTGGTGCTCCCGATTTCTCTCTAGTGAATGAAGCCGTATGTACATTTTGGTATTGTAAATACACTGCTTTTGTTTTCTTTTTTTTAGAGCATTTTTATGTATTTGAAAAGCATGTAATATATAGTAAACAATTGTTAAGCTGGTTCTTAGTCATTTGTATAACTGCATTTGTTTGAATTAAAACAAAAATCAGAATTTGAATCAGTTCAGTTTAGACATGGTATTTATTCATTTAAAAAAACAGTAAAGGACTTTTCTCAGGGAAATTTAATCCAAAGACAAAAAAAAATCTCATCCATCTGAGTGCATCATTTAAATCCAAAGCCATTACATTGGGTATTTGACCGTCTGTTCAGCCACTTCAATTTATGAAATGGGGTTTGAAGAAAGTACTCTGATTGTCACCAATGACAGAGAAAATGGCTTAATGACTCATTCAGGCTCTTTTACATTTAATTTTAAAGAAGAACAGGCTTAGCCTTTGTCACATTGGATCACGATGCTGTCTTAGTCAACTGGAACCCATTTAAAAAGAAATGTACGCATTTAAATGGTGAGGAAACTGCTTATCTGGGATACTTTTAAGTAGGCAGATTATAGTTTGGAAGATTACTGGCTTCATCCCAGATTCTTTTTCTTTTTTAAAAAAAAGTTCATGAGTGAATGCAGAGCTGCAATCGGTCACAATGAGAACTAATTATGAATAAATTATCATTATAAATTATTATGTTTTTAGAAAAAGCTCCCCTGCTGCACAGCTGAGTTGCTCTGCGTTCTTGGTGCATTGCTGTGTTGCCAGGCTGGTTTTCTGTGTCCCCGAGCAGTAAAAACCCCCACCAAACCTGTCTTTAAAAACCTGTCACACCTGTTCTTCTGTCGTCCCTGTGAATGACAACCTAGTGTTTATAGCACCAAACCCTCCCTTAAGGCATCCATGTTCACATGTACTGCCTCCCCCCATCCTCTACTAGATCACAGTCATCACACTCTAACCCTTCACCTCCTTTCCCTACCTTCCTTCCCCAGCCAACACATTTTCTCAGTCTATCCGGCCACTGGTTGCCTCTTTAAAGGTGACATATTAGCCTAATTTTCAGATTTATGTTTGTATTTCATGTTGCTGTTTGGAAATGTTTGAATGGTTTAAATGTGGAGTCAGCGATTCCGGAGAAGGCTTGTTGTCGAAGTCACTTTTTGTCTAAATCGGTGAACCACTACATATGAAGCCCAGGTTGCTTTGATAGTGGCCTTTAGCTAGTCTGTATTGTTGGGTCTGGTGTGTCTCATCTTCCTCTTGACAATACTCCATAGATTTTCTATGGACTTCAGGTCACGAGAATTGTCTGGACAATCCAGTACAATAATAGCCTGGTGCTACCAGACCATCGTACTTCATTTCATTTGTACAGAAGGTCTGGCAGTGCTTTAATTGGCAAACATTAACTCATGGAGGCGGGTGTCTGTTAAAGTTTAAAACTATTGGATCTGCCCAGTGCCACTCTAGATTAGCCAACCAATCGCATAACGTTTGGTCGTCACGTGTGTCATGAGCCGGCTTCTGGCAACTGAAACTGGAGCGCGACTTCGACGTCATCGTTCTCAGCTACTCGCTCTGTTCGCTGATTGGACCGGCTGTCGAATCTCCAGCAAAACTGGGAAATGGGCTGTACACCCAGACTGACTACTGAAGGGAAAATAAAATTTGGCCGGAAGTAGGCGGGCGGGCGGAGCCAGGCTAGTACAATAATACAATGGTCAGTCAATCAGTTACTAGTGGTTTTGGCACTGTGGACAGGTGTCAAGATGCGGAAGTAGAAGATGTTGCAGTGGTTAAGGACGCCACCTGGAGACGTGGGATGTAATCCCGGCGCTGGAAACCTTAGTTTTCCCTGGTGGAGACGAGACGGTGTGGATCCTCTGGCAGCATCTGAAGTCTTCCTGCATCCACACTATTCGCACTTTACTTAGTATTACCATGTAATCACCTGGTCAATGATCAAATTCCTTTGTGATTTTCTCTACTTATGACATCTATTGCAGTATGTCCGTCCTGGGAGAGGGATCCCTTACTCTGTCGACTCTCCCTGAGATTTCTTCAATTTTTTTTTTAATCCCGGTAAAGGGTTTTTACTGGGAGTTTTTTCTCAGCCGAGCTAAGGGTGTAAGGGCAGGATGTCATATTGTATGATTGTATGAAATGTAAAGCCCACTGAGACAAATGTATTTGTGATTTTGGGCTATACAAATAAAACTGATTTGATTTGATTTGATTCAAGTCTTGCTGGAAAAGGAAATCAGCATCTCTAAAGCTTGTCAGCAGACAAATGCATGAAGTGCTCTAAAATCTTCTGGTAGACGGCTGTGGTGACTTTGGACTTGATAACACAGTGGACTAACGGCAGCAAATGACTTGATACCTCAAATCATCACTGATCCAAATAAAATTTTGCATTTCATTTGGAAATCAAGGTCCCACAGTCTAGAGGAAGAGTGGAGGGGCACACAATCCAAGTTGCTTGAAGACCACTGTCAAGATTCAACAGTCAAATGATGATTTGGGGCACCATGTCATCTGCAGGAGAGTTAAACCTGCATGCTAATTATTGCTTTCCAAATTATTTCTCTGAGGTTTAACTCTGATTAAATATATTTCTGCTTAAATGCATACACTGCGGAGTAGGCCTAATGATTAAACATAAATTAAAATCAAAAAGAATGGATCGTAATTTAATTTTGAGCGGTGATGTCAGACTTTTGCGTAAGCATTGGGGAAACGCATCAAAGGCACGGGGTTTAAACTCCCAATTAGCGCTCAGCTTCGCCTGTCAGCAAGACGTTTCCCATCAAACATTCCGCTCCTGCAGCCCGTGGGGAGAAACTGCAGCGACTTGCTCCAGTGTCTGTCCGTCTTGATCCCGCGGGACTTCAAAGTCTCATGCAGCCGAGCCGCAACCAGCCGCAGGTGTAAGTCGGACAAAAAGTCTGACCATAATGCTGTGCGCTCAGCAAGACGAGCATCATAATTGCGCAGGTCTTAGCAACACCGCTCCTTCTCAAACGAGGCTATTGATATACTCCTGTGCCTAATGTATTCAAGTGTGTTTAAAGTTTTGCAAATCACTGTGTGTATTGTTTTGCAAAAAGTGTGAGGCTGACTTTGTGCTTATAGTGGTGCACATAAGCGATCAGTTGATCCAAACAGCTGTTAAACACTGAGATGAAAACGAAACTGAAACTAAACTATCTTGACCTGGCTGGCCTGACTTAAGGTGGAGCAGCCAAATATAGCCTAAATGAATAAATATTGTTACTCTTCGCATTGTGCTAGTGTAAATGCTCTTACTTTCACTATTAAATATAGCCAGGAGTTACACTGTTGATATTTAAAATGTTGATGCCACCAAATAATTGGTGGCATCTCCCTTCATGATCATGACCACATTTCTTCCTCAAAGAAGATGGTTCACCACTATCTATCCAGGTTTTAATAATGTGTAGGACAGTTTTTTACACGATTTTAGTACACTCAACAAAAATATAAATGCAACACTTTTGTATTGCTCCCATTTTTCATGAGATGGACTTAAAGATCTAAAATTCATTCCAGATACACAATTGTACCATTTCTCTCAAACATTGTTCACAAATCTGTCTAAATGTGTGATAGTGAGCACTTCTGCTTTGCTGAGATAATCCATCCCACCTCACAGGTGTGCCACATCAAGATGCTGATCTGACATCATGATTAGTGCACAGGTGTGCCTTAGACTGTCCACAATAAAAGGCCACCCTGAAATGTGCAGTTTTGTCTCAGCAAAATGCCACAGATGCCACAAGCATTGAGGGAGCGTGCGATTGGCATGCTGACAGCAGGAATGTCAACCAGATCTGTTGCTCGTGCATTGAATGTTCATTTCTCCACCATAAGCCGTCTCCAGCAACTTCGCACAGCCATTTAAGAGGAGTGGACCAACATTCCACAGGCCACAATTGACAATCTGATAAACTCTATGCGAAGAAGATGTGTTGCACTGCATGAGGCAAATGGTGGTCACACCAGATACTGACTGGTTCTGAGTGCCCAGACCCCCAATAAAGCAAAAAAATGCACATTTCAGAGTGGCCTTTTATTGTGGACAGTCAGTCAATCATGATTAGTGCACAGGTGTGCACTAATCATGTCAGATTAGCATCTTGATGTGGCACACCTGTAAAGTGGGATGGATTATCTCAGCAAAGCAGAAGTGCTCACTATCACACATTTTGTGACAGATTTGTGAACAATCTTTGAGAGAAATGGTACAATTGTGTATCTGAAATGAATTTTAGATCTTTATGTCCATTTATTTGCTTCTTTTATTAAATCGAGTTTTAATTTTTATTTGCTTCTTTTATTCGCTTTTAAATGTTTTATAATGTGTTTTATGTATTCTAATCTTGCCCCTGTAAAGCACTTTGAGTGGCCTTGTGTCTGAATTGTGCTATATAAATAAACTTGCCTTGCCTTGCCTTGCCTTGCCTTGCCATCTCATGAAAAATGGGAGCAAAAACAAAAGTGTTGCTTTTATATTTTTGTTGAGTGTAGTTTCAGCTTCTCCTGAGTAGTTTTCTTCGTTTTTTTACCCTAACCCAGGCCAATAATTTCAGTTATTGGAAGTTATTCACTGCATCAGTTAGGGTTAAATATTTTATTTATATTTAATTAATTAGTGCAGTCTAGTGTGATGGAGGTCTCTTGCCTATTTGCTTAGTAAAATCCACATGGTGGTCTGGCAGTGTATAAGAGTTTCCAGTTGTTATGGGGACATTTTCCGAATAAATAAATATCAATCTACTCTAAATCTACTTCTCTGATGATGGGTGTCGACAAAGATTTACGTGTGTTTGAATCCTACTGGCTTTTAGAATTACATATCTTCACAAAGGTGGAGAAAGAAAAAAAGAGAGGAGGTGGCCTCTCCTCATGCTTCGGGAGTCCTCTTCACATTGAAAAACCCTTAAAAAGTGCTTTTTGCATAGTGAGGGACCATCAAGAGAGGCCATAATTTAGTAGCTTTACTTGCACTCAGTTTACTTCAGTGTTATGCTCAAGGGAGGTCTCAGACACAGTCAGCTCCTCTGTAATGTGAGAGGGGAAGTGCTTTGTATCCAGCTGTCTCTGTCTGTCTCTGTGCCGGTGCTGCTTCACTCACCAGCTGCAGCCAGACGTCACGAACACTCCACTAACTAAACAACGGCCCTCTGTGTGACAACCATCTGTGCTTTCATAAAATACAGGTGAATTTCAATGATGAAGTAAAACAGTCAGTGTAGTCAAAATACCAGAACAGGCTGTTTTTTACAATCCAGGTCAATACAATGAATTCCATGAAATAAGTTAAAGGAAGGAGATATTCACTGATTTTCACAAAAGGTGATTTTGACAAACGCGCATAAACACTGGTTGATGGCCTATAAAAAGATACCTAATAAAAGTGTTTTATCGTGTGTGCGTGTTTTCCTCTTCCAATAACACCTCTAATTCCATGTTATTACATTTAGCAGAACGCCCACACATCAAAAGTGCAATTTTTGAGAATGCTCACCCAATGCTCACCCAATTTAGCACTCTTTATTTCAAATCAAACCCATAAAGTAACTAATGTTGCTTTGCAATTTAAAGGATGTATAGTCGGGCAACTGTCTGAGGGGTATACAATGTTTGTTTTATTTTTATTTTATTAACCGTTAGTAGCAAAATACAATCGAATCGTTGTTTTAAATCGTCTGCGACAAAAGATTGGATATTTTTATAGGAACAAAGCCACCTTCCCGTTGTTCAGTAGGAAAAGGATTATTGAGGCAGTTTTTATGTCTGTCCTTGATTACGGTGATGTGGTCTACCGGCATGCATCTCATTCATGTCTTAAACTCCTAGACTCAGTTTTTCACTCTGCTTTAAGGTTCATCACAGGAGATGCTTATGACACACACCATTGTCTCTTATATGAAAAGGTTGGGTGGTCCTCCCTTAAAGAGAGACGTGACGCACATTGGCATATTTTTATTTACAAAGCCTTGACCGGGAAGCTTCCTCGTTATTTAACAGAAATGCTGCTTGTTTCAGATGGGCTTTATCAGACCCGCTCCACTGACATGCTTATGCTTTATGTCCCACAAGCCCGGTCTGAGCTGGGAAAGACAGCTTTTAGCTTCAGTGCACCTGACTCCTGGAACAACTTACAGCTAAAAATTAAACTAAATACATTCATATCCTTTGGCCAATTTAAACAGACTATCTTGGATCTGCCAAACTCTACCTGTAATTAGGCTATATTGTACTTTATGCCTTTTGGTTGCTGCCACTCTTCCCCACTCTGTAAATGTTTCAATCGTTTTGTTTTCTCTTCTCTTCACTTGTTGTGTATTTGATGTATTTGCATTGAATGTTTTGTTTGTATTGTTGTTTTGAATTTGTTTTGACTCGACGTCATTGGAAATGAGGGTCACCCCTCAATTGGTCTCTCGAGGATAAATAAAAGTTAAATGAAATCAAAGTGGGTTTCCAACTAAACTGTATTTATATGTGAGAAATTATCAGAAATGTAGGTATTGTGTCGTAACTAGTATCAGAAATGATTTAACAATGTCTATAGATCAGATAGGTCAGTGCTTCTCAAATGGTGGCCGTGAGTTGTCGGGGGGGGGGGGCGCGGGCTGCCTTGATTTCCAACTGACAAAAAAAAATATGTGCTAGCAAGCGCGATATGTGCTTGTGTATGGTCATACACAGCTTTCAACAAAAGACAAAAAAGATGACGTTGCATGAAAGTTAGCCCGAGAATTCCATGAACAGAAAATGCAATATCTGAAGGAAGTATGACATGAAAATGAAAATAAAATTCTACAGGTGGAATTGGACATTATTTAACCTTTATTTTAAAAGGCAAAATTGCTTGAGGTCAAATGACCTCTTTTCCGAGCAAGGCCTGGCAGAAAATGGCAGCAGTTAGAATGAATGAAATATAAGACAAACATAAGAAGAAAGCACAGACATGAGAAAATAGAGACAAATACATTCCAGAAGGCGAAGAAGAAGAACAATTTTGAGGCAATGAGAAAAGTTTTAAAAATCATTCTTAGTGATGAGTTCCTGCAATTTGAGTGTTTTTTTTTAATAGTGTTCCAGGCGGTGGGAGCAGAGTACATGAAAGCCCTCTTCCCAAACTCAGTACGGGTTCTGGGGACAGAGGTGGAAAGAAAGTAAAGAGAGCGTAAACTGTATGACATGAAGTTGGAAGAGAGAGCTATGATTCAAACAAGATACAGTACTGAGACAATTGTGCCGCGGTGAGGATTTCGACAGTTGAGTTCTCGTGAAGTATGTAATGTCAGACCAGAAAGAATTTCTCGCAGCTCTGCCACCGAGAACTTTGTTCTTTCTTCTCTCGGAGTATGTAACAGCCTTAAATGTGTAGCTTTCACAGGACAGAAGTGCACCAATAGATCAAAGCCACCCTGTGGCGGAAATTAGGTACTACATGCATTACATTATATGCCTATGTAAAGGTAAATGGAGCACAATGTTTACTTCAAAATGAAACAAAAACAAGAATAATGACTGTTAAACTAATTATGGCAAAAATAAGGACTTCAGACAGAGGAGGTGTGTTTGGGGTCTTTATCATGTGCAGTGCTGCCCTGCGGCCCAGTTTATGAAGGGAGGGGATCATGCTCTGTAGGCCTATGTCACAGTACATGTTAAGGCCAGGACACACCAGTCCGACACGTTCCGACTACCCAAAAACTGGAGTCGCCGTTTCAGGAAGCTCCAGTCTTTCCGTCGCGGCCAAAAAACACACCGAGACGACTGCTTATTTTCCGTACGCTCTGCGCTTGCGCGGGACGTAATGTCTCCACAACAGCAGGCGGCGCTAATCTGTATTGTGGCCCGCCCAACACTCTTAACACCATCTGAAGCAAATAAATGTATCTTGGGTTGCGTTCCGAATCGCATACTTTCTACTATATAGTATGTAGAAAAAAGATTTAGGATGTCCCGATTCTTGTGGCCAGATTTAGGATGGTTAGAAGTACCCGGATGTCCTACTTCATGCGGCCAAGATTGTTAGTGTTGAAAAGTGCATCGTATTTGGGCGATTCTGACCCACAATCCAGTGCGCATGTGAAGTGACGTAACATCGATGAAGCCTCCATATGAAAACAAACGGGGATGCGACGGATATAAAAGCAAGAGGCAAGATCAAGGCGCAATGTTATGATGAAATAAGAGAGAAAAGTATGTCCCAATAGTATGCCTACTGCATCCTAACTAGATTCTTTTTATCGTCAGATGTAGTATGTAGAATAGAAAAAAGAAAGAGTATGCGATTCGGAACGCAACCTTGGTCTCATCAGACCACAGGACATGGTTGCAGTAATCCATCTCTGTAGTCTGCTTGTCTTCAGCAAACGTTTTCTGTACTCTGTTATACAAGCTGTAAACTGACTACTTTACATTGTATCAAAGTGTCTTTTATTCAGTGTTGTCCCATGGAAAGATATAATGAAATATTTCAAGAAATGTGAGGGGTGTACTCACTTTTGTGAGATACTGTATGTAAACAATGGGTGGGCAACCATAGCTAGCAACATGTCGTTTACAGCGCCTAGGCTGTGTATTAACAATCAGCGCACTCACAGATATCGTGAGGAGCTATTTCATTCTGCATTCTCCAGAACTGCTGACCTTTAAACTGCTGACCACCTTGAAACTGCTAAACTGGAGAGCCACTGGAACACCCTTACACCTGAGTGTGCAGAGTAGGGTTGCTGGACGGGTCCCGGAATTTCGGGATTCCCGCGAAATGAGTCAGTAGTGGCCTTTACTAATAAAATATACTCTCGCCATCATGGCCTTTTCAGAAGGGAGGCTTTTGACGTGTCTGGTAATACATTTTCAATGACATGCGAGTGGAGAGAGACGCACTACCGTTCTACAGACGTGGCGGCGACAAGCGGCCGCAAGCGAGTGGAGAGAGAGAGAGTCCGCAGTTCTACAGACGGAGCGACAAGCGGCCACACTACAGCTAAACTGTCACGTCGGTGCTCCTCACCAGGGCCGACGGACTGGGTAGAAAAGTGATACAGTCGTGGGGGGGCCCAAGGCAGAGGGGGGCCCATAATTTTTTCTTTTTTTTTTTAACAAGCTAAATGTGTGGCCCCGATCTTTGAAGGCCCTGAACAATGCCATTCCAAAAAAAGAAATAATTGACTGGCTCGTGATAGGCCCCTGACCCTTGCAAGGAGATCAGGGGCCTGCGCATGACTAAGCCATGTATGCGGGAGAGTAAGCAGGAGCAAGCCAACATTGAATTGAACTGGTGGCGAAAATAAACGCAGCGATGTTTCTATGGGGATATTTAGCTGTACAGAAATAAGTGCTGGCAAAGCTAGGACAGTTTAAGACTCCACATCACTGTGGCAACACAACCTATCTATCAGCTCAGACAGCGCAAAGAAAAGTCTGATGAATACATGAGAGTGATGGCCCCTGCAAGTTTCAGTAAGTTTAAAGAAGTGCCACACTGTTACTGCCTTTGAAATGCATTTAGACATTTTAAGGGGAAAACACATTGTATTTATTATTTCAACTATTGAGTTATTTGTAGAACAGCATGCTAGTGTAGGCCAACAAGATTGATTTTCTGAATTTTCAATGCTGCTTTACTTTTATGTTTTAAATTGGGAAAGACATGTTCCAAAACAACCTGTATTTAAAAAGAAATCAAGCAAGTAGGCTAATAATAACCATTAATTAAAACTGCAAGCAGTGATGACCGGGCCCTCGCCCATCCATGCTGCTCGCCGTCCTGGCCGTCCTCGGCGCTCCGGGCGACCGCACAAGAGAACGTGCCTCTTCGGAGCGCGCGGCACAGCAATACCTGTCGCCGGAAGCGCGGAAGTTGCCGCGACGTGCTTGATATGGATGCAAGGACGACCTCAGGCCTGGACTCTTACCAGGAAGGTGAAGTTTGGAGCACATGGACCATTGCAGAGCGAAATTACAGCGAAGCGCGACGTGTGCTTGTGTACGGTCATTACCGTGCGAAAGGCCGTGATTTGCAGTAAATAAACGTCCACATGTGTCTCCAAGTGTCTCTGTAGGCTATTTCAAAGGAAATTAAGCAAGTACACTATTTATAACATTAATCAATTATAGGTTTGCATCACAGAAAGCATATTGGCCTATAATAATAAAAAAACACCACCTATGTTTACAGTTGTGAAATGTTTTGAATGAAATGCAAACCTCAGTTAATCATTTGCTCTTGTTTCTCTGTCCTGAGATTCACACAGACTGAGTTGTCTTGTTTAAATGTTACAAATTGAGCTAATAAACTGAACTCCAATTCTTTTTGAAGTTGCTGCAGAAGTTATCACAAAGCCACCTTCCCGTTGTTCAGTAGGAAAAGGATTATTGAGGCAGTTTTTATGTCTGTCCTTGATTACGGTGATGTGGTCTATCGGCATGCATCACATTCATGTCTTAAACTCCTAGACTCAGTTTTTCACTCTGCTTTAAGGTTCATCACAGGAGATGCTTATGACACACACCATTGTCTCTTATATGAAAAGGTTGGGTGGTCCTCCCTTAAAGAGAGACGTGACGCACATTGGCATATTTTTATTTACAAAGCCTTTACCGGGAAGCTTCCTCGTTATTTAACAGAAATGCTGCTTGTTTCAGATGGGCTTTATCAGACCCGCTCCACTGACATGCTTATGCTTTATGTCCCACAAGCCCGGTCTGAGCTGGGAAAGACAGCTTTTAGCTTCAGTGCACCTGACTCCTGGAACAACTTACAGCTAAAAATTAAACTAAATACATTCATATCCTTTGGCCAATTTAAACAGACTATCTTGGATCTGCCAAACTCTACCTGTAACTGTTTTAATTAGGCTATATTGTACTTTATGCCTTTTGGTTGCTGCCACGCTTCCCCACTCTGTAAATGTTTCAATCGTTTTGTTTTCTCTTCTCTTCACTTGTTGTGTATTTGATGTATTTGCATTGAATGTTTTGTTTGTATTGTTGTTTTGAATTTGTTTTGACTCGACGTCATTGGAAATGAGGGTCACCCCTCAATTGGTCTCTCGAGGATAAATAAAAGTTAAATGAAATGAAATGAATTCATTCCTATGAAAGCTGCTCATTGGCGCAGGGCGACCATACAGGAAGTATTCGGCTTCCGCGTCCACGGTGCCAACACGCCCCTAAAGCGTGACGCGCAGTGTACGTTTCACTGACGTTCTTGGATGAAGAAAGCAGTGTAACCTCCCGCGAAAACAAACTGAAAGACGTTGAAAGCCGTTGGGCTAATAAAACGCTTGAGGTGGCATTTTTAAATGAGAAAACTTCAGTTTTATTAGTACATGGTCTAAAGATAAGTATGAGCCTATGATTGATATCCAGAAAAAATTTGCAGAGACACAATCTTGTTCGCCGCTTGTATTGTGTGGACGGGGAAATCTGCCTCAGGGCTCCATGAAAAATAAACTCCCATTCACAGCATGCAGTACCAATGGGTTGGCCACTAGTCCATGCTGGCTGCTCGGAGAAGGCAGCATCTTGGGGGCCTGGTTTTATGGGCGAATATTGCTAAAAAGAACACTTCCTGTTGATTTTGGGGCGGGGCGTCAAGAGGCTTTTTTGTTCGTACTGGGATTGTACATCGCTGTATGAAATTGTGTGGTTCTAAGTACAACACAGCCTTAGTTATGATCAATCAAAGGGTTCATGACGTGCGTTTGTGATGGTTTTTGGCCAATCAGGCGCCGCTGCTGCAAGACGGTTATTCCGATTAAAACAAGCTTTCGGGTATATCATCTTCCATGTCGGAGGACGTACCCTAGCATATTTTTTTTTGCACAAAAAGTTGTTATGAGTCCACTTTGCTCTGCAATCCTGCAGAGTAATGTGGAGTTCTGACTTTTGCCGCCATGTTGGCGAATATCGGCTCCACACACGTCATACTTATTCGTAATCAAACAAATTTTTTTTTGGTATATCTTCCATGTCTTATGAGTGTCCCTAGAGTTTTCGTTTTGCTAAATATGTTCCTGCTAGGAGTTAAACATTTTTGAAGTTTTTGAGGATTTTCGAGTCAGAAATTCACATATTTCACATTTAAAGACTTCCTGTTGATTTTGGGGCGGGGCTTCAAGAGGCTTTTTTGTGGGGCCTGCAGAGATACATTTGGGTTATTAATTTGGTGCAGCTAGGTATAACACAGCCTGAGCTATGATGAATTAAAGTGTCATGAGGTGCGTATTTACGCGAACTTTGACCCCAAAAAGATCCCTGGTTCCGGGCTAACTTCCTGAGCTTTTCGCAATTCCTTATCGGGCAAGGGTCTTTAGTATTTGAGAAGTGGTTTGACGTCCCTGTCGCAAAAACTCTAGGAGCCTTTCGTCGAAATGCGAAAAGATGTAAAGTGGCGGTTTTAGGCACTAATTCCAACATGGCCGACTTCCTGTTGATTTTCGCCAATGACATACAATTGCATTTATGTGCGCCTTGGGCCATTACATGTTGTCCGGAAATTTCAGGCTTCTAGCCCAATTTTTGAGCATGCATTTCCCGAAAAACAGTTTTTGGCCATAGGGGGCGCAATTTTGGAGATCAAATCCTGAATCACTGATACATTGCAATTTTTTGCAGGTCATAAGGGTACGCAAACTTTTTCAACTAATGCATGACGGGAAGTGGGTGAAAAGTCCCATTTTAGGTTGGGAAGAAAAATAATAAAAATCCTGGCGGTTACAATAGGGCTTTCGCACATGTCTGTGCTCGGGCCCTAATTAATTATAGGCTATCGCATCACAGTAGGCCTATTGTCCACAATAATCACAGCCCCCCATCCATAAAGGAACTTTAAAAAGTTTAATTTGCACTTGATGTGCATACACAAGTGTATGGTCTATTATTTGTATTTAGTGTGTCTGCATAGTATTGCACAAAAACAGTAGAAGTTTTCTTTAATTGTGTTTTGTACTGTCTGTAAAATTATACTTGCACATAGCAAACAAAATTGCACATCTGTATTCAAATAAACAGTTGTTTATTTATATAGTGCGCATTGGCATCTTTGAGCAAAATACCCCCCAAATTTTCTCCACTCCTCCTGTGACCCTGCCCAGTGACCACCTTGACTAAGACATATTATGGGGGAAACACCGGTAAAAGTAATGATTTGGTCATTCATCAGATGAAATATTGTGGAGTTGTCTGGCTCAGAGAGACATGTGTATTGTAAGACCGCTTTTCAGGGGGCCCATCAGGACTTTTTGTATAGGGGCCCAGAATTTGGTGCTACGCCCCTGCTCCTCACACACGACACACACACACACACACACACACACGCACACACACTCTAACACACACACACACACACGCTGGCAGCCTGGCACAGCTGAACAGTGTTTTACTTTTCTCTCCTCAATGAGATGGTGATATTCACCATTCTTCTGTATTCAAGTCAAGATTGTATGATGAACATAAAGCAGCCTGTTTCTTTTGCTGCTTTCTCTTGTAGCGACATGAATCTAATGAGATGAAACAGCTGGAGCATCGCTGTTCGCCCCGTTCCTTCCACCAAACACTAAAGTGAAACCTAGACCTAATCCACAAAGTAGACATTTAAACCAAACCAAACTGAATAACTAATCCACTTATTAACTAAACAAATGTTAACAATATGAGTAGGCCTAGATATAGCAGCGACACAGGGTTGTAAACAAAAGTTGTTTCCATGGTTACCGCCTCCTTTCTCCGCTGATCCATGTCGAGTGCACCTGTAGACAAGAACGTCTACTCCCGTCTGAAAACGCCCTTAGATGACTTAAAGGTGCTGTGTGTAATATGACATCATCAAGAAAGTTCTAGAATGCAACACTCCCTGGGTAACCCCAACCCTTTAGAATAATAACAGAAGCAGGGGCGTAGCACCAAATTCTGGGCCCCTATACAAAAAGTCCTGATGGGCCCCCTGAAAAGCGGTCTTACAATACACATGTCTCTCTGAGCCAGACAACTCCACAATATTTCATCTGATGAATGACCAAATCATTACTTTTACCGGTGTTTCCCCCATAATATGTCTTAGTCAAGGTGGTCACGGAGCTGGGTCACAGGAGCCGCGGCAAAAATTTTGGGGGTATTTTGCTCAAAGATGCCAATGCGCACTATAGAAATAAACAACTGTTTATTTGAATACAGATGTGCAATTTTGTTTGCTATGTGCAAGTATAATTTTACAAACAGTACAAAACACAATTAAAGAAAACTTCTACTGTTTGTGTGCAATACTATGCAGACACACTAAATACAAATAATAGACCATACACTTGTGTAGGCACATCAAATGCAAATTAAACTTTTTAAAGTTCCTTTATGGATGGGGGGCTGTGATTATTGTGGACAATAGGCCTACTGTGATGCGATAGCCTATAATTAATTAATGGTTATTATTAGCCTACTTGCTTGATTTCTTTTTAAATACAGGTTGTTTTGGAACATGTCTTTCCCAATTTAAAACATAAAAATAAAGCAGCATTGAAAATTCAGAAAATCAATCTTGTTGGCCTACACTAGCATGCTGTTCTACAAATAACTCAATAGTTGAAATAATAAATACAATGTGTTTTCCCCTTAAAATGTTGAAATGCATTTCAAAGGCAGTAACAGTGTGGCACTTATTTAAACTTACTGAAACTTGCAGGGGCCATCACTCTCATGTATTCATCAGACTTTTCTTTGCGCTGTCTGAGCTGATAGATAGGTTGTGTTGCCACAGTGATGTGGAGTCTTAAACTGCCCTAGCTTTGCCAGCACTTATTTCTGTACAGCTAAATATCCCCATAGAAACATCGCTGCGTTTATTTTCGCCACCAGTTCAATTCAATGTTGGCTTGCTCCTGCTTACTCGCCCGCATACATGGCATAGTCATGCGCAGGCCCCTGATCTCCTTGCAAGGGTCAGGGGCCTAATTATTTATTTTTTTGGAATGGCATTGTTCAGGGCCTTCGAAGATCGGGGCCCCACATTTAACTTGTTAAAAAAAAAAAAAAAATTATGGGCCCCCCTCTGCCTTGGGCCCCCCCACGACTGTATCACTTTTCTACCCAGTCCGTCGGCCCTGAACAGAAGCTACAGTGGCCTTCGAGGACAAGAACAATTCTAAATTTTAAACAATGCACCTGATGACATTCCAACTATGACACTTTCACGATGGCGGCACTAGGCCTTGGTCCAAAATATGCAGAAACATGGACACATATGAGACCCTTTCTAAGGAGAAAAAATAATCATTAAAAAAAAAAATTCCAGCTATTATGCACTAAATTAAATGTACTTATGGATATTATAATTACTTTCTAGAAAATCTGCTAGGAAATAAAAACCCAATATTCTACACACTGCAGGTTTAACTTTTAATGCCCTTAGTTCATTTTAGAGCTAGCATCCAGTCTGCCCTGCGCATATGAGGCTATAACGTGCCCAATAAACCACTCGGCCGAGTACGTGGGTACAAAATAAAGTATTACAGTTTTCACAATTGTTTAAACACATTTTTTGGAGCATCAGACACAATGTGCACAATCTGAAACTAATTTACCAACTGCTTAACCAATTCTGCTGAACTCCAAACACATGTCCTGCCTTACACTCATATTCTCATTCCAAAACACATTTTTCACAACACTACACACAATTCTCTATATCTTGCACCCTCTTATTGAATTCTCTCTCTTGGTAGGCCTATTCACACAGAACACACTGCCAATCAAATTTCTAAACTCAAAAGGCTTTTGTGCAGTTAGCTACAGTATAGAAGGGTCAGAGATGAGCTGTTTGCTGTGATTTACAGTAGACTTCACATTTTTGGTACAAATACAGTTTTTGCCGAATACTGTGTGAGAATAAATCTTAATTTTATACTCTTGTGCTTTTTAAACTTATACACTTTTGTATGTTTATTAACTTTACATTCATTCACCATTTGAAGTGCACATAACACTGACACAAATATTGATGTTGGTCTATAAAGCCCTAAATGGTTTAGGCCCTAAATACATCGCTGACCTGCTGATCCCATACAAACCAGTCAGAGCTCTCAGATCGTCTGACACTGGGCTACTGACCCTCCCTTCACCTCTCTTATGAGCAGGGTAGTGTAAAACATTAAATGTATCTTATGAAGACCAGCAAGAAGAAGACGTCATCAAGCCAAGCCTAACATCTACTGCCAGCCTCTAACACATAGTCAACCAATCAGAAATAATGTATTTGTTTCCATATAACACTATGTCCCACCATTTTGTCTTCAGTCTTACTGGGGACGATTTTTGAGAACCAGTAAGCTCCATGTAGGCCTACATGTTTCTGCTCACTCAATTTAGATAATAAACCTTTAAGCTTTGAAATAAATCTTCTACTTGTTTTTCCTTCTTCAACTCTGGTTAAAAGAACATGAAATAAGTTTCTAACAACTGTAAACCCTAAAAGTGACTGCTATGACCACAGCATCACAACCTTTAACTTTTGTAACCATGCCCTAAACCAAAGCACCAACCCTACAAACACGATATATGCTTTGCACTGTGTTTGAAATTCTCCAACACACTTCTTGAAAAAGAATTTAACTAATTGAATAACAATCAATCTAAACCTTAGCACTAAAAATAGACCCCAGGTGAGCTCAGCTCCTTTCTGAGACAGTAAGAGTCAGGGGAAGAGGAGGAGAGAGAGCGACAGGAGTGAGAGGACAAAGAAGGCAACAGACGGAGACACATACAACAGGAACACTATAGTGGACCATGTTATAGATCATGGCCTATCAATGAGGGAGCCTGGACAGAGAGTGCAGCCCAACCTGAGTCGCTCCATAATTAGGAGATTTAGACTGGATATCAGGTGATAATTTCCCTGTTGCTTCTCAAAGGATGACATTGAGTGTGATGTTGATGAGGCGATGTGGCCAGACGCAAACAGGAGGCGGTATCCATAGAAGGATTCATAATCCAGCCACCCAATTCCTTACAACGCTGATTTTTTTTACCATTGTTCCCTCATTTTACTGTAAAGGTGCCAACACACTAGGCACTTTACACGCGTAATATTTACGTGCGTAACGCAGCTAAAATGTTGCTTGATCATTTTGTGTCAAAAATGGTTATACGCGCGTAACGTGCCTATGTCTCCCTCCCGATAATGTATTTCCCTTATCAACCATGGCTGCGATCAGAACCGACCCGACACAACAGCGTGCATGTCCGCACAAAAACAACAACAACACGGCCAACAACTGTGCCAAAAGACAAACTGAACAGCAGAAATAGCCTAGCATTAAAACAGCATTGCATATTCACGGCAGCTACATAACAATCACAGTTACAGCAGCATCGGTGCACGGCGGCTCAACATAAAGGCAAGTAACCAAAATTACCCTACCTGGCTGTGACAGGGGACCGTGGCTGGCGTAGATCAACACCGGTGCTTCGTGTACTTGTCGTGAAAGTCCTGCGGACAGTCGTCATGTTTAGGTTCATAATACGAGGCGCTAGCCGCCCGCACACAACAGGGTGAGTTAACTAATGCTATACGGCGCTAACTTTGTTTATCGGCTAAAGCACAGCCGCACATATTCACTGAATTAACCAGGAAGTCCATTCTCCTGGTTTACTTTCCCCACGTCTTCTAACCCCGAGCGGCTTCATACAGCACCGGCTCGGCTGCCTGCAATACATTTTCCTCCTCGGTGTCTCTCATCAGCCTCTGTGTACAGTACACTGTTCTCCGACCCTGCCAATGTATGTGACGTCGGGTCAAGCCCAACGCTGATCGGCCAACGCGGCTAATCGTCATGCGTAGGAGCGTCAAAAGTTCAAGTCTTTGAACTCCTCGTGTAGCTGCGTACGCGCGTATATACGCAGGTCATACGCGGCTAACGCAGCTAAAATGTTGCTTTAGCGCGAGTGATGCACCTACGCTCCATGTACGCGCGTAAACCAATGGTTCCCTATGGAAAAACGGCAGATTTCATACGTGTCTGTACGCGTGTAAAGTGCCTAGTGTGTTGGCATCTTAATTGTTTCTTAGTTTATGATGACACACTGAATTGCTTGAACTGCAGTGCTAGCTATTCATTGTGTTTGTTTGAAATGGCAAAATAAACTATTCTGCAACATGTGTGTTAGCATTTGGCAAAAACCGTAAAGTATTTGTTGTTACTGTAGGTGAAAGTGTATGAACATGCAAAGGCATAATTCTACTGATAAAGCATTCATATACTATTTTGCATTTATACTATAGTGTTTTCAATTCTGCACACCAGTGTTCAATGACTGCTAGAAATGTCTAGTCATATGATATATGTGTTTGTCATTTGAAAAGAAAACACCATTTAGTGAAGAGTTAACACTGTTTTGAGGGTAGAGTGTGCTTTTGCAAGAGAAGTGAAGGATTGTGCATTTTGTGTTTGAGTTTTGAGATTTGTGTTTAGGGTTTTGAAAAAGTGAGGTAGTCCATCAGGAAATGTGTTTAAGCAATTGTGAAAAACTGTAAAAAGGCACTTCCGGTTTAACGGGAATTCCCGGGATCTCCCGGATGGAGGCTCTTTTTTCCCAGGAATTGAAAAGGGTCCATTCCGGGAATTTTCAGCAACCCTAGTGCAGAGGTCATGAAAAGGTTTTACAAAATACCACACGCTCCTTACAGAGCAATTCATCGCTTTTAACTGTTCATGAATGCAAAAAAGGTTAACAGGGACACTATATTACAGTAAAAAACAATTTTTAATACCCATCATCCTTAATATCTTCATGTTTCCACCAATCCTTAAATGCTGCTGCCACCAAATAACAGAGCATTACGTTCCAGATGGATTCTTGTTATCTGAAGTCAATTTTAAATGGATTCCAATACAGAAAAACATGTTTTTGAAGAGCAGAAGTAGCTGACGCAGCAATTAACTCAGGATTGGAGGTGAATGACTACACGTGTAGAGAGTGGTTGAGTGGATTCATCTGCAATCTACTGCAGCCCATTGATTAGCATTGGGTTAAGTGACGGGAAAGCAAAGTTAGCCAATCCATCACCCACAGGGCATTGTCAAGAATAAACAGTCACAATGGGTAGGAGGAATACTGATAGGCAAAGGGTTAAGACCTCTTACTCCTTTGAAGTCGTTATTTTAAATATTGACAGTGATCCGACTTTGTGCTCGGAGTCTTTTAGCTTTTGTCTAGTTTATTTTATTTTATTTGCATTTCAATACCTACTTAAAAGGTGAAGTAAGGGCTTCCGGTTTAGCATGTGAAGAGGAAGAACGTGTTGCGCCAGGGGCCGGGGCTCCTAAGCGTTCACTGCTTTTTTACATATCATACATATCACACACTACCCGAAAGCCATTTTTTTTTGCTTGGTTATTGATATTGTTATTGTTTGGTGATGATGGGCCGCAGCAAGCAGAAGGAAAAGGGGCAGAATTCACCAGAGAAAGAGGCAGCCACAATGTCGGACTGTCATGGCGAAGTCGACTCCCTGCCGCCTGATCTAGACAAGCTACACGCAGTGCTGCTAGCCGACCTAACAACAACCCTTACTACAACCATGAAAATGGTAGTGAGTGAAACCTTGAGGCCCATTTCTGCTGCCTTAAGGTGCGAACACACTAGGCATTTTACACGCGTAAAGACGCGTATGAAATCGGCCGTTTTTCCATAGGGAACCATTGGTTTACGCGCGTACATGGCGCGTAAATGCGTCACTCGCGCTAAAGCAACATTTTCACTCGTGCTAAAGCAACATCTTTACGCGCGTACATATTACGCGCGTACATATTACGCAGCTACGCGAGGAGTTCAAAAAATTTTACTTTTGTTGCTCCTACGCGAGGCGATTAGCCGCGTTGGCCAATCAGCATTGAGCTTGACCCGACGTCACATACATTGGCAGGGTCGGAGAACAATGTACTGTACACAGAGGCTGATGAGAGACACCGAGGAGAAAAATTTATTGCGGGCGGCCGGTGCTGTATGAAGCCGCTCGGGGTTAGAAGACGTGGGGAAAGTAAACCAGGAGAATGGACTTCCTGGTTAATTCAGTGAATATGTGCGGCTGTGCTTTAGCTGATAAACAAAGTTAGCGCTGTATAGCATTAGTTAACTCACCCTGTTGTGTGCGGGCGGCTAGCGCCTCATATTAAGAACCCAAACATGAAGACTGTCCGCGGGACTTTCACAACAAGTAGAGCGAAGCACCGGTGTTGATCTACGCCAGCCACGGTCCCCTGTCACAGCCAGGTAGGGTAATTTTGGCTACTTGCCTTTATGTTGTGCCGCCGTGCACCGATGCTGCTGTAACTGTGTTTGTTATGTAGCTGCCGTGAATATGCAATGCTGTTTTAATGCTAGGCTATTTGTGCTGTTCAGTTTGTCTTTTGGCACAGTTGTTGGCCGTGTTGTTGTTGTTTTTGTGCGGACATGCACGCTGTTGTGTCGGGTCTGATCAGCCATGGTTGATAACGGAAATACAATATCGGGAGGGAGACTAGTCACGTTACACGCGTATAACCATTTTTGACACAAAATGATCAAGCAACATTTTAGCTGCGTTACGCACGTAAATCTTACGCGTGTAAAATGCCTAGTGTGTTCGCACCTTTAGATGCCATCAAGTCGACCACCGACTCGCTCAACCTGAAGATGACCGCCATGGAGACAGCACTGTCTGACCACAGCGACCGGATCACCGCCCTCGAGCAGACATGTGCACGTTTGCAGTCTGAAAATACACAGCTGATGGCTAAGACCGAAGATTTGGAATCACGGTCACGTCGCAATAATCTACGCGTGATTGGAATCCCGGAGAAGACCGAGGGAGCAGACCCAGTAAAGTTTCTGGCTACCTTTTTCAACGAGGTCCTCGGCGCCGGCTTTTTCTCCTCTCCTCCAGTTTTGGATAGAGCTCACCGCATCAGTCCAGCGCGCTCGACGGAGGAAGGCAGGTGGTCCAGACGAGAGTATTTATTGTCCAGTTCCACTACTTCAGCGATAAGGAGCGTGTTCTGAGACGAGAGAGGGACGCACAGCAGCTCAAGTACCATGGACAGAATGTTTACTTTTTCCCCGACATGACCGCCAACATTTATGCGCCTACAATGGCAGAGCAGGTAAAAATATTTCCCAATGTCTGTTTTGATGGTTTTTAATCATGTTTTATCACACTTATGGATCTGAGTTGATGCTAGATAACTCGCTGCTTGAAGACCGCAGTGCATTAATGTGGTGACGTAGGGACGAGCGAGGGGACTGCTAACTGCAGTAACTGACAGGAAGTTAGCTAAAAGAACCATTCCGCTTACAGCACCTTTAGGTAAACTGTTCCAGTTTTTTGTAAGGAGTCACTATTCAAATACTTGAAACACACCAGCCTTTTGGAGTACCTTGGCAGCAATGAGTGTCGAGTGTGCACATTTTCATTCTCTGCAACTGAGTTTTGAACACTTGCATTGCTTTCACAGTTTTAGTGGAGCGTAACCAAGCAGGACTGACAGCGGTTTTCTGAGACCGATTAAACACACGTTTCATCAAGGAGGTGGCCGCCTTGTTTCAAAGGCTCATCGATACATTGCATAGCAGAGATGTGAGGCAGCTGCTTAAATGTCCTTGTCACTCTTTTTAGAAAAGTGCCCTAACAAGTTCTGTGAGTGACATACCGTACACCCTAGGTAAAGTTAAAGATATTAAGATTACAAGCTTTTCTTTTCACATATAACACACATAAGTGTCACATAGGTAGACATGCTTAATATGAAACAAACAGAATTAAAGAGAATTTTGAAACATTCAAAAGAAGAGAAAAACAAGTCAAGATCTTTGGCCAAAAGATGTTCGTCCATCGTGCAAGTGTGTATCCAGTCACTCCTTCAGTTTTCCCTCTAAGAAGCTCTGGATCTTTTGAAAGTTCTCCTCTTGCTGACCCAGAGCCTCAAGCAGAATGCCCATCGGTGACCTCTTCAGTCCAGCCCCTTCAATCTTGTTCTCCAGCTTATTCTTCATGTTGCGGAGGCGGAATGAAGCATGTGCACAGACTACTGAAAAGCAGATGGTAAAGTGACTGTTAAAATATTTGAAATGTTTGGCACAAACAAACATACATTTTAATGGTTCATTGTCAAACTATAATAACTGCCTTTGAGAACCTGACAGTGAAATCAAAAATATGTTTGCCTATAAGTTAAATGCACTGATCATTACACTAAAAAAAGATAGAACGATGAAATGAATGGGCATTTAAAAAGGTGGAGTCAGCAGCCCCTTTTACACAGCCAGTGAAAGCCGGGAATATGCCGGCCTTTCGGCCCTCCACCCTGCTGTTTAAATGCGACATTTGCGGAACGAGGGAAGAAAGGTGCGAGAGATTGTAATCAGTTCCGCCTCTCTGTTTAAATGCTCCAGCTTGTTGTTGCGGAACAGGGGGGCGTTTGACGTTCCATAGCCTACGTTCTAAACATGCGACCATGTTAGCAGTTGAAGGACGTGTGTTTAACATTAATCACGGCGGCCTGATGTCCCGTAAAAATTACCAAATAAAAGGAACGGCGTATTTCTATCTGATCATGAGGTCCGTTGCTCAATCCAAACCCCCACGCTTCATTTTGCAGAGTGTATTGAGTCTATTTCTGCCCAGGAGAAGTTGTACAATGGGAAAGCTAGGCTAGGCTAAGTAAGGGATAAAGTATAGCGTCGGGCTCCTGCTTCAGCTTGTCGGTCATTATTTCTAGCAAGGGACCTGTTCGCTATACATTATCCCGTTTATTACATGGCTACTACAAAAAATAAAGCAATTCATTGAAGCAACATGTTGTTTTAACAGCCAAAAACAGACCGCTACACGGTCGGAACTCACTCAGTAGCAACGGTTACTATTGTCAAGCTGCGGCCAGTAGTACGCCAGTAAATAGGAACAACCAAGGATACGACCTAGTAACGGGGGAATAGTCTGCTCGCCCCGCTAGACTGTCTGCTACAGCTGACTGAAGGCTCCGGCTCAGCTGTTAGCCACAGAGCTACTGTTTTGCTAACACAACTCAAGACGTGAAGAGGTGAAGCGGATTGATTTTGTCAGTTTGGTTAACAGTCCCAGTGATGTTGGACTCAGCGCGTAGCGAGATCAACTGGCATATCGTGGGGACAGTAAAATACGGCCCTCTTACTGCAAGCTCCAGCACTTCTGCTCTCAATTCACCTGCCAGTGTTGTTGTTGTAAAGCAGCTGACCGGCGCGGCGCTAAATGTTTACGTCACACCTGACGCTGTTTACAAGCACCTCTTTCATTCCGGAGCGCTTTTTAAAATCACTGAATATCATCTCACGATATGCTACATGTACATACTCGGTGTGTGCTGAAAATAAAATCCAGTGTTAATACCCAGCATAGGCCCTGTTAACGGGCATGTTGCTAGCTACCGAGGGTCCTTTATGTAAATATACCCTTTGTTAACATACCAGTTTACAGAGCCTAGGCTCTGTATTAAAAGGTGCTCTGAGGAGCTTCAGTTTGTGTTAATTATTGCACCCCCTTTTGACAAAAGCAGTAGTGTTTACTTTGCCAGCTGTTCATCCTGGGTGAGCGTACCCATGACAAAGGCATTATGAAAAACTATATAAAAATAGCACTCTAGTGTGATGGTCTCGTTTACTGTTACATGTAATTTATGACCATCAGAGAAGTTGAAGGGAAAGTACAGACTTTAATCTGATAACTACTTTAATAGAAGTCTGTACTGTTTTACACACAAAAACAAATACAGTGGCTTGCAAAAGTATTCATACCCCATGGCATTTTCCACATTTTGTCACATTAAAACCACACGCGTACATTTATTTTATTGGGATTTCATGTGATAGACCAACCCACAGTGGTGCATCATTGTGAAGTGGAATGAAAATTAAATATGGTTTTAAATTTTTTTTATAAATAAAAAACTGAAAAGCATGGCGTGCATAAGTATTCAGCCCCCGAGTCAATACGTTGTAGAAGCACCTATCGTTGCAATAACAGCTGCAAGACTATTGGGGTATGTCTCTGCCAGCTTTGCCCATCTAGAGACTGATATTTTTGCCCATTCTTCTTTGCAAAATAGCTCAAGCTTCAGATTCAGCATCAGATTGGATGGAGAGCATCTGTGAACAGCAATTTTCAAGTCTTTCCAGATATTCTCAATTGTATTGAGGTCTGGACTTTGACTGGGCCATTCTAACACATGACTATGCTTTGATTTGAACCATTCCATAGTAGATCTGGCTGTATGTTTAGGGTATTTAACCTTCTGGAAGGTGAACCTCCACCCCAGTCTCAAGTCTTTTGCAGACTCTAACAGGTTTTTCTGCCCTGTATTTGGCTCCATCCTTCTTCCCATCAACTCTGACCAGCTTCCCTATCCCTGCTGAAGAACAGAACCCCAACAGCATGATGCTGCCACCACCATGTTTCACGGTGGGGATGGTGTGTTCTGGGTGATGTGCAGTGTTAGTTTTCTGCCACACATTGCACTTTGCGTTAAGGCCAAAAACTTCAATTTTGGTCTCATCTGACCAGAGCACCTTCCTCCAACACTTGCCACAAGCCATGCGGGGGACACAGCATATTCAGATGAGACCAAACTTGAGGTTTTTGGCCTGAATGCAAAATGCAATGTGTGGCAGAAACTAACACTGCACATCACCCTATACACACCATCCTCACCGTGAAACATGGTGGTGGCAGCATCATGCTATGGGGATGCTTTTCTTCAGGAGAGAAGAGGGAAGCTGTTTAGAGTTGATGGGAAGATGGATGGAGCCAAATACAGGACAGAAAACCTGTTAGAGTCTGCAACAGACTTGAGACTGGGGTGGAGGTTCACCTTCCAGAGGGACAACTAGCCTATAATACAATCAGATCTACTATGGAATGGTTTAAATCAAAGCATAGTCATGTGTTAGAATGGTTCAGTCAAAGTACAGACCTCAATACAATTGAGAATCTCTGGAAAGACTTGAAAATTGCTGTTCACAGACGCTCTCCATCCAATCTGATGCTAAATCTGAAGCTCAAGCTATTTTTTAAAGAAGAATGGGCAAAAATGTCAGTCTGTAGATGGGCAAAGCTGGTGGAGACATACCCCAAATAGATTTGCAGCTGTAATTGCAGCGATAGGTGGTTCTACAAAGCATTGGCACAGGGGGCTGAATACTTATGCACGCCACACTTTTCAGTTTCTTATTTATAAAAAAAAATTAAAACCATGTTTCATTTTCATTCCACTTCACAATTATGCGCCACTTTGTGTTGGTCTATCACATAAAATCCCAATAAAATAAATGTACGTGTGTGGTTATAATGTGACTAAATGTCGAAAATTTCAAGGGGTATGAATACTTTTGCAAGGCACTGTTTATACTTAATTTATGGGATTCATTTTCTCCTCTCAGTGCCATATAAGTCATAGTCCAACATTATCATGTTAAACTTACAAGCCAGGGGTAAAGTGATTGCAGACATAAACACCATGACACTCCCCATCATAGAGATTAAAAAGTAGCTGGCGACCATGACGGCGATCACAAACGCTGTGGGGTTCTGCCTCTTGAAGTAACTGATGACGGCTCTGTTCTCTCCGGCCCACACCGAACCCAGGAAGACACATGACACCACTGCCATTGCTGTGAACATCCCCAGAGGGTTCAGGAACCTGCAGGCCAGTAACAGACATTTAGACCAGAACAGCCTTCATACAATTCAAACCAGACATAGGTAGAGGGTTCCTGTGTTTGTCTGTGTCTGGCGCCACCAAGTGTGTACAAAAAAGTACTCCAACACAGCAAAATCATCCAATTGAAATTTTAATATCTTCTAATTTTTAAACTATTTATCTGCCATTTTTTATTATCTCTTGAATGCAATCTCAATATTTTCTTACGCTTTCACCCTATAAAGACAACTTGTGTCTGAATTCTGCTATAAAAAATAAACTTGCCTTGTCAAAGCTGAAACAAGAGTCAAACAATCAATGGTTTCTGCTTCTCCAACATGATGATTAGCTGATTTTTCAGAGGGTTTGGACTGATGGACAGATTAAACAAGGAATTTAAAGTCAATACCGGGGCTCTGGGTGATTATAATGTAAATTTTCTAAAATTGCATTAATCAAATAATTAACATAATAATCTGCAGATTAGTTGAAGCCCTCAAATCCTGAAAAAATAAAACAGTATATCAAATCACAAGTTGACACGTATGCAATAATTTTGTTGTGGCGCACACACAAAATAAAAAAAGAAGCTAACCTTACATATTCTCATCCATGTCACATCTCCTGTTGTATTCTCCCTGGACAGACACCTTTGATACTTTGATGTAGTAGTGCCTTGTCTGATAAATCCAGCCTTGGCACTACTACACTGATGTCATTGGGCCAAGTTTTATGACGTGTGTGTGACCAAGGGCTCACAAAACAAGTTCAACTTACTTACTGAACTTACTTGTTCACAAAGATATTTGGATAAACAGACATTGGCGATATCTGAAACTTGCAACGAATAAAGCATATGCGTTTTTCAGAGCAACGCGGTTGCCAAGCCCTGCTGGGCAGGGAACCCTATTGTTTTTGTAAGGATTCTTATTAGGCCATTAGCTTGGCCCCCGGTCATAACTGCTTGCAGTTCTAGTTATTTTTGGTCACCTAGAAGTGTGTCCACAGCCCAAACCGTAAATGGTGCAGACATGCCACTTGCATGACTAGATCCAGGTCCGTGCCGTGTACCCAGACCACAAAATTCAGACATGCCGGCCACTAGCTAGCGCTACAACAAACGCAAACACTTTTGGGGCTATAACTCCCTCACCGAACATCCCTTAGTCAGGCCCGGATTAACCCCTTAAAGGGAAAATTCGCCGATTTTCAACCTAAACTCATCTACCATAATATTATTTGGGTCGCATTATGTCCCCGTGTATTTTTTCAACACCGTCCGTTTCACGGGGACCGAGCTTCAAAAATCCATTCACCGGTGACGTTTCTATGACGTTTCTGTGTCAAGGAAGAGCTTGTGCAGACTACAGCCTCTCGGAGCCGAGCTCACCAACCCCCCTCCCTGTGAATCCAGGGGGCGGACTCTAAAAGCACGTGCGAACCAAAACAAACCGTCTGTCCATGCCCCATGTCAATTTACTTGTATCATTTCCTGCATTGAAAATTGCATCTTTTCACAGGAGCACAGACGATATCATGGATGAGGATACCTTAAAAAGTGTGTTGGCTGACTGGAATGAAGCAGCAGGGTATTTAGTTGAGCCAGAGAAGCCTACACTGCTGGAGAAATTCAGCGAGGAAATACAGTATGCAGAGAGGCTGCAGCTGTTTTAGCCTTGGTTAGCGTTAGCCTTGTAAAGACAATACAACTGGACCACCACTAGAAACCGAGAGGCATTTTCAATATCCCAAAAATAATTTGGAAAAGACAACAAATACCAGCAAGACCGGGAGGGCAGATGATCATTGAGTAACATTATTTTTTTCTAGCATGTTGTAACGTTATCTTTGTCAAATTGTGTTGTCTGAGCCATTGCACTGATGTTGCACTTCATACCATGTCTATAGCACTTTTCAGAAGAACCCTTTACAACAGGTCAAATAAAATCTTTTGTTCTTACATTGGCTGATATTGTTACAGTATAGCTTTGGGGAGAATAACCACTTGTTTTGTGTTTTACTTTCTTTAGACATAATCAACTTGTCGCACGTCGGTTCTTTATTGAGTGGGTGCTCCAAAGGGGAGAGACCTGGCAAGGGGACTGCATCATCTTACCTGCTTGTGTCATACAGCGCATCAGAGCCAAATATCCATCTCCAAATGGTCACTACAGAGGACAGGCTGAAGAAGATGCTACGTAGAAGCTACGGATGAGCTATGATCAAATATGTTGACCTGTAAATACTGCTGCTAACTATGGACACTGATTGAGATTTAATCATGTGAAAATGTGTCAATTCTCCTTGACTGTATTTACAAATAAAAATAATTTTGTATAAACATGATTGTTTTAGCATCATGTCATAGCATAGGTAACCATTTTAATACATAGGTTTGACTTATCAACTAAAAGTGAAATAGTTTCAGAGAATCAAACACTTTATAAGGCATAGATAGAGTTTAATATAACAAGCAAGTACAACTATGTGCATTATTCTACACACAACTGTAAATTATGTACATATACAAATGTAAAAAAGACAAATAATACTTTTCAAACACTTTGAGTTTCCAGTGTGTTGGGAAAAACAATTGGAGCATAATGCTTCCTTCGTCAAGTTACTGTTGAAATATTGAGTGATGTTTAGCAGCAGCTTCTTCTGTAGTTGGTTTTGGACATGTTGTGAGGGAGGGCAGGCTGAGGGAGCTGTAGTGATGATGTCAGCACTTAGCAGGCAGCGGTAGGGTCGCTTCTACGTGTGATGACGAGTTCTACCAGGGATGCTCTGAAGTGGTGCTTGTGGGATGTAAACAGTCTTCACAACCGATTGCGTGGTCCTCGGACAATACACCATCTTCCTTTGGACCTCACCTGAAATGACAAATTATGATTGTATCACAAGGCCAGCACTGAAGAGAAGACAAAAGAAAAATCATGGTGTTATACTGTAAGATAATGTTGCTGTTGCAATAACTATATAAAACAGACCAATATGTAACCACATGTGCACTAACACAACAGTAGTCTTGTCTAAGAAGACATCATGTTTAAATTAGCAGCCAAGCATACTGTATGCCAGGGTGTGGCTGTGCATTTGTATAGGAAGAGCCAAGACGACACAAAGCTAGGGACATTCAGTGCTAATCACCTAGCCATCACCATCAGCATAGCAATTGTTTATGGTTTTGAAAAGCTGATCATTTTAACAACATCGCTAATAACCATGCACATGGAAAACAAACACAGTCACACACAAACAGTCTTGCAAATGCAACTAAATCTTCCTCAATGTTACACAGAGGGGCCTATACTGTTCCCCTCACGAGTTCACTTCTAGCTGTAGCTTAGCGGCTAAGCTAACTTGGCTACAGCTACAACCGGTAGACTAATTCTTCCTTGCCCCATCAATCAGCCTTACACCGGGACACAATATTCAACAGCGGTGTGGGCAGCACAATATTAATGTAGGGGAAACACTGATACTAACTACAGTAGGCTACTATGCAATTTAGCTCACGTTAGCTTACCTTTATTGGGATTCTTTTTCCCGGGGCTGGGGCTATGCATCACGCCGTTGGGGAACTTTTATCAACAGGTAGTCTCTTCAGTTTACACTTACTCCTTCTTCTTTTCTGTTTCCTAAAGTTGGCGCATCCAGGCACATTACAGGACGGCATGTTTTCTTTGTGGTAGTAGTCAAACAGGGAAATAATACGAAGCGCGCTACAACTGTTCTGTTGACACGGGTGCTGTGCCTGTGTGGTCACCATGGTAACGCGAGCAGCTCGGAATCTGGGCGGGCTGCAGAGCGTACCCCCCGCACAATGCATCCTGGGGCCTGTAGGAACTGTAAAAACGGCTACGTCAGCCCCACGTCATCAGTTTAAATCCGAAATCATTGTGCTCTCTGCCAATTCGGATCAATTTTTTGGGGGCTTTTTTCATTAGACTACTACTCGGCCCTGATATAGGCCTACCATTTACATGAAAATCGGCGAATTTTCCCTTTAAGGTACGGCCACACCGAACGTGTTAGGCGCGGTAGAGGCATAGAAAATCGACATTTTTGCATAGGGAACCATTGGTTTAGGCACGATGATGCGTTACTCACGGTAAAGCGGTGCCTTGGCCGCGGTAGCCACGTTACCAGCGGACTTACCGGCTAAGTCCGGGGAACTTTCACGACAAGTACAGCAAAGCACCGGTGTTTATATCTACGCCAGCCACGGTCCCCTGTCACAGCCAGGTAGGGTAATGTAGGCTACTTGCCTTTATTTTGTACCGCCATGTGCACACAATGCTGCTGTAAATGTGTTTGGTATGGTGCTGCCTTGCTGTTTGTGTTCATTTCCGAGCGGCGTGAATATGCAATGCTGTTGTAAGGCTATTTGTTCCGTTCAGTTGCTGTTTATTTGTCTTTTGGCACAATTGTTGGTCGTGCTGTTGTTTTTGTGCGGACATGATCGCTGTTGTGTCTGGTCGGGTCTGATCGCAGCCAAGGTTAATTAGGGGAATAAATATACCAGGAGGGAGACTAGCTGCATAGATGCGTACGGCGCGTTTGCCACCGCACCCAACGCGTTTGGTGTGGGCGCACCTTTAGGGTGCCCCAGGGTGGCTTCACATGAAATGCCCCTGTCCTTCAACTTTACACAAACATTTTAAAATGTACTATGGCATTAAGGCCACAGATTCTTTTTTGCTTATACATAAATGATTTACCTAACATTTGCACAGACACCGAATGTCAGATGTATGCTGATGATACAGTGTTTTATGTTTCAGCAAAGAATCCCTGTCAAGCTTCAGAGATCTTAAGCAGACAGATGGTTACTGTTTCAGAATGGCTACCAAGGAATCACTTAACACTTAATCACACAAAAACAGTATCAATGTGCTTCTCAATAAGAAAGAAAGTCCTAGAGAAATTTGACATCACTATAGATAGTAAAGAAATTGAGGTGGTAAATGAGTTTAAATATCTAGGTATAACTCTAGATCCTCAACTTAAGTTTGACTCACATATAAAGAAGCTATCTAAAACTGTAAAAACTAGTCTGAACTGCTTTTGACTTATCAGGTCATCCCTCTCCTTTAAGGCATCTCATTTGTATCTGCATGCCATGGTTTTTCCACATCTATCCTATTGCATCACTGCCTGGGGCCAGGCCACTGAGTCAGCTACTAGACCTCTATTCTCACTCTATAAACAAGCTTTAAAAATGTTAGACCAGAAGCCACAGAAATGGCACCATTGTAAAATTATTGAGAAACACAATTTGTTGACTTTTTCAAACTTTATAAAATTCTGTTCCTTGAAAGTTGTTTTTAAGTGCCTAAATGGACTGGCCCCACAAGCAATGTCTCAGATCTTTAAGAGTGTATTCACACTGGGAAAGTCCGCTAGTTCACTTGCTTTGGTCCAGACCAAATAGAGTTTAGATTTTTTTTTTGGTGTGGTCCACTTTCATATTGCCCCTTTTGCAAGTGAACCAGCATTAAGAAGTAAAACCACACGTGATCTGAGATCATTCATTCATTGGACAGACATTCTGGGGTGGAGAGAAGCAGGAAGCACGAAGTGAAAACTGCGAAATATATAACTGATACGATATGGGGTTAAAAATAATAAATAAATAAATAGGCCTACATCTGGCCTATAAATAAAATAAAAAAACATAAAAGTATTGTTGTTTCATGATATGGTTATAATATGTAGGTCTGTGTCAATGTGTGGCTTGTAGCCTACGATGTGAAACATATTATTTACTGTATTTTTGCTGCTGGACTCGCAGCTCGCGAGGAATAGGCTCAAGCTGACACACAGCTGAGCCGTGTGTCAGCTGGGTGTGAGTTCGGCGCAGTTCAGCTCCAAACTGACACAGGGATAGTATTGACGGCCGTAACATGGGAAGCAAAATAAAAACACGCACTTCATACAAAGCGCAGCGTGAAACTGTGCGTAGACGCTGAACTGGTAGCCTAATAATGGCCAAGCCCTCTGCCCCAAACATCAAGTGTCCCTTTTTTTCCTAAATCCAAGGTGGCAACCCTATCCGCATCCCGTGCCACTATCGAGAGTGATTAACGGGGGATGATTGAATCATGTCTCAGCGACAAAAGTCAGTATATCAAAAGCGAAAAGAGAGGAACGAAAGAAAGATAGATGAATTAAAGGGCGACAGTATGTCTTTTTGATATTCATGTAGATGACGCAATTTGTTAATTTAAAAAGTTATATTATGTACATTGACACCACAATTGATGTTGAGATTTTTTTCATTTGAGAATTGAAAAAACTAAATGTGATTTTCACCATAAGAGATGGCCTGTAGCAGATTTGTTTTCCAGAATATTAACCTTGCATCGTAAAGAGAATTGTCTGCAGAATGTTGAACATTTGCACCGTGTTGTGTTTTAACAGCTCAGTGTCAGTGTATTGTAGGCCTTTAGTACTGGACTTCAAAATAGGTGCACGCCTGTATGAATAGAGTTATAGGTAGTTTAGGTATCTCGCCTGTATGAATAGAGTTATAGGTAGTTTAGGTATCTCGCCTGTATGAATAGAGTTATAGGTAGTTTAGGTATCTTAAGCTTCAATGGGTCTGTTGGGTTCTGGACGTTCCGTTACAGAACATTGCATTTGCTTGGCGTGGCCTGGTTGGGGGCCCAGAGTGATATCTTTTCATGGGGCCCAAAATCTCTGGCGGCGCCCCTGCTCAAACTAGCCTTGCACTGATGCTCAAATCGGGGGCGACTGTGGCTCAGTTGGTAGAGCGGGTCGGCCCTGCCACCTGTGTCATAGTTGTTGTGTCCTTGGGCAAGACACTTAACCCACCTTGCCTTGTGTGAATGTCGATAGTTAGCCTGCTATCAGTGTATGAATGTGTGAGTGAATGGTAACGTGGGAAAGGAAAACAGGTCTCCCTTGCAAAAGAGTCTTCGGTCTCAATGGGATATACCTGTATAAATAAAAGGTAAAAAAAGGCATTTCTAGGCATTTCTCCAAAACAGTATCAGTGTTACCGGCAACACAAGCACAAAAAAAACCGATGAAAATAGGGTTTAATCAGTTAGGTCTGATATAGTTAGTGGGAGCTATAGAGCGATCGCACCTACCCCGTGCTCTGTAACCCGGAAGTCCTACAAATACGTTTCTAATCGGCCTTCAAAATAATACTAGAAAACAAACTGCATCCGCAATAAAGACGCTTCTTCCGACGGCACATGCAAGTCAAGCCAACTCGGAGCTGTCGGGCTTCAGTCAGGCTTTTTGCTCACTCCCCCGTCTGCAGTCGGCTACTCTCAAGCCGCAACTGGGCTCTAATGGGCCTAGTGTCTCTCTCTTTGCCACTCTCCACACCTTTGTAGGGCTGGCCCGAATACCATTTTACAGGCTTCGAATATTCGTTCGATATTCCGAGCGAATATTCGAGTACTCGTTCTAAAAAAACTCACCATCAAAACCAACATTAATAATCCAAATGTACACCCTGAAACTGAGTGTGTGAGCCGAAACAGTAAGCTGCGTAGTTTGTTGATACTTTAATCCGTCAGTCTGCCCCAGGGCAGCTGTGGCTACTCTCGTAGTTTACCATCACCGGTATGACTGTGTGTGAACGAATTGAACCTGGAACCTTGTGAAGCGCTTTGAG
This sequence comes from Hyperoplus lanceolatus, assembly GCA_026929865.2. Classification (NCBI taxonomy): domain Eukaryota; kingdom Metazoa; phylum Chordata; class Actinopteri; order Uranoscopiformes; family Ammodytidae; genus Hyperoplus; species Hyperoplus lanceolatus. The sequence continues at coordinate 39,961,699 of CM049396.1, forward strand.
TCACAGAGAAATAAAGCGCTATATAAATGCAATCAATTATTATTATTAATTATTAATAACTTTCGAACGGTAATAAAGTCGGAGTTCCTTACTTTTTCCCCGTGGAAGCGAACAGCTGTTGTTCCATTCCAAATCCGTAACCCTTACAGAGCTTTTCAATTCATCCCGGAACATGCATCTTTTCGGGGATTTATAAATCCATACAAAGGTCCAATATTGATAGTCTTTTGTGTCCATATTATATCCATTATTTAACGCGTAGTCCCATGATGCAAGCAAGTCAGTGTTGATGATGGGCGATAGCAGCAATGCATTAGGCCAGTGCTTCTCAAATGATGGGGCCGTGAGTTGTCAGGGGGGGGCGAGGGCTGCCTTGATTTTTTTTAAGTGCTAGCAAGCGCGATGTGTGCTTGTGTATGGTCATATCCGCACGAAAGGCCGCGATTTGCAGTAAATAAATGTCCACATGTGTCTCCAAGTGTCTCTGTAGGCTATTTAAAAAGAAATCAAGCAAGTAGACTAATAATAACATTAATGAATTATTGGTTATCTCATCACAGAAGGCCTATTGGCCTATAATAATAAAAAAAACACCACACTATGTTTACAGTTTAAAAATGTTTTGAATGAAATAGAAACCTCAGTGAATCATTTGCTCTTGTTTCTGAGATTCACACAGACTGAGCGGTCTTGTTTAAATGTTACAAATTGAGCAAATAAACAGAACTTAGAATTTTTTTGCTGCAGAAGTTATCTCAGCTCATTTTTGTTATCTAATTTGAAAATAAGGTGATTATATGTAGAATGCTCGTGCCAGAAACTTATACAGTGGTTTTGTACAGATAAATAAATAAATATTAGCAGGAAACATTTCTGTCCCCTAGGGGGGCATGACAGAAATAATTGAGAACCACTGCATTAGGCTACGAACGTAAACAAACAGCTAAGGTAAGCTAACATTGGCATTATGCCCAGCATTAGGCTACTTTTCCTTCCAAAATCGCGCTAATGTTTTGTTATAGAGTTAAGAGGAACACATAATCTATTCTTCCTCCATCTCTCTCTCCCTAGAGAGAGATGGAGGAAGAATAGATTATGTTTCCCTAGAGAGAGAGATGCCGCTTTAGTTTGCCTCCCTCTGGTAACATCACATAGCCTACAGCTGATATCACCGGTTGCGCTTTGAAAAAGTTCAAATACCTTTCTTTTCGGCCTATAAGCCGCGGCTTTTTCCTCGTTATTCGACCCTGTTATTACACAGCACAGTATATGTTCTGTAGCTACTAGGGATGGGCGTTAGTAATCGAGTACTCTAGTACTCCTCGTTTCAAATGATCTCGATTGGTGGATGAGGAAAATCGTTTTTTGTTTTTTTTAGTGTTTGTAGCCTTTAGGCCCGGCGGGCGGTGTACAAAACCGCACAAAACGGATAAAATAAAGTTTAGCAAAATTAAATAGTTTGATCCAAGTTAAATAAACTAAGCGTTGTGTCAAACAGCAACCGCAAATAACTGCCACCTCCGTGCAGCGCAGCCAGAGTGTGGTCTCCACAGCACCGCGGAGCTGAATGCGTTGCTGGAAACCTTGGAAAGTCAAGAAGCCAAGCTGACTTCGGGCACATTCGAGCAAACGACAGTTAAGAAGCCTTTATTATGGAATATAGGATTGAGATTCAAAAGCCGACTGGTGTAACGTTCCGTTAACGAGGAATTAGTCGCGGTAATTAGTCACGGACACGGAGTGAGAATTACGCGGTTGGATATACAACTACTACTTCTACTGCTTTGGTGAGTTATTTAGCCTATCTATGTGTTTAAATTGTAGGACAATAATTTTATTGTATTTGCTGCCCTTCTTATTTTAAAATGGTGTCTATTTTGATTGTTAGCCAACTACAGCCCATGCTTTTTTTCTCTCTCTTTTTTTTCTCTCCACCGCAGACCTACTCGATCGGTTTAAATTGTGGCCCGCTTATTTAATTACTTTCAGTTAGGGAAATGTGTTTTAAACTTGTGGAAAATAAATCCTTACAATCATATGGCAACTGTGACTGTTTGACAAGAAGCATTAAGCGCAGGTTATTGGCTTTATTGCGATGCACCGTTATTCTGCAGACAGATGCGCTGCGTTCTAAAAATTTAAAAAAAGTTTAAGGAATCGATTGATCCTAGAGGAATGCAAGCGATCACGCGAGTAGTGAAAACACTCGTGTCCATCCCTAGCAGTGACGTGCGGTGAGGTCAGTGAGTGGGTAGGCACTGAGTTCTGAAAGCCAGATTTCTCTAAACCTATATATTGTTAAATCAAAAACAATAAACAACAAACAGGCACGCACGGCCGATTTCAAATAAGTTCCTCCCTTTCTCTCTCACTCACTCTCACACACACACACACACACACACACACACACACACACACACACACACACACACACACACACACACACACACACACACACACACACACACACACACACACACACACACACACACACACACACACACACACACGGGACGTATATGAAATGTGACAACGGTGACTTCAGGTTTGCCCGTAGCCTACTGTAGTTTGGTCTAAATGATTAAACATCGCATCCATCGACTTAACGGACCCGTCCCTCACACCGAGGGCCGAAAAAACGTAAGGCAACAAGTCAAACCTTCGCCGATTCAAACTACCGGTACTACTTCTATTCAACTTAAAAATAAAAGACAGACTTCATCATTATGTAGGACTACAGCATAACTGATGGCAACTCCACTCCATCAACTTTATCTTAATAGATAAAGTACCAGTAGCATATGCCCCATGGACCTGTCCAGCATCAGAATGTAACCATTTATCCACATTGCAGAGCTTAGGTTTGTCCGTCAGTAACAATGAAAACACAACTGCTCAATTGAATATAAAATGCAGAATGGATTGCACTCGGTATCAATTCATCCAACTTTATTATTAAATAAACCCCAAAAAAGTTTCTGACTCACCAATCTGACTCCCTGGCTGTAGAAATAAGCAAGACGATAGTAATCCAGTGACAGTCTGACTGACAGCACAGCTAGCTAGCTAGCATCCTTCCGTTCATGTAGGCTACCTGTCCGTTTGAAATGCTCGAACATTGTTTGTCCCTGTTGCTGCTGTCCACCGACCAAGGCTGGCGCAGGCCTTTCTCTTGCTATTCATTCTATTCCTTTTTAAATTATAATCCAATTTGTTAAAATTCCTCCAGTCTGAAATATCTGCGGGCACGGCAGCTGCAATGTTGACTTAAAAATCCGCGGGGGTAACGCGACGTGAATGAGCATAGCCAAGGTAATGACGTTGGCCTAAGCTGCGTAAAAGTCTAGTAATATCTCGATTTTAATTGGTCCATGAATGATATGTAACGTAAAGGCTTATGTGGCATACCATTTACGTAAAAAAGGCACAAAGAATTATGCTTATTTGCGTACATGTTAAATAATACAGAATCAAGTGCGCATGCGCGAAAACTTTTTTTTCTTGCCGTCCACAATGAATAGGCGCAAAGGCACTGATTCTTTGCCGTACACAATGAATGGGAAACAGCAAAGGCACAATATTTTTTTGGCGTAACTTACTAACTGCCACGTTTCTAATTAAAACGTCTACACTTTTTTAAAGTAATCGCGGATTACATGTAAAGATCGAAATAATTAACAGTAATAATACAAATATAAGTTTATTAAATAAAAAAAATATTTTATTTTATTTTATTTTATTCATTTATTTTTGCACACGGCGCCAGGGTAGGCACTGCCTACCCTGACCGCACGTCACTGATCCCTAGTAGCTATTGCACTAAATGGTAACACTTGAATACGTTATGCAAATATGCAACTTGTTTGTTGAAATGTTAATAAATGGGAGCTCAAGCAGCCATCTCTTTCCCGACAATCCCCTCTGTGCACAAACTCTTACATATGGTAATTAAACATTATAACACCTGCGGCTTATAGTCCAGTGCGCCTTATAGGCCGGAAAGTACGGTAACTAACGCTATACACTCACTGGCCACTTTATTAGGTACAGCGGTTTTCTTGTTAACACATAAAACTTATCAGCCAATCGCAGAGCAGCAACTCATACCTCATAACGTGGTCGATGAGTGTAGAAGACATGGGCAATCCATTCTGTGAAAAGAGCACTGTAGATATTCTTGTACTGGATACTAGGGACGTTGCAGATGAAGCAGTCATTGACACTGTCAACCAGGTTGAGGAACTTGGACGGGACCAGTATGACGTGAATGCAGTGAATGCCTGATCAACCAGACAAAGCGAATCAAAGACAACATCAAAAGGAACAACCTCCCTTTATTCAGCCGGCCTCCAGTCCGAGAGAATTCCAGGTCCTAACAACAGCTCTCATCCCTGAGGAGTGACTGCTCCCTGTTCTCTAGGCTTATTATTGTATCCCAGATATGTGATGGAAGTCTGGATGAGTTTCTTTTAGCTCGAAAAACCAGGCATGTCCACTGACATTGTCACAAATGGGCAAGCGAAGAACTGGAACCAAGTCAGACTTGGTGGGCTGTTTGGCGAACCTGATTTCATCACAAGAGAACAAATCCAACCCCATTGTACAGGTCAACATACTTGATGGGGCTCGTAAACATGCTACGACCTGGTGCTGCTGAGACCTTTTCTAAATATTCACAGAAGGTGTTCTCACCATACATGCTGTCTAAGCTGGAGCATGTCAGCAGAGTGGATGTTGTGTGGGATCAATATTTTCCTGACAGTTTAAAGGCGGAAACACGCAGCAAGATAGATGCCAGGAAGGAGAACAGTTCAACCTTGTTGTCGTCAATGCGCAAAAACTTTTTCAGGAATGGCACTTGACGGCTCAACTCTTCTACAAACTCCCTGAAGTGCCTGACAGACCTCAACACTGAAAAACAAGTGATTAGCGCCCATCATGCTGAACTCCTCTGCACTCAGCCTCGAGATGTAGAAGGTCTTGCACCATTCACACATGAGGAGGCTGATACCAGCATCCTACTGCACCTTGAAGATGCTGTGAAGGAAGGGTATAACAGTGTATCAATATGCATAGTTGACACAGATGTGTTAGTACTGGCAGTGACTGCAGCCCACTCTCTCAACATCAATGAGCTGTGGGATGCCTTTGGAGCTGGAAAGAGTTTTCGGCATGTAGCAGCACACAAGATGGCAACGGCACTAGGTCCAGAATGATGTATCGCCTTGCCGGGGTTCCATGCCTTTACTGGATGTGACAGTGTCATCTTTTGGTGGCAGGGGTAAGAAAAATGTGTGGGATACATGGAGGAGCTTTGAATATGTCACAAAAGCCTTCTGTGCATTTGCTGCCACACCTGACTCCATAGACAACTGGATGGAGCCTCTGAAGAGATGTGTTGTATTGCTATATGACCACACCAGCAGCCAGGAATCTGTGTATTAGGCAAGAAAGCAGCTCTTCACCCAGAAAGGAACATCAATTGAGGGACTTCCAACACAAGCAGCACTGATTCAACACAAAAAGAGGGCTGCCTACCAAGCTGGTCACTGTTGGGGACATATGATGGTTTCAGCCCCTGAACTCCCATCACCAGGTGAATGGGGGTGGAAGTGGAAGATGGGAATTTCACTGGGCCGCACTACCAGGATCGATACAGGCCTGTTGTAAACTCCTCTGCTGTGGATGTAAAAAGGGGTGCAGTGGACATTGCAAATGTGCCAAGGCAGCACTTCCGTGCACTTTGCCCCTGTGGTGGACTGTGTTTTCAGAAATAATTATAAATGTGTTGATGGTTTTATTGTTATTTAATTCCCTGAATGCCAGTATGTATGTAGTTTAGCATGTTGTAAATAGTACCAGTGCATTCCTCGTTCTTGTACAAGTAGAATTAGGCCAATTTTGTAAAATGATTTATATTCATATGTGTTTTGGGTGTTACCTAAAAGTTACTGCTTGCAACCTACCTTGCCTGGTACTTTCATTGTGGTAACTGTTATATCACTTAACTCCTTCGGAACCTAGAGCAATGTTGACTCTAGGTGGGTTACACAGATAAAATAGCAACCTATCAAACAGGCTAAACTGATGTATTGTTCAGGCTTTGAAGAAAAATATTTACTTTAGTTGTATGCTGACCTTATATGCTTACAGTATAAGGTCAGCATACAACTCATGAACTGATTCTGTAATTCATGAAAATATGCATAACTCCGCTAATATTTGAAGGTTTTACCACACTTTTGTTACCTGAATGCCAGATATATGAATTTGGGTAATTTCTAGCATGTTTTAAATAGCACCACTGCCTAATCCATCCTTGAAATTGTAGGATTAGACACCATAATCAAGATCCTAGGTGCTCTACAACCCAAGCTACTGGTACTATAAGAGCTGTTGGTGGCCATTTTTAAAAGTGGCCGCCATGGGCGCCATAGGAAAAATTGGCGATGCCCTATAGCCAAAAATCTTCCTTAGGGCTTGCTCCAACAGTGTGCCAAAGCTCATGTTTGTATCATAAAAAGCGCAATGCATTCACATATCTGCTGGACTATAGGCTATTAAGCCACCTATCCCCCATTCGGAATGTCCTAATATGGCTATTTCAGTGGAGGAGTACTTCTAGAAAAATCTTATTAAAATCTTATAATCTGAATAATAGCGTTACATGTAGCCTACAATTTAAAACTGACAAGGCATCGACAGTCTGCTAGCTCCATATCCTCCCAAGCCTGTCACCACCAGATAATCCAACACATGAACCAGGACTAGGTCTCTATGTCGCATTCATTTGTCGGTTTATTTTAAAACATCATGATAAAAACAGTTTTCAGTCTCATAGCCTACCCAAAGTATGCCATACACACAGTAGGATGTATTCAGTAGCCTACGAAAGAAAAAAGAAAAGTCTACCACGCAACGCGTTAGTTTTCTGAATTTACTGTCCTCCGATTTTCAAACTGAGAGTCATACAATCTGGACGGGTTCCGAGTAATGTATAGTGATGAGTTGGAAACATAGGTGATGCATATTAAATACGATCGGTGGTATTTGTTGATGTGCTATCACGAACTAATCTGGTCGTCATGTGTCAGGGCAACTGGTGATCAGGGTAGCTGGCCACCACAGCCAACAGCTGGCTCGAAGCTTCGTGCTGGTTACGCACACTGTGACACAAATCTTATCTCAAATTGTATTTTCCACTCAAAGGCTATGGAAGTGTAAACCGATATTGAGTAGATTGGATTCTTACATATTAAACATTTGACGTGTACGGGGTTTTGATCAGGCATCTACGTAGCTACCGCCACCAGCTACCCTGATCACCAGTTGCCCTGACACACCGGGACTTGAGTGGCCAGCGGGAGAGCAAGTCAAGCCAAGAGAGGCCCCTGGGCTTTAGTTGGAAACAAAGTGCCAACTTAAAGCGGCTACGAGTAACATTTAAATATCTTTTAAACAGCCTCATGTTTCCTCTGATAATCATAAATTACCTTTAACAGCAAACGAGACCATCAGTGCAAAGAAAGACGTTTTTATATAGTTTTTATTACTGCATTTGATCTGGTCGTACACCCAGTCCGATTTTCGGTTCACGCGTGCATGCTCTATGGTCACATATCCGTATTGGTCGCAGATTTCAGTGTGGCGCAGGAACGTGAATTGAGAAGCCTATCCCTCCAGGTGAGGGAAGGGGAGCGGGAGCCTTGTTTGAGACAGTTATTTGTCGTCATAATGACTGATAACGGGGCTGAACCATCAAAGAAAGAAAAGAAAATGCAATGAAGAAAAGCTAAAAGGGAGAGTGATAGTTGGGCGGGAGGGTGTTGCCAAGCAACGTACACACAATTTCACGCAGCGAAACTAGACTGCAGTGTTTACTCCTAAATGAATGAGCGGTAGCCTACTAAAACAAAGTTTACTTTGCCTCACTAGCATCATCAGATGACCATTATTCATCTGAAATAGTCATTATTTACAACAACACATTACCTCATCGTGATCCATACTAACTAACTGCCATCTCTCGTTCATTCACTTTGTGTGAGGACACGGGGACTCGTTCAGCTCCGTGAGAGGTGACAATGCATCAACTCATTGCAATCAGGTGTTTAGCACTTACTGGCATTAGTTGATGCTGTGTCACCCATAGACTCACGGAGCCAAAAAGAGTCCGGTGCCCTCACACTTTCAACACACGGACACGCCACGCACCATATTGCTTCCTGATTATTTGACTCTTGGGTTGCGTTCCGAATCGCATACTTTCTACTATATAGTATGTAGAAAAAAGATTTAGGATGTCCCGATTCTTGTGGCCAGATATAGGATGGTTAGAATACCCGGATGGTCTACTTCATGTGGCCAAGATTGTTAGTGTTGAAAAGTGCATCCTATTTGGGCGATTCTGACCCACAATCCAGTGCGCACGTGAAGTGACGTAACATCGACGAAGCCTATACATCAGGTCGGCAATCAGGCCACGCCCCCTTTGGGGGGGAAAACAAACCGAACGTGCCATTGACTATAATGCAAAATTGCGGTCCAAAACAGCACAAAAAGAAAACGATCAGAAGTAAATAAGTTAAAATTTGACCGACCGACACAATGTCAAAATCCTTTACAACAACTCTGCTGGCTGGATAACGTTAAAGACACTTATAAATGATTAATTTGGTCAACCTAAAACCATGTCTTTTTAGTCTCTCAGCATCAAGCTGGCGCAATGATCCGACCCATTGGCCAGAGATATCATGCCCTGATATATATCTTCACCTCACTGAGTCTCTATGTAAGCTGATTACACGTGAAATAATTGTTATTTTAAGTTTTGTTGTCTGTAATAATGCTTACTATGTTAATAGTATAGCGCTATGCATTGACTAGACTGTACCAACTGTTCTAACGGCTCATTACGATAGCAAACTCCCACTGAAATGCAGAGCACGGGGGAAGCCGGGAGCTTCCTGCTGTCATACAGACCTTATTTAGGGGAATTTTTGGCAAAGGAATAAAACCATGATATTTGTTTTTTACCATGTAAACCACACAACAGCTCAGGACATTGCAGATTTTAGCTATAACAGCTTATTTTGAATGATCGCACTGTCTATGTCTATGGAGTAAGCCGTATTGTTTTCCCCCCAAAGGGGGCGTGGTCAAGAGAGTTCCGTCCAGATGACGTATAGGTTGTTTCCAGATACGTCATAATGATGACGCAGAATGACGCGCGAATTTCAAGTGGAGGGCAGGAAGTAAAAATTCTACGGTTATAACAATTGGAGATGGAGGACACGGAGTATGTTAAACACTTAGACAAACCTTCCCGCAGCAAGTATCGTGACAAAATCGCAGTACATATTGGTTATGATCCATATCAATTGAAAATGGGGAATTTTTCTCCTGATTTATCTTATTTGTCCGCCGTTGAGCCGATGGACCTCACAAACTGCCTCGTCCTTCAGCCGTCCTACTACACGGCAAATGAAAGCATTCAAGAGTCTGGAGGCTTTCAACTACTTCGTATGTGGATGGGCCCATGACCTCGGCACCAAAAAGGCATTAAATAAATGTCGACTTCTGTCTATCCGGGTGAGTAAATGTGGTTTCTTTATTTTGTTTTTTTAAATAACATTATGCCACTGTTATTCCGAGTCCAACGTTTAGCTAGCTAGCAACATGGACTCACGTCAGTAGCTACTACTAGGCTTGCTAGCATTACCATTCATGCCCTGACCAGAGACAGAGGTCCGGAGAAACACCATTGAAAACTTGGGTTGTAGCTAGAGCAGATGGAGAGGTTGTTACAGCACACTGTAACTGTATGGCTGGGTAAGTAATAACATGCATATCACAACTCAAGGCATGTTTAACACAACACTTTAGCTCAAACTAAATAATAATTGGTATAATTTTCATTTTATATCGATTACTAGCTAATCCAATCAACGTTTATGGCTCTGTCAGGGTATTTATTAGGCAAATATAAGGTTTAGGTAAGGACAACACAGGTGTGAAAATCTACAATTTGCGCATTATGCCACACACTGGATAAGGCTGGCTTTGAGGTATATTTAAGATTGCCATTTTCTATATCAGTTACTAATTATTATTGTACATTTTTCTTTTTCTATTACTATTTTTATTCATTACAGGTATGGATGCAAATATGAGGCAACTGCCAGAAAGCCGTATGGACTGCAAAGTCTGCACCACCAGAGCTTCTCCTGTAACCCTAACCCTGAGTCCTAAAAGGCCATACTGAGTGTCACGATGTGTCACATGCACCTGTCATGGAACTGAGATCTGTGAGATAAAGGTAAGTTCTTTGTTGTGGTTTTATATTATGTCTACAAATATCATCCTCACAATAATATTTTATATTATTACTTTGTAATTTCTTCTCTGCACGTGTACTTAATTATACACTGTCAGTTTTGTGTATTGTATTGACAATCTTTTAGATAAATCATAAATAGAGAAAAGGTTAGTTATTTGTTCAGTATTGTGCTACAGTAGAGTAGTTACCTGAAGGTATAGGGATTTTGACATCTGATCCTGGGGATCCTCCCCTCAGAGATGTTGAACTGCAAACACTTATTTACACTAGAATGTGACTTTTTTCATTGTGAACTTTTAGGGCCCAAACAGCAAAGAAGAGGAGGCCAATCTACGCCTGTGTGCTGGGAACCAGGGCTTCTGTCTCGTCAACGATGGGGGAACTGTGACGCTGGACAGGAGCCATGCCTACTTCTATCAAGTACAGGCTCAGCTCCACATCGACGACGTTGACTACTGCGACCTCTTTGTAGAGAGAATTGTGCGTGAGCAGAGTACACCTGTGGTCTGTCCTGCATTACAGCACCTTCATAGTCACTGACCACATTTTTCCCTCCTGTGTACTGGGAGTTTATTTAAAATTAAATCATGCATTTCCTTATACTCATGGCTTGTTTCCCTATGTCACTTCCACAAACACACACCATTACTGTATCTATGGGGGGGAAAGTTTATATGCAAAGGTATTACATCAGAGATATGTATGGCTTCTTTGAACAGATGAATGGACAAGTATATATAAAAAGGTTTATTACATTAGATATTTATGGCTGTTATACACTTAAGAATACAATAGAAAAACAGACGAGCAAGTGTGTGGCTGGCTGACAGGATTTACTAGATATGGTTCAGTGGTTGTCAACTGGTTGTCCCTTTTGGGGGATGAGGGGGAAGACAGCCCTAGGAGATATTTACTCCAGTGGGACAACAGTCAAAGATTTGATAATGCACAGCAAATGACACCAATCTTATCAATCAACTTTAGCATGTTTGCAATGGGCATTGCCCTGCTCTGCAGAATTTGATATTTTCTTTACACTTATCCTATGACCCTTTCTACATGAATACGCACATTAGCAAATGTTCTTAGGGCTACAGGTGATGTATGGCTCACATAGTTGAAACACTTGCATCAAAACTAAGAAATGTGGCAGTCCTGTGTAAAACTTAGTCTTGTCTTGGTTGTTCTGAAAAGCCTCTTGGGTAAACTGTGTCCAGTGCTGTAATTCTGAGGTCGCTCAGCTCCGCTGATGCTTGCTTCATAGCATCTTCCATCTTATCAAGATCGTCCATGCTCAGGTCTGTCTGGCATTCTGCGTCTAGATAGAACATTTGGCAAAGGGGATAAGGTTAAAAGAGAGTTTACTTTACTACGGTCAGTTTAACATTTACATTTCATATTTATAGAATAAATAACAGGTTAGTTCTAAACAAAATAAGTACCACTGAAGTAAAATCTAGAATTGCCAACATCGGCATTTACATTTAATTTACCTTTTGAAGTGTTCAGGTTCTGGGTTCCCTGTCACACCAAGGTCCAGCAATGCAGCTGTGTTGGTGCAGGCAGCTGCATCTACATAGTATATTTGGCAAAGGGGATAAGGTTGAGAGAAATAATTTAAACAAGTGTAATACCACTAATGAAGTCAAAACTTAAAAGTGTCAAAATAATTACTGTAGCAATATCAACATAGGCATTAAAATTGTATTTACCTTTCAAGCGCTCTGGTTCTGGTAGCTCATCTATGTTGGTGCAGGTAGCTTCAGCTTCACTAGACTGCCTTCTTTCCTCTCGGTTATGAGGAGCCTCAGTCACTTGTTTACCTTTGTCATAGCCAAGACTGTAGGACTCTACATCATTGACAGCACTCGGGCAGCCTGAATGAAACACATATCAAAATAGTAGCTTGTAAATCCATACTGTGAGACTTACAGATAAAACACCCAAATAAATCGCAGAGGGTTAGCTGACCAGCAACATTAGCCTAGCGTGCTAGTACTAACGGTAGTGTATTATGTGTAAATCGATACTTTACAAACAACTCCTGTAGCTATCTCCGGCATAAAAAGAAGACAAACATACAGAACAGGGCGGGTGATGATAACACATGAAGCTTCAAGCTAACGTTAGCTAGCTTATGGTAAATCGAGGACATTATCTGCTGCAGCTACTCTGTAGCATGTAGCTATTAACTAACATCTTAACATTATATCACAGATCTAGCTAGATGGCTTTATTCCCTGTGATTTCCATATGGTGATATAACCCCGATGTTCTGTCTATTTGACGGTTAAAGCTAAGGTTTGCAAGCTATGTAACTTACCTTTCACAAAGCGATCACTGCAAAGTTTACACAAACACGAGCATTGACAGACTCCTCTCCACGGGACTTCAGATGAAGGTTTTTAATCCATGCATGGCAGCCTTTCTTCGTTAGATGTCTTGTATTACCCCCTTTATGGTTCATAACTTTGGTTTTCTCTCTGTTTGAACGGTTTGAACAACCGTACACCGAGCAAAACAAACGCATTGTCGCCGCTCTCTTGAATTGGCTCTGCACTTCCTGCCCTCCACCTGAAAAATTCGAATGGTGTGACGTCATCTGAAAACAACCTATTGCCGACCTGGGGGGTATACTACGAAACAAACTCAACAGAGCCCGGCTCTCTTTTTTTGATCTGGTTCAACATAACACATACCCTCGCTCAGAGCTAACCGGTATCACGAAGGCAGTTATCAACCTCTTATGTTGAACGAGGGTTTCAGCTTCAGGCTCTGTGCGCGTCCCCATGAGAGGGGGCGTTTGGCCGTCATTTGACTCTGTTTCCGCACTGACTGGACTGATCTTGTGCCGCTAACTTTACACTAACGGACTTGATTGCGAGCAGCTGACTTCGCTGACTTCACAAGAGTTTGTCAGTCTGAATTATCACAGAACAGCAGAAAACAGAGAGCCGAAAAAAACTCTTACTGCAAATAAGGAGAGAGTGGAATGTTGTCAGAAAATTGGGCTACTGAATTGATTAATTTATTTTACAGATCGTTCTCGCAGTGCGTAACGTGACATTATAAAGCAATTAAAGGTTGAACTCTGATTTAAACAGTACACCATTTAGCCTAGTTGAATGATAATCCTACACTTAATAATCTGATTTAAGTATGACACTGTCCCCTAATGAATAGCATAGCCTATGTGGAAAACCACTGTAGTTTTGGGCCACATCAAAATTAATACAATTTTGATTTTGATTTAGGCTAATAGCCCTTTATTTGCATCTTATAAATACCATTAAAATAAATAGCCTAGATACAAAACCTGTAGTCTGTATTTTCCGGACAAATATGAATCTACTGTGAGAAGCTTAACCTGCGAGTCTGCAGCGATGTCCGAACTGTGACAGCTGTCACCTGTCACGTCCCAACTGTAATCGCTACTGATGAAAAGAAAGAAGCCTACAGTGAAATAATGTTGCAACCTGTGATTTTATAGAACGCTTCATTCGCCAGTGTGTGTAGATCGCCAGGTAAAATCATTTGAGGTGAGAGCATAGAGTGGCGCTGCATAGGTCTAGGCTATTTTAAATTTTCTGCATCAATAACTATGCATGTGGCAAAAAGCCGCAGCGCGATGTAACAATTCACTCTAATGTAAGCCTTATGCCACGGCCTCGTTTTGTTCATTTACTTACTGATCAATAAGTTTACTGATTTAACTAGTTTACTCAGTGAGAAGTATCGCTCAGACAATATAGTCAGGTCCGCGGGATTTCAAAATGTGTAGTTTCCTTAAAGGGCAGCGCTCTAAGAGCCGAATTTAAACTCAAACTCTGCAACAAAAACTGGTCTGGGCAGGTTAGCCGTGCAGCCTCTGTTACCACGGTGATCTAGCCAGGTAAAAAGAGAGCCACCTTTCGTGATACTGAAAATGCTGGCTTTAGACCGCTTTAGACTCAACAGACCTCGCTCAGCCCTTAATCTCGCTTCGTAGTATACCCCCCTGATGTATAGGTCCATGTTATGAAAACAAACGGGGATGCGACGGATATAAAAGCAAGAGGCAAGATCAAGGCGCAATGTTATGATGAAATAAGAGAGAAAAGTACGTCCCAATAGTATGCCTACTGCATCCTAACTAGATTCTTTTTATCGTCAGATGTAGTATGTAGAATAGAAAAAAGAAAGAGTATGCGATTCGGAACGCAACCTTGCACTCCCTGGACGAGCTACAAAACAGCTTCACGACAGCTGAGGGGTATACTACGAAGCGAGATTAAGGGCTGAGCGAGGTCTGTTGAGTCTAAAGCCAGAGTTTTCAGTATCACGAAAGGTGGCTCTCTTTCTACCTGGCTATATCACTGTGGTAACAGAGGCTGCACGGCTAACCTGCTCAGAGCAGTTTTTGTTTCAGAGTTTGAGCTTAAATTTGGCTCTCAGAGCGCTGCCATTTAAGGAAACTACACATTTTGAAATCCCGCGGACATATTGTCTGAGCGATATATTCTCACTGAGGAAACTCGTTAAATCAGTAAACTTATTGATCAGTAAGTAAATGAACGAAACGAAGCCGTGACATAAGGCTTACAGCAGACTGAACTGTAACATCGCGCTGTGGCTTTTTTACCACATGCATACAGTTATTGATGCAGAAAATGTTAAATAGCCTAGACTGTATGCAGCACTACTCTATGCTCGCACCTCAAATGGTTTTACCTGGCGATCTACACACACTGGCTCTTAATAAAGCGTTCTATAAAATCACAGTTTGCAACATTATTTCACTGTAGGCTTCTTTCTTTTCATCAGTAGCGATTACAGTTGGGACGACACAGGTGACAGCTGTCACAGTTCGGACGTCGTTGCAGACTCGCAGGTTAAGCTTCTCACAGTAGATTCATATTTGTCCGAAAAATACAGACTGCAGGTTTTTTAATGTAGGCCTATTGGTATTTGTACGATTCAAATAAAAGGCTAATCGTCTAAATCAAAATTGTATTCATTATGATGTGGCCCAAAACTAAAGTGATTTTCCATAGGCTATTCATTTGGGGACAGTGTCAGACTTAAATTACATTCTTAAGTGTGGGACTATAGGCGTAGTGCTATAAATATAGCAAAGTAGCCTAGGCCTATATATATTAGGCCAAATGGTATAGTGTTTAAATCCGAGTTCAACGTTTCATTGTTTTATAATGTCACGTTACGCACTGCGAGAACGATCGGCAAGATAAATAAATAATTTCCATGCTGCCAGCATTCCACTCTCCTTAGCCTATTTGCAGTAAGAGTTTTTTTCGGCTCTCTGATTTCTGCTGTAATAATTTAGACTGACAAACTCTTCCTCTTGAATGAAGTTGGCGACACACTTTGTTTTACTCAGCTGCTCACAATCAGTCCGTTTGAGTAAAGTTAGCGGCACAAGATCAGTCCATTTTGTGCGGATGCAGAGTCAAATGACGGGTCAAACGCCCCCTTTCATGGGGACGCGCATAGAGCCTGAAGCCGAAACCCTCGTTCAACACAGGCCCCCAGGATGCTGCCTTCTCCGAGCAGCCAGCATGGACATGTGGCCAACCCATTGGTATTGCATGGTAAGGGGTGGAGCTTATTTTCATGCGGCCCGTAGGCAGATGTCCCTGTCCACACAGTACAAGCGGCGAACAAGATTGTGTCTCTGCACATTTTTTCTGGATATCAATCATAGGCTCATACTTATCTTTAGACCATATACTATTAAAATGTATGTTTTCTCATTTCAAAACGCCACCTCAAGCGTTTTATTAGCCCAACGGCTTTTAACGGCTTTCAGTTTGTTTTCGCCAGGCTAGATGCTACAGAACGAGACACCCGCCTCCAGTCCGCTACGCTTGCCGCCCTCTTTCTTGATAGGTCCGTAATGCCGCTACGTCTATGCTACGTCATGCTTTGGGCCGTATGGAATTTCCGGATTATACTTCCTTGTTGCTTCTCTGCGCCTATGAGCCAGGCCCCCAGGATGCTGCCTTCTCCGAGTAGCCAGCATGGACTAGTGGCCAACCCATTGGTACTGCATGCTGTGAATGGGAGCTTATTTTCCATGGAGCCCTGAGGCAGATTTCCCCGTCCACACAATACAAGCGGCGAACAAGATTGTGTCTCCGCAAATTTTTTCTGGATATCAATCATAGGCTCATACTTATCTTTAGACCATGTACTAATAAAACTGAAGTTTTCTCGTTTAAAAACGCCACCTCAAGCGTTTTATTAGCCCAACGGCTTTCAACGTCTTTCAGTTTGTTTTCGCGGGAGAAGGAGGGGTGGGCAGCCGTAGGCAGCTGAATAGAGTCGTAGTGAAACAAATGTTTCGGTTTTCTGCTCCGGCCTCCGAGAGGGCTCAGTGTTTCTTTATAGGTCCATGACTCTTTCAGTGCGAGGCTCCATTAACTTCTCGTGTCTGAGGTTTTTTCTTTTACTTAACATGAAGGACGTTGATGATTTTTAG
Organism: Hyperoplus lanceolatus; assembly: GCA_026929865.2. Classification (NCBI taxonomy): domain Eukaryota; kingdom Metazoa; phylum Chordata; class Actinopteri; order Uranoscopiformes; family Ammodytidae; genus Hyperoplus; species Hyperoplus lanceolatus. The sequence continues at coordinate 39,978,516 of CM049396.1, forward strand.
GCAGGTGACTTTTTAACATTACTGTCGCCGAGGGATTTGTAGACTGGTTCAGCTGTTAGTCGCGTGAGCTCAACTCTCACGTTCCTCTGCTTGCGATCATTGCGATTCACTATATTGATCCATTTATTGAAAAGATCCATAGGCAAAGGATGGGTGCATTACGGGATCATGTACAAAAACTAGTTGCTCATCCAGCGGCAGCTTCACCATCACCTCCAGCTGTGCTGATGAGCTCTAATAATCTCTAATGGGTATATGCCATTTGCGCTACCCATGGTGTGGAAAACACCAAAACACACATCATTGAAATGCCTGTAACAGGCACGGATGTATTGATTACTTGAATGATTATGGGAGACCTACGTAATTTGTATAATATTGTTAGTGTAATATAACCATTTCAGTTACGTTGGTTTTTAATTTTGCAGTTGCTTGTTAAGTTATGTATGACAGTTAACAATGTTGGTGTATTATAATTGATTATGCTGTTATAGGCTACTCCAACTTCGTTGCTGTTCAATATGTAACCATTTATTTTTATATCATATCTGTCTGATTTATTGCACACACACGTTCAAAAGAATCAGGTCAACAAACCAGTGGCTGCGTTTAACAACTCTACAGTGGCTGCACTAACATTTTGCCACTTTTATTTTGGAACTGCTCGTCCCAGAGTTTTAAATCACATTGAAGATTAACTAATTCTGCAATTGCTTTAATCCATGATTATTATTTTATAATCAGGTTATTTAATTTAAAACGTGTTGCTTGCTGGTTTCCATGTCTTTTTATAGTTGTTATAGTTCCATGTGGGTCATTTCAGACTCTTTCGCTTCTTAACAACTTGAATGAATCAGTGAGTTCCCTGAATGAAAATGTAAATAGCCTACAAGGTGTTTTTCTTTATCTGGTGTTATGGAAATATATTTATATATAATCTATATACATGTTAAGCCTGTTGTGGACTTGCAAATGTTTGTGTTTCATGCAACAGGTACAGCAACAGGTACAGTTTACTATATATTTTTGAAAAATTGCTGACATTCTTGATTCTTATTGATAATTGTGCCTTGACTCTTGCTTGAAAGCAATACACATCTTAATTACTTAACTTGAATGTTGTTTCAACTGGTATTTCGTTGCCAACTCTCATCTGAACCAGACAGCCTGATTTTCAGTTCCAAAACAATAGGTCAAAAAGGGACAAACTAATATTCTTTAAAAAAGGATTGTTTAACTGTAACTGTTTAACTTTACATTGAATTTTTAAGCTTGTGTAATTTGTAATATAACTGATACCCACAGCAGGAAAATAAAACTAATTCTAACCCATTCTGATTAGGCAATTGCTTTGACAACCACACATTCGGTCTTATAATTAAACTTTAAAAAGCTCACTTTGGCATTTGAACATTTGTTTGCTTTATTTCAATAGAGCACTAAGAACTATGCTCACTACCTAACAGCACACGCTACGAAAACAGCGCTAACCCACTATCTGGTTTAGCTTACATTAGCTAATAGTGCTGCCCTGATGGCAGGAGTAGTCTTCGTTTAGAACTTGTGAATCACTATATTACTTAACAACAACGGGGTGTCATTTTAAGATTACATACAGAGAATCATCGGGGATATGTAATTTATTCTTCCATGGTAGATAAACAATACAACTGTGCTCGTCTCCGCTTAGCTTCAGCTTAGTTTACGGCATGGACATATTAGACTGTTACACTGCTTTCTTCATCCAAGAACGTCAGTGAAACGTACACTGCGCGTCACGCTTAAGGGGCGTGTTGGCACCGTGTACGCGGAAGCGAATACTTCCTGTATGGTCGCCCTGCGCCAATGAGCAGCTTTCATAGGAATGAATGGCTTCAACGTTCCAACGGTTTTCAGTCCGCTGTCCATTTCTTTATAGGTCCATGCTATGAGCAGCTTTCATAGGAATGAATGGGCGCCATGTTTCAATACGGTGTCCATTTCTTTATATGTCCATGGTTCAACATAAGAGGTTGATAACTTCCTTCGTGATACCGGTTAGCTCTGAGCGAGGGTATGTGTTATGTTGAACCAGATCAAAAAAAGAGAGCCGGGCTCTGTTGAGTTTGTTTCGTAGTATACCCCTCTGGCGTCGTAATAATACTACCGCTTTTGTTCAAAGGTGTCGCCAACGTGCCGACTTACTCGTAGTGGCTTTAAGCCCAGATATCTGCGTTAAATTGTGTCTGTGCTTGTACAATGCTGCAATTTTTCTTTCTCACAGTAGGTCTATGAGTAGGCTACTGTATAACAGAACAAGCAAAGTAGCCTATACATCCTGTTTGTACCCTCATTTAAAATGCATTGGTAAAAGTAGGCTACATCCTGTTTTACACCAACAGGGCAAAACTAACGGAAACAACGACAACTTTAAAAGACAATACAATTCAACTGTAGTTCAAAATTCAAAATAATTTCCATACAAAGAGCCACTATAATTAGGCCTATATCAAATCAAATGTCAACACAACATATCCCTCATGTCACTTACCCAACAATGAGGAAAACAACGATGGCCATAGCAAAATAATTCGTCTGATAGTAAAGCAGGTTGCTGACAACTCTGTTGTTCCATTTCGCCAAATCTTTAAAGTCTGGTTTGGCGAATCTTTCCGTGTTGGGGAAGAAGTCGTCCCATAGTCTTAGCGGTGTCAGCTCTACTTTAGCCATTTGCCTCCTGCTCGGCTCGGTACTGCGACGGAAACAGCCGGAAAATCAATCGACGTAAACTCCGAACTTGAGTCTCGCGAGAAGACATTGGCTTATGCTCATAAACCCCGCCTCGAGAGCATCTCAAAACCTCGCGCTATTGGCCAGCAACCACGCGTTACGGAAACACTTCCTGCGAAGCTGCATGACAGAGAGAAGGATAACCGAAACGACAACTGTAATGCGTTGTATGTTCATAAAATCTCCTATTGAAGTGGCAGGTTAGTTATGTGTGATATATTTGCTTTGTGTGCCTTAACATGTCGATTTTGTTAATGTGCTAGAAGTGTGTGAACAGCGTGATAAGTGCACGCGGACCTCTAGAGCTAACGAGCATGTAGGTGACATTGATGCTAACTGTATAAAAGCTTGACAGACAATCATAACATATGCACGTGACGAAATGTTTTGTTGTTTTTATTCAGATGTGGAGAAGAATATTGATTCCTCAAGTGATTGGTAGAACAGGTTTCTGTTGGAGGAGTCTCTTCACAATGAAGCTGAAGACCAGTGAGTTCCAGTCACTGCTCAATGATGGATTAAATGGACTTGCAGGTGAGATTATTACTCCTCTTTTAGCCGTGTTGCCTAAAGACATGTCGGCAGTGGCGTTTCTCGGTGTAAAAAACAGGTGGGGCTGACACCAATAAGGGGTGCCTGGGGGTCCCCCTCAGGAAACATTTGAGCTTCAAAGACACTGTTTCTCGCATTCTGGCGATTTTATAAACACAAAATGAGTTGTTCACATCATTGTGCACTTTCACATTTTAGCCAAAGAAGGAAAGGATTGCTCCCTTCATCTTTACTAACATTTAAGTAAAAAATAGACAGAGAAAATTCAATGTGCCGCTACAGTCTTTGGCCTCTGACAGCCAGATACAGAAATTTCAAGGTGGAGTTTTCCTTCATGTTGAGGTGATAACTGACTATTATCGTTTCTTTTGCGTGACATAACCTACACAGTACACTTGAATGAGGACTGGATCTTGAACGATCAAAAAATGTATATCAATTTCAAATAGATTATATAAACTGCAAATATTCAATTTTTCTCACGTGGAGCAAAAACTCCCGGTGGCTCCAGCAACAGCTGTGTGGAGCGTGAACCTTAAACTGCATCTTAACTAACTGAGTCAAGTGACAACACTAACTTAGTAAAGCCTCATTCACGCAGCCTTTGTGACGTTATGGTCACCGAGTGGACTCAATGTGGCTACACATCACAGACAATCTGCTGAAGTACTTCTTCATTTTCTGACGACAAAACAGCTCAATAATTCCTAATAAAAATAAGAGGCTTTATTTAAACACTTTCCATGCGCAGGTGGTGGTTATATTAGCATTGTAGGCTGTAGACTGAAGTTCCTATCGTGCAGTCAGTTTGGGGACATGTCTCTGTGTATCCAAGGTTAGGGACAAGCAATCGGATCGCGATTTTCAGAGAGAAGCTTTCGTTTCAGCAATGCTATATGATTAACTATGAGCATAAAATAAATGCTGCATCTCAAATGCCTTGGACAGCAGCGAGGATGAGCCACTCGTGATTGCTAACTTTCTGACTTAACAGCTTCATGGAAATAATATTCTAAAATTCTTCATGTTAGAAATTTGTTAAAGCAAGTCATTTGGTGCTTTTAATGCTGTTATTTTAAACAGACAGATTCCATTCAGTAGGTAGTTTGCGCACTGCAGGCTGCTGCGGTGTGAGATAAAGGCAGGCTAATAAAATCAGATAACTCTTTAGTTTTCAAAGTAATAATATGTTACATATATAAAAAAGCTCTCACTCTTCACAACATACACTCCGATGGCATCGGCAACAACTATTGCTGATGATAGCCCATAACATAAGCACAACCAGCAGTACACAAACCTTCAAATGCAATGCTACTGACACATGAAAACACTAGGGCTGGCCCGAATACCATTTTTCAGGCTCCGAATATTCGTTGGTTTTTCCGAGTGAATATCCGGATATTCGGTCCAGAAAAACACACCATCAAAAACAATGTTAATAAAAAAAACAAATAAATAAAAAAAAAAATAAAAAAAAACGTTAATAATCCCTATATACTCCCTGGAACCGATTTTGACAATATCTGCATATTATTTTGTTGAAGATTTAATAGCTTTTGAATGTTAATTAATAGGCCTAATTAAGTTGGAGTTCCTTACTTTTTCCCCGTGGACGCGAACAGCTGTCCAAATCAGCTGTCCTCTCTGCGATCTCAGCCCTTACGTAACGGGAGCTTTTCAATTCATCCTGGAATGTGCATCTTTGTTTTCAGGGAATTTGTACAATAAATCCATAACAAGTACCGAATTATTGATTGTCTTATGTGTCCATATTATATCCATTATATTGACCGGGTATTGCCAAGACGTTCACGCTCTGCAGCAAGCCAGTCACAGTTTATGGGTGCGGTGCTGTACGTAAACATACAGCTAAGCTAAGGTTAGCATTTAGCTAAGCATTACTTTTCCTCCCGAGATCCCGCTAATGTTGTGTTATAAAGTTAATGGAAACAAGTTATCTATTCTTCCTCCACCTCTCTCGCTTCTCTGCTTGGTGTCGCTTATAGTTTGCATCCCTCGCTCTGGTAACGTCACGTAGCATACAGCTGGTGTATTACCGTGTATCACCGGCTTTGAAAAGGTCAGCAGCCAACTAGGTCAAAGTTCAAAGGTGGTTCTGCAGTTCCAAATGGATCCAGTAGATGGCACCATTGTATAATGCGAGACCTACTGGACAATCAAGTCGCCCAGTTACAACACCATTACATTTTCTCAACAATTAAAAAAAAAAAAAAAAAAAAAAAAAAAACGAAGCTCCGAATACTAATTTAAGCTCCGAATACTAATTTTCCGAACGAGTATTCGATTAATTCGGGCCAGCCCTAGAAAACACTGACACTCCGACTCAACGCCATGTTCAATATCAATTACAATCAATAGCACAACAGAATAGCATTATTTCACTCACCAAAGCACTTAATAGGCTATTTGAAGAGAAAGGCGGCCCCGTCAATACAGCAACGTTCACTCGTCCAGCATAGACAGCATCCAGCTGACTATTGCTGCTCTCATCTCATCCTCTCAGAAAGGTTTTTAAAATCCTTGTATCCCGTCCTCGACAAAATACCTTCTCCACCGAACAGCAAACAAGGGAAGCAGAAGAGTGCCTTCTTATGATCGATAGCCGTTAGCCTCCTTTAGCATAGCTACCACTCCACATTATAGGCTATTGTCCGGTGGATCGTGGGTACCAAGCAGTTTTACTAGCCAACAATTTCTCTTCCAGACTAAAGGTCTCAAACATGTGCTCCAAAAATTATCTACTTCATTCATGTTGTCGACTCGTTTTTGTTTGTGTGCCTCTGACATCTTTGTGTTAGCAAAGTTATCCTTCTCCGTTCTTCTCTTCTTCGGGCTACATGACTTTTCGCGGCACTACTGTCACAGTATTAGTGGAACGAACCAATGACCATATATGTCCTTTCCCTTTCCAGGGGCAGCGCCCGTTGAGGTAAAATAATCTCCGTCCACTATAACAGAGAAATACTACGAGCACGCGCATTCGCAGTTATTCACGTGCAATACACATTGCATTGCGTTTAGGGGCAAAAGGTGATCTTGTCCCTTAGCCCTTCGGCCCAAATCTGACTGGCTCACACGGCTGCCGTAGTCTTACTGCAGATACCATGGACATGGCAGAGACACAAATCAGACAAACGCAATCTGCCCAGTCGCCACTGCATGTTGGGTAGAAATTAGGGAGCATGTTTTTTTTCGACTATGAACTGTTCCATTCAGTGCAAATATTTGTCAAAAATAATAAGTAAGAAATAATTTGTATAGTTTTATAATGCCAACAAATGCATATCGACTATATTATTTTGTGATGTCAAATTAAGAAACTGCCTCAAGATCAGGCTATATTAATTCTAAATCGAAAGGCATTTCCCCAAGGCTGTTTACTACTACTTATTATTGTTCTGAAAACAGAATTTATATATATTTTTTAAATCATTGTTTTCAGTTCGAACTCTACAATGTTGCTTTTTGAGCTCTAACTGCTCAAGAACTAAAAAAAAAAACTGTATCCTACATTTCATATAATTCAAACAGTAAAACAATTTTACGAAACCTTGGCTGTCTTGTTACATTACACCTCTGGTTTGATACACTGGCTCCATTAGAATTCTCCCCAAACTGAGATCATTCTAATTCGATAGGCAAAGTGAGAACTGCAGTTAAAAAAGCAATTGCAATTAAAAATTTAAAAATTTTATTCATGGCAATGCAATTCATTCATGCAGGAAAGCTAAATCTCTGCCTCTGCAGTGAGATTGCTCATATTTCCAGAGACCTATTTCCTATAACTTTGAGTTGTATTCTTTGCAGAGTTGTTTAAGAAGAACCAGTATGAGCTGAGGATAGCTGGAGGTGCTGTGCGGGACCTGCTGTCTGGGAAGCAGCCCGAGGATGTGGACTTTGCCACCACTGCAACTCCAGAGCAGATGAAGCGCATGTTCCAAAGTGCTGGGATCAGGATGATCAATAATAAAGGAGAGCAGCATGGGACCATTACAGCACGGGTAAATCACCAGCTATAAACAGATATTGAGAAAATATGTGACCACAGACATCCAAACTAGGGCTGGCCCGAATAATTCGAATACTCGTTTTGTTAAGTTAGTATTCGAAGCTCAATTCAGTATTTGGGATATTTCTTCTTCTTTTTTTTTCTTTTTTTGCATAATTATCTTAAACTGCAATAAATGTTGTCAGCAAATATTAATATTCAGGGACGTATTCACAAAACATTTTATCTTAGCGGTTAGGTTTCCCATAAATTTGTTCACAATTAGCCTACAATAGCGCCACATAGGCCTATTCATTTTCAATTTTACAATCATTTGAATTAGATAACATATATCCTCATTGAAGAGCTGCACGCCATGCACTCTCACTGTATTTCTCTCAACGGCGGACTATGAAGCAATAGTCAGACAGCGACGAACCGGGAAATTCACCATTTAGAAACAACAGTCGGCGAAATGGTAAAGTGCATGCGGAAGGAAAAAGGCGAGACACACAACTATACAGTAGCGGACCTTAAGGTAGGAAATGCCGTACATCCCACCCGCTCTGCACTACAGTCACTCTAACTTTTTGGCTGACCCAGGATCAGTAGCTGTGCGCAGCCAAAGATCAGCAGCACGCTAGCCCATGCCATGTTTTGAACTGCTATCGTCTGTGGGCGGCAGTTGATGTCTGCAGCAACAGGAGGAGAAACATTCTCACACACACACACACATACACACACACCTGCAATCAAGTTGTATTCAAGAATGCACAACCTATGGATTCACCAAATAAATGCCATTTTATAGCCTATATTTGCTCAGACATAGCAAAGAGACAGACAAATTTAATTATGGTGTGGTAGGTATATACAGTATTTTAGTTTGATTTTAATTTATTTTCAGTATTAAAACCATAATTTGGATTTTCTTTTGATTAATAAAATTTTATTTTTTAAAAATGTATACTGTTTATTTATTTATTTATACCTTCTGTCATTTATCTTTCCGTTCATACATCAATTTACAGAGAAAATTAGAATTTTTCAGGCATATTTCGAATTAATCGTGATTAATCCACAGCAACCTGTGATTAAAATGTTTAATTGTTTGACAGCCCTACTATTAATACAGTCCCCTACAAAAGTATTGGAATGGTGAGGCCAATTCCTTTTTATTTTTGCTGTAGACTGGAAACATTTGGGTTTGACACCAAAATATGAATATGAGACAATAGATCAATATTTCAGCTTTCAATTCCAGGTATCTGGATCTGATTCACAACTGAGAAGATAGCATTATTTGTAAAGGAACACCACATTTTTAGGTGAGCAAAAGTATTGGAACAGATAGACCTAAAATAAATTAAAATGAATAAGACTTAATATTTTGTCACAAATCCTTCGCTTGCAATAACTGCATCAAGCCTGTGACCCATTGACATCACAAAACATTTGCATTCTTCTTTTGTGATGCTTTTCCAGGCTTTCACCGCAGCCTCATTCAGTTGTTGTGTTGTTGTTTGTTTAGGGGGGTTACTCTCTTCGGTCTCCTCTTTAGCAGGTAAAATGCATGCTCTATAGCGTTTAAGTCTGGAGATTGACTTGGCCAGTCTAAAACCTTCCATGTCTTGCCCCTTATGAACCTCTTTGTTGTTTTTACAGTTTTTTTGGATCATTATCTTGCTGCATGATGGAGGATCTTCCAATCAGTTTGGTTGCATGCTTTTAAGTTAATTTTGCTGCTGCTATCATGTGTTACTGTGTTGTTGTCAAAATGAACCTTTTCCAAAGTGATGGAAAAGCTAAAGTTTGGAGAAAGAAAGGATCTGCTCATGATCCCAAGCATACAAGCTCATCTGTGAAACACAGTGGAGGCAATGTCATGGCTTGGGCTTGCATGGCTTCTTCTGGGACGGGCTCATTATTCTTCATTGACAATGTAACACATGATGGCAACAGCAAAATGAACTCAGAAGTTTACACGAACATTTTGTCTGCCAAATATGCAACCAAATTGATGGAAGATCCTTCATCGTGCAGCAAGATAATCACCCAAAACGCACTGCAAAAACAAAAAAAGGAGTTAATCAGGGACAAGAAATGGAAGGTTTTAGACTGGCCAAGTCTATCTCCAGAGTTAAACCCTATAGAGCATGCATGTTACTTGCTAAAGAGGAGTAACCCCCCAAAACAAACAAAGGTGAAAGCCTGGAAAAGCATCACAAAAGAAGAATGCAAAGGTTGTGATGTCAATGGGTCACAGGCTTGATGCAAGCCCCAACCTCAGTGATTTTTACCAGCATCCAATAAGGAAGTGACCACAACTGTAGTAACCGGAAGTGCCACTGGGGGGTGGTGCCAAGACCGACCTTTTCTTTGACTCACTTGTTAGACAGGCCGTTTTCAAAGTCTTATTAAACCTATTTACAGCCTGGCCCACGAAACCATTTTAGTCTGTATGTTTAGGTCATATCTCCATGACAACACTGAGGGGGTGAATTTTTTTGGACCACGCCAGTTTTTATTCTTTTGGAAGTTAAAATATATTGGCACGATCTCTTGAGTGACAGCTCTCCGCCCGTTGTCCCTCACTTTGCCTGGGAGGTATACGTCAGCTATCTCCCTCCCCCTCACAAAATGGTGACACGCACAAACCAGGATTATTGGATGCCGTGTTAACTGAGGTCAGCCCGGATGCTACATCCATATTATTTACTATCTATGGCTTGATGCAGTTATTGCAAGAGAAGAATCTGCAACAAAATATTACGTTTTATTCACTTTAATTAAGGGCCGAGCACTGACTGGTGCGAAGCCCTATTGAAACTGCCAGGATTTTTAGGGCCCGAGCACAGACATGTGCGAAAGCCCTATTGTAACTGGTATGATTATTATTCTCTATTCTTCTTATTAGGGCCCGAGCACAGAAATGTGCGAAAGCCCTATTGAAATCGGTGTGATTTTTATTAGGGCCCGAGCACAGACATGTGCGAAAGCCCTATTGTAATCGGTATGATTATTATTCCCTATTCTTCTTATTAGGGCCCGAGCACAGAAATGTGCGAAAGCCCTATTGAAATCGGTGTGATTTTTATTAGGGCCCGAGCACAGACATGTGCGAAAGCCCTATTGAAACCGGTAGGATTTTTAATCTTTGTATTTTTTTTATTCCGCCGCATCTTTGTCACTTTTGACCCCTTTCCCGTCAATATGTGGCGTACCCATCAGACCTGCAGAAAATTTCAGGAAATGCATGCTCAAAAATTGGGCTAAAAGCTTGAAATCTTCGGACAACATGTAATGGCCCAAGGCACACATAAATGCAATTTTATGTCCTGGGCCAAAATCAACAGGAAGTCGGCCATGTTGGATTTAGTGCCTAAAACCGCCAAAACCATAATTTCGCATTTCGACGAACTAGTCCTAGAGTTCTTACGCCAGGGACGTCAAACCACTTCTCAAATACAAAAGACCCTTGCCCGATGCTAAATTGCGTAAAGATTTCAAAATTCTCCCAGTACCAGGGATCTATTGGTGGTCAAAGTTGGCATAAATACGAACCTCATGAAACTTTAATCCATCATAGCTCAGGCTGTGTTATACCTAGCTGCACCAAATTACAAACCCAAATGTATCTTTGCAGGCCCCACAAAAAAGCCTCTTGACGCCCCGCCCCAAAATCAACAAAGTCTTTAAATGTGAAATATGTGAATTTCTGACTCGAAAATCATCACATGGTTCAGAAAATCATAACTCCTAGCAGGAACATATTTAGCAAAACGAAAACTCTAGGGACACTCATAAGACATGGAAGATATACCAAAAAAAAATTTGTTTGATTACAAATTACTATGTCGAGATGGAGGCCGATATTCTCCAAGAATCCGTCATATGTCATAACTCCACATTACTCTGCAGGATTGCAGAGTAAAGTGCACACAACAACTTTTTGTGCAAAAACAAACATGATAGGGTATGTCCTACGACATGGAAGATGATATACCCGATAGCTCGATTTTTCCGGAATAACCGTCTTGCAGCACCGGCGCCTGATTCGCCAAAAAACATCAAAAAAGGACGTCATGAACCCTTTGATTGATCATAACTCAGGCTATGTTGTACTTAGAACCACACAATTTCATACAGCAATGTACAATCCCATTACGAACAAAAAAGCCTCTTGACGCCCCACCCCAAAATCAACAGGAAGTGTTCTTTTTAGCAATATTTGCCAAAAAAACAGGAAGTTGCCTTAACTCCACCATTCTCTGTCTCATCTTCTCCAAATTTGGTATGGTAAATGACACCCAACGCCTGAGAAAGCCCAAACACTAATATTCATACAAAGTGAGAGCGCCATCCGTCAAAACGCCTTCGCTGTAGCTTGGCGTCTTCGAAGTTGACGCCAAGTTGCTGTAACTCCACTATACTCAGTCTGATCTTCTCAACATTTGATAGGCTTAATGAGACCCAAGGCCCGAGTAAGCCCACACAATAATATTAAGAATCATAAGTGAGAGCGCCAACTGCTGGGTCAAGTAAATAGTGCATGCTAGTTATTTACCTTCAAGTCCTACACACTTGATCAAATCAACCTCAAAGCAGCTCAGGGAGGTCTGGAGACAGCCACCATGATAACACGGGAAGCTGGTTCAATCAGCTGAGATGCTTTCGCCATATCTTGTTTTATGTGCCACAAAAAAGGAAGACACTCTAACTATCATTCTTTACTCATTCATTCTTCATTAACAACACTCTAAGATAAACTACACCTTTTCAATTATGAAGCATTGCAGTAAGTGAAAATATTATAACACAATATATGTTGATATAGAGTCTGTACAATTACAAATAAAATCATTTTCAAGTTGTCACCTCTATCCACAGAATGTCTGCTATTTTAAATTGTGTTTTCAACTTGCCACTAGATGGCAGTATTGCATTACAAATAGAGGGACTGAAGACTTCTCTTAGCCCAGTGGTTCTCAATTATTTTCTGTCCTGCCCCCCCTAGGGGACAGACATTTTTTCGCGCCCCCCCCCTAAATTGAAATACTATTGAGAACCTGCTAATATTTATTTATTAATCCGTACAAAAACACTGTTTCTGGCATGAACATTCTGCATACAATCACCTTAATATCAAATTAGATGTTAGATTATAAAATTAGCTGAGATAACTTCTGCAACAACTTTAAAAAAATTTGAAGTTCAGTTTTTTAGCTCAATTTGTAACATTTAAACAAGACAACTCAGTCTGTGTGAATCTCAGGACAGAGAAACAAGAGCAAATGATTAACTGAGGTTTGCATTTCATTCAAAACATTTCACAACTGTAAACATAGGTGGTGTTTTTTTATTATTATAGGCCAATATGCCTTCTGTGATGCGAACCTATAATTGATTAATGTTATTATTAGTGTACTTGCTTCATTTCCTTTTAAATAGCCTACAGAGACACTTAGAGACACATGTGGACGTTAATTTACTGCAAATCACGGCCTTTCGCACGGTTATGACCATACACAAGCACACATCGCGCTTCGCTGTAATTTCGCTCTGCAATGTCCCATGTGCTCCAAACTTCACCTTCCTGGTAAGAGCCCAGGCCTGAGGTCGTCCTTGCATCCATATCAAGCACGTCGCGGCAACTTCCGCGCTTCCGGCGACAGGTATTGCTGTGCCGCGCTCGGAAGAGGCCCATTCTCTTGTGCGGTTGCCCGGAGCGTCGAGGACGGCCAGGACGGCGAGCAGCACGGAGGTGCGAGGGCCCGGTCATCACTGCTTGCAGTTTTAATTGTATGTGTTGTTCAAACACATTGACTATATTTAAATAGTTCAAATGACTTTCACCCTGTAATAAAGTTGCCTATGAATTTTGATAATTATTTAATGTATAGGTTATTTTTTTGTTGGAGAAGATGAAAGGTCGAGATAGAATTCCAGTACTTGGTTGAACTATTTTTCTCGACATTAAAATAGATGTACAGGCCTGCCCACTAGATATCAGTATTACATTACAAATGGAGAGGACATATCTGTGAGTGGATGAAAACCTTAAAGAGGACCTATGATGCTTTTTGACTTTTATGACCTATAAACGTTGTTATGATGATTCATAGTCATGCTTAACCATACTAAATTATCAAATAATGACTTACATGCATTTCGACATATTCCCTGCTGACCGTCTGGGGTGTCTGTGCAGAGCACTAAACACTATTCTAGCCAGTCGAGAAGTCACGTCTTCAGAGCGGTCTACCCTTTCATAATTTGTGACGTCGCATAAAACATTGTGACGTCTTCACGCGGATGTTTCCATGTATGGTAAGGCTGTCACTTCCCTGTTCGCGTCTGCCTCGCGCCCTTATAGGTCCAAGTGTTCCGGAAGGAAGGTAACCAATCACAACGGAGTGGGGTTTGCAGGAGGGGGGGGAGGGGAGCGGAGATGGCCGAAGCACAGGCGGAGGGAGCCGAAGCACACACACTCAAGTGTTGACAGGATGTGCTGGATCGCCAAAATAAGAGAAAGAGCTTCCCGAAAATCTACATAGTTTTTTGTGATGTGATTCGTGTCAGGTTGCTCTATAGCAGTGTAAAACAAGAAATTAAGACCAGAAAAGTAGCATAATAGGTCCTCTTTAAGCCTAGGACTGGGCGATATATCGAATATATTCGATGTATCGCGAGATGTGCTCCAGGGGATGTATAAAATGACCCTATCGCGACCATCGAATACAAATTGGCACGTAATGTGGTTTTTTTTAGCCGCCGCCGCCACCGGCAAACTCACTGGTGTTCGCTTCTCTCGCTCTTTCCTGTGGCTCTCTGCCTCAGACTACATGCATTGGCAACTCACTCACTCACTCCCCCCTCCCAACCAGAGTCTCCTGGGCGCGCACCTGTGACGTAGTCTGTGCTTTGTGAGTGTTTACTTGAATCGCCATGTGAAAACAACGACGAGAGGGGGAGAAAAAAAGACGAGGGCTCTTATGCTCTTATGACAGCCGAACGAGCGGGTGGAGGGGGCGCGAAAGACGGCGATGGTGGCTGTCGTTCATAGCATGGACCTTTTTTGTAGACGGGCGCTTGACAGCATAAGCGGCCGCTGTACAGAGCCTGGTCCTTATGAGAGGAAGGCGAACGAGCGCCGGGGGAGTTTTTGGTCCAACGTCACACAACCACGGCATTCCATTTATTACGGGCAGCCTCTTATAATAGGTCCATGTCAGCACCAAGGGAGGTGCACACCGTATATTAACTAAAAGTCTATGTAAAGTAGGCTACATTTGCGAGTATTTTTTATAAAATAGAACAGTGTTTTAGTGATAATGCAGGAGGGCTAGATCAATAGGTATGAATAGCATCCAGGAATGGTGCATCGGTTAGAATGCAAGGAATGATGATGAGACTTTGCTTTCTTTAGACTATAGGCTATTATTCTCAGCCGTATTTATTTAAATCCTCTGATTGTCTTCTAGTTTTATTTTCATTAACTAAATACAGGAGAATCAAACAATAAGGCAGGTAACAGAGGGACGATGAGCCACCTGCTGTTTGCGCTCGCATGGATCTCTCTCGGACTAACAGGCAGAAAACGAAACTTAACTTACACTATAGAGCAACTGCTCTTAAAGCGACAGTAACCATTATACATGTCAGAGCCTTTTATACACATAGACTACTATTATGGATCAAAACCGGTTCTGCATTTAAAGTGTGGCTGCTATCTTCAGGGGGTTAGTGGTGATAAACAATTAGTAAGTGGTTGTAATGAGTCAAAATTAGTGTTCTCAGTTTACAGATTAACAGAAGATGGAAAAAACTGTTTCCAAATAAAATAATGCTGGATCCATTGTATGGGAGTGGAAGGATGTGGAATAATTAATACAATGTGCAAACTCTTTGCCATGTGCAAGTTTCAAACTGTTCCAATAGAAAGCACTAAAGAATATAATGCATTATAATGCCTAATGCATTGTTAGTGCAGACACATTTTGCAGGGGCTATTTAAATTATATTACTGGTGTGATGTTATGCAAAAAAAAAATTAAATTGAGCATTTAGGATGTGCTCTAGAGGAGATTTGAAATATATCGAGATATATATCATGTATCGAGATATAAAAATAAAATATTGAGATATTGATTTTTGCCCACTTAAGCCTATATATTTTGTATTGTATTTGTTTAAACGAATTCATTATAAAAATACTATTTGAATTTTTGTTATGGTATAAATGACCAATATCCCTCCAATATAACTATTACAGGAGATAAAACAGATCTTTAGTTTTTAATAAGGTTACAACTACATCCAGAGCAATACAATCCTTTTGGATTAATGATAAAATGAAACCATAATCTTATTGTAATGGTGTTTTTCTTTAAATGTACAATTTAACACCTGTTAGGTAGACCTATTGTTGATTGATGATTGTTTTTTTCAATGACATGTTTATAAGTGTTAGAAACGGCCTCAGATTATGTGCACTACGGAGTAGACTAAAGATTTCAAGGAAATGTAACTAAAACTAAATAGAACACAAAGCCACTATGTAGTACATTAATTAGTAAGGTCAACAAATCACAGATTTGTCCTGTGGTGGTTTGAAGGTGGCAAAAGCAAACAAACAAGATGCAAGCAGAGCTTTTATAGCCCAACAGCTGAGGTGATCTCCATCAGATGACGAATCTCCCAGGTCAGTTAACAATCCAGAGAAGTGGCAGAGGAAATTCTCCAGGACAGTGTGGAAGTGTCACAAAATGAATTATAATAAACAAAGACTAAATGACCACACACATGAAAGTCTGTTATTTCGTGCTTGATTTTGACTATGGGGAATTTACTATAGTTGCCAACAGCAAATATACAAGTGTGAAATAGGTGCTTTTCACACCAGCTTTACAAATCCTACCTGTAATTCAGTCACATTTCGGCGCATTCTCTCACCCGGTCGCCCGGAGTGCCGACGCCGGCCAGGTGCGAGGGCCCGTTCATCACTGCTTGCAGTTTTAATTCTAGATTTTCATTATTCATAACCCCTGAGATATGTGGCTATTGTCTACAGATGCATATATAGGACGTCTCTCTGCTGTTTTCTCATCTCCGCAACTTCCGCAGATAGGAGGTCGAGTGATCTTTAGATTTGTCGACTGGTAGCCTAGCAGCCAGATGCTAGTTGTCACTAGCTCTGCTACAATTTCTCAGTCCGTTGATCAAATCAGTCGTTAACCAGGCAGGGGTCTTTACCGTGTGGAGCAATCAGTACAATGTCTGTAGTCCAAAATCGGAGGTCGATAAATCCAGAAAATAGTCCAAAAAGCCAAACACCAAACAGACAGAAAACTACAAACTTACTGACAGTGTTGTTAGAAGAAAGGGGGTTGAAACACTGGTAAAAAAAAAGCCCCTGTCCCAACCTTTTTGAAACGTGATGCAATTTTTAAATTGTATTTTTGTTTATATTTTCATGTATCAGTTTAAACAAATACATATGGGGCCGGTTTCACAGACATGGATTAAGCCTAGTTCTGGACTAAATTGTACTTTCAATGGACAATCTCCATTCAAAATTCCATTTAGTCCAGGACTAGGCTTAATCCATGTCTGTGAAACTGGCCCATGATGTATTTGTACTGTTATTTAGGGCTGGCCCGAATACCATTATACAGGCTTCGAATATTCTCTGGATTTTCCAAGCGAGTATTCGAATACTCGTTCTAAAAAACACACCATCAAACCAACATTAATAATCCCAATATACTCACTGAAACCGAGTGTGTGAGCTGAGACAGCAAGCTGCGTAGTCTGTTGATGCTTTAATAACTTTCTAACGGTAATAAAGTCGGAGTTCCTTACTTTTTCCCGTGGAAGCGAACAGCTGTTGTTCCGTTCCAAATCAGGAGCTTTTCAATTCATCCCGTAACGTGCATCTTTTCGGGGATCTATAAATCCATACGAAGATCCAATATTGAAATTCTTTCGTGTCCATATCCATTATTGACCGCGTATTCCCATGATGTAAGCAAGTCACTGTTGATGATGGGCAATAGCAGCACCTTGTAGCAAAAGTAGCCTACACAAACAGCTGAGCTAAGCTAATGTTAGCATTACGCCAAGCATTACTTTTCCTTCCAAAATCGTGCTAATGTTGTGGTATAGATAGGGATGGGAATTGATAAGAATTTAAGGATTCCGGTTCCGATTCTGCTTATCGATCCGATTCCTTATCGATTCTCATTGGGTGAGAGAATAAGTACAAATTAATTTGTTTGTATTATCTCTCTTTAATATCTGATCAGAGGTGTGTCTAGTGTGTGCCTTGAAAGATTATCAAGAGTAGGCTATTTAGGATTAGGAAATTGTCAATTTTCACATTAATTGGTCCAAACAAAAAAATAAATGTTTGGCTTTTAAGCCCAAATGCCATTATGTGCCCTAAAAACACAGACTGAAAACAGTCAAGGAAGAGCTTGTGCTTTTTGGAATATTAACAGTGCTCATTTGCACTTGAAACAAAATTCAACTGAAATATAAACAAATCTTTTGAAAAGATAAGACCAACTATCAACTTTGGCAAATTAACCATTTTTATGCAGAAAAATCATCATGTTTGCCCTCTCAGGAAGGATACAAGATATTTAATTTATGTTCAGTGTTATTATTTTATGATGATTGCGCCCTTACTCTGAAAGGGCAACATGATGACGTCACTTCGTTCACGTGAAGGAACCCTTTCTTTATAGGTCCGTGGAAGGAACGCTTCAGGTCAAACTGTCACGTTGTACGTTGTTGTTGAACTGACTGCTCAGCAGTCAATCATGTAGGCTATTCAAGAAGAGAATAAATACGCCATGAAGGCTAAAAGAGAATGTATCGCTTTGCTTATTCTTCACCACGCCAGCGACGAGGAGTCACCGCTCCATCTCAGCTTTACAATGTAGCCTACATGCTGTTCTTATGTGCAGCGCGCTGTTTATTATTAACATAATGGCCCGTCATCAGACACACGTAGCGGATGGGTTTTTACACCGATCGCTGCATCAAGTAATCCAAGGCAGAGCTTTTTGTATGGGCAGGGATCGTTATTTTAAAGGTGCTGTAAGCAGAATGTTTTTTCAAGCTAACTTCCTGTCAGTTACTGCAGTTAGCAGTCCCCTCGCTCGTCCCTATGTCACCACATTAATGCACTGCGGTCTTCAAGCAGCAAGTTATCTAGCATCATCTCAGATCCATAAGTGTGATAAAACATGATAAAAACCATCAAAACAGACATTGGGAAGGATTTTTACCTGCTCCGCCATTGTGGGCGCATACACATTCACCGATCTGTTGCTCTGGCGTGCACCGGGAGTGAGACCATGGAGTGTATATACTATATATGAGTGAGACGAGTGTCGGTTTGTAGCGTTCTTTCTTCTGATTGGATAAAAATTTCGGGATACTACAATAAGTTTATTTGCCGATTACATGCAAAGCAGCTGACAAAGAGATCGGCTTTATGAAACGCGCACATTATGTAAGTGATCACTGTATGAATAAAGAGTGATTTTACACTTATATTAACATAAATAAACCGCTTTCTTCACCTTAAGTGTGTCTTACTGTCTTTATAAAATGTATTGTTAAACGTTTTCTTATCACCGGACCGCCGAGTCCCGCTGTGTGTTGTTTTGGGTTTGTCTCCACCACCGTGCGTAAGGCAGCATTTTAACAGCTGATGAACGAGAGTTGCGGTTGGCAGCGGTTAAGAAATCCTTTTTGCTTTGCTTTATGCTGCTCTCGCCTTTTCTATATATCTCCCCCTTTCACTTCCCCACACCTAGGCCTACACACACATTAATTCTCATACATTTTATGTTCAAATTCAAGTGATGGGCAATCCTAGTGCCGACTAGTAAGGCAGCGGACGTTTAACCGCCAGGATCGCAGTCTGCGCACTTGCTTGTGCTCGTGCTTGTGCACGAGTCGTTTGACGAAATGGAAACTTTACAATTGTTGCAAGTGGCCGTATTGTCGCCTTATTGTGTGAAATACAACCACTCTTTAGAGCGCTTCTGCCTCGACGTCATGTTTGCTGCGTTCTGAACCAAAACAAAGCAGCGCGTGTCTGAAGTCATGACGCATTTGCAACGAGCGGAACAGATAAGCGGCATCCTTAAGCAGGCATGTTAATGATTCCAAGGAATTGGTTGACTCGGCTCAGAACCGGTTCTCGATTCCCATCCCTAGGTATAGAGTTAAGAGGAACACATAATCTATTCTTCCTCCATCTCTCTCTCTCCCTACTGCGCTTGGTGCCGCTTTCAGTTTGTCTCACTCTGGTAACATCACGTAGCCTACAGCTGATATCAACGGTAGCGCTTTGAAAGGTCAGCGGCCAAAGTTCAAATAATTCGATAATATATTTTAAATTAACGTCTAATTTGTATTTTACGCTTTTTGTATAACTTGTGTATCTAAATATTATTTGCTGACAAAATCTGTTGCCATGAAAATTGTGGGGGTATTTTGCTAAAGAAATGAACAACTGTTTATCTGGATACAAAAATCTAACCGACACTGATCTTACAGTTTTGTGCAGGTACACATTTTGTGCAAACATGCAGACAGTACAAAATACAAATAAAGAAAAGTGATGCGATAGCCTATAATTCTTTAATGGTTATTATTAGCCTACTTGCTTGATTTCTTTTTAAATACAGAGGTTATAGGTTGTTTTGGAACATGTATTTCCCAATAAACATAAAAATAAAGCACCATTGAAAATTCAGAAAATTTGTAAGACTACACTAGCTTGCTGTTTTAAAAATAACTCAATAGTTGAAATAATAAATACAATGTGGTTTCCCCTGAAAAATAACTAAATGCATTTCTCCAAAGGTCAATGACAGTAACAGTGGGGAACTTTTGTAAACTTATTGAAACTTGCCTGGCCCATCACTGTCATGCATTCATCAGACTTTTCTCTATGCAGTTCATACCGATAGATAGGTTTTGTTTCCACGGTGATGTGGAGTCTTCAACTTTACTAGTTTTGCAAAGCACTTCTTTCTGTTTAATGTCCCTGTACCTGAATCCTAAATATCTCCATAGAGCAGCGCTGCGTTTATTTTCGCCACCTGCCCGTTTACTCTCCCACATGCATGCCGTAGTCACCTGTGTCGTGGTCGAGTGCACACACACACACACACGCACGCACAAGCACACACACAGCAGCTGAGAAACGCTTTGCACATTTATTTACCGCAAATCGCTGCCTTTTCACACACACACACACACACAGCAGCTGAGAAACGCTTTGCACATTTATTTACCGCAAATTGCTGCCTTTTTGTTGGTCACTGATATGCTACATTGTTCTAATGCTAAATGGTGACACAACTCTATATTTCTGTGCCCTCTGTAATGATAGCCATGTGTAAGAGTCTTTGCTTTTCCTGCTGTCAACTGTTTTCTGTTCACTGGTGGTCTTTCACAGCTACATAACGAGAACTTTGAGGTGACCACGTTGCGAGTGGATGTTCAGACAGATGGACGTCATGCAGAGGTGGAATTCACCACGGACTGGCAGAAAGATGCTGAGCGCAGAGACCTCACCATCAACTCCATGTTTTTAGGTATTGGTGTGTTCATCGTCCGCTAAATGAAATTAGCCTGATGATGAGCAATAATGACTCAAATCTGTTCATGATATGGAGATGCCCAATATGTGCTTCATGTGCATTCTGTGAACATGATTGTTTATGAAAATGTTAACACTTGTTTAACAATTCTTTACAATGTTTTGTTGACTTTTTTTTCAGGGCTTGATGGCACATTATATGACTATTTCAAAGGCTATGAAGACCTGCAGAACCGGAAAGTTCGGTTTGTTGGCAGTGCTGAACAAAGAATCCAAGAGGACTATCTGAGAATACTGCGTTATTTCAGGTGGGCTGCACTGTTTCACTTTTAACTTAGTTTTAACCAAAATATACACTCACCGGCCACTTTACTAGGTACATCGGTTCAATTTCTTGTAAGCACATATAACTTATCAGCCAATCGCATGTCAGCAACTCAATGCATTTAGGCATGTAGATCTGGACAGGACAACTTGCTGAAGTTCAAACCGTGCAACAATGGGTGGAAAAAAGGGGGTTTAAGTTGATTCAATCAATCAACTTTTTTTGTCATTACATATACAGTATCTCACAAAAGTGAGTACAGCCCTCACATTTCTTCGAATATTTCATTATATCTTTTCATGGGACAACACTGCAGAAATGACACTTTGATACAGTGTAAAGTAGTCAGTGTACATCTTGTATAACAGTGTAAATTGACTGTCCCCTCAAAATAACTCAACACACAGCCATTAATGTCTAAAGTGCTGGCAACAAAAGTGAGTACACCCCTAAGTGAAAATGTCCAAATTGGGCCCAGAGTGTCAATATTTTGTGTGGCCACCATTATTTTCGAGCTCTGCCTTAACCCTCTTGCGCATGGAGTTCACCAGAGATTCACAGGCTGCCACTGGAATCCTCTTCCACTCATTCATGACAGCATCACGGAGCTAGTGGATATTAGAGACCTTACGCTCCTCCACCTTCCGTCTGAGGATGCCCCTCAGATGCTCAATAGGGTTTAGGTCTGGAGACATGCTTGGCCAGTTCATCACCTTTATCCTCAGCTTCTTAAGCAAGGCAGTGGTCGTCTTGGAGGTTTGTTTGGGTTTGTTATCATGTTGGAATACTGCCCTGCGGCCCTGTTTACGAAGTTTGAGTGCATGTGCTCAGCGTCATATCCAGAGGTTGGCTTTGGAAAATAGACGTATGAGTGCTGCCAGCAATGCTGCAGGGCTTGAAGGGTGGGGGTCAACCTGTCGGTGCTCAGACCATACGCCGCACACTACATCATACAGGTCTGCATGGCTGTCGTCCCAGAAGGAAACCTCTTCTAAAGATGACGCAAAAGAAAGCCCACAAACAGTTTGCTTAAAGTAAAACTGTCATAATAGCCATTCAGCTATATGTAGGTGAAGTGGTCTGAAAATATATATTTTTTTTTTTTCCTTCATATTTTTATTGGTTTTTTCTTTTTATAAACACAACAAAAACACCCACAAGGAACAATTGTCTCGTCATGAGTATACATTGCAAATTTTAACAATGAAAATAAGCATAGATTATACAAATATCAAAATATCAAACTTATAACACAAAATATAGTATATAATAGTTCAAAGAAAGTAATGAGAGAGAGAGAAAAAAAAAAAAAAAAAAATATATATATATATATATATACACACACACATAAAAAAGGGGGGGGGGCAGGGGGATTAGTCTTGGGGCAGGGCTGATAATGAGTTAAAGTATGATATAAAAGAATTCCATTTTTTTGTAAATTTAGTGGAGCAGCCTTTTACAGACATGGTTATTTTTTCTAATCTAATAAAGAAAATAACGTCCTTGAGCCAGACCGATATGGATGGGGGATTGGGAGACTTCCACATTAGCAAGATTCGGCGTCGTGCCAGAAGGGAAGTGAAGGCTAGCACCTCTGATTGCAAAGAGCCAACACGGAGCCGTTCTGTTGGGGTCCCAAATATAGCAATCAAGGGGTCTGTCCTTATTTGAACTAGGGATGGGACGATCCACTTTTTTTAGTTCCGATCCGATTCCGATACCTGGGGTTTGGATATCGACCGATACTGACCGATACGATATCATAATTGTTATAAATGTTTTTGTTGGTGGTGATGTTATGTATTAGGCTAGGAAGGCTTAAGCAATTCTAATTTAAAAGAGCAATAAATATACACAAATGCATATAGGTTTATCTTAAAGGCAGAATTATAGAGTCACACAAAAAAAATCCTTCTCAATGATCACTTCTGTCCCACTAGAATATGTGGTGGTCTGTTTGTCTGAACAGTCTTCCTCTCTCTGGCTGTATTTTACATTGTAGAATTTGTCACAAGCCTCTCCACTTCCTTGACTTGGATTAGCTTTGGTTAGCTCACTGGCTAACAAACTGATATGTACTGTCAAATTTTAAAGTGATGTCCTCTCTCCCTCCACCGAACGTCGGCGCATGTTCGCTCTTACATAGTAAAAAAAAAAAAAAAAAAAAAAATATATATAAAAAAAAAAAAAACTGATTTTAATATCGGAGCTGTCAGTTCGATATCCGATACGCAGATTTCGGCCATATCGGACCCAATACCGATACTGGATCGGATCGGCCCCATCCCTAATTTGAACCCCAAGAACCCCCGACAAAATCACAAAAAAGTCAGTCCAAAATTTAAGTAATCTGGGACAGTAAAAAAACATATGACTAAAGTTACATGAGGAGGCATGGCATCGGTCACATTGGTCCAAAACATTTGGATACATTTTAGACAGTCTAGCTTTGGTGAAATGGACTCTATGTAACACTTTAAACTGAATAAACTGCAGCCTGGCACAAGGAGAAGATGAACGTATACTATGCACAGCTTTATCCCACCATTGATCTGTCAGATTTATCCCAAGTTCACTCTCCCAAGCACTTTTGCCTTTGACAGCTGAATCATTTTCCAGAGCCATGAGTTTGTCATAAATCTTAGATATTAGTGATTTCTGTTGGGGTTTTAAGGTCAAAAGGTCCTCCCATGGCTGGTTAATAGAGAGCAAAGGATAACATGAAAAAAGAGAAGAGGCACAATGCCTAATTTGAAAGTACATAAATAAATGGGATGTAGGTAAATTAAAATCTTTAGACAAGTCTGAGAAAGCAGCAAAAGTGCCGTCTTTATAAAGGTCTCTAAAAACTTTAATGCCTCGGTTTTGCCATAAGATGTAGGAGATGTTCCCAACAGATGGGGGAAATAGATGATTGTTCACTATGGGCATCAGAGTGGATGCAGAAGAAAACTTGAAATGGCGCCTAAATTGGAACCAAATCCTCAGTGTAGATAGCACAATAGGATTCTTAGTGAAACTAGAAGGGTTAATGGGCAATGCAGATGTGAGTAAAGCCGGTAGTGTAGAGGAGAAACACGACTGGGTCTCAAGCTTACACCATAATAGATCGGGAGATTGAAGCCAATAAGTTAATTTATGTATTTGCGCTGACCAATAATATAGAAGAAAATTTGGTAAGGCAAGACCACCGTCAGAAGTGAATTTTTGCAGTAGAGACTTTTTTACCCTGGGAGACTTACCTCCCCACAAGAAGGAAGTAATAGTCTCATCCAATGACTTAAAAAACTTTTTAGGCAAAAATAAAGGAGTGCACTGAAAAAGAAAAAGAAATCTTGGCAAGACATTCATCTTTACCACATTAATCCTACCTATCAATGACAGAGGAAGAGAATTCCACCGCTTGAAATCTAGCCCAAGCTGGGTAACCAAAGGGACATAATTGGCAGAATAGAGAGAAGGCAAGGTGCGGGTCACATTAATCCCTAAATATTTAAACCCTGAGGGGCTGAGCTTAAAAGGAATATCGGACTGTTGGAGTTGTAAAGCTAGGGTGTTTATAGGATAGCATTCACTTTTAAGTAGATTAACTTTATAACCTGAGAAAGAGCCAAATCTCTCCAGTAATGATAAAATTGGCGGAATAGTAGTCAGGGGGTCCGATATATACAAAAGAAGGTCGTCAGCATAGAGAGACAATTTTAAGTCAATGCCAGAACGAGGAATGCCGTGAAAGGGGGGGAGAGATCTTAAAGCGATGGAGAGAGGCTCTATGGCCAAAGCGAAAAGTAAGGGGGAGAGGGGACAGCCCTGTCTAGTACCACGTGATAATGTGAAATATTTAGAACGGGAATTATTTGTGTGGACACTTGCTTGAGGGTTGGTATACAGAAGTTGAATCCAATAAATAAACCTGTTCCCCAGGCCAAACTGTTGTAGAACTTCAAAAAGATATCGCCATTCTACCCGATCAAATGCTTTCTCAGCATCAAGCGAAATAACAACTTCGGGCGTTGAGGCGGAATGACCAGAGAAAATTACATTTAAAAGTGTTCGGACATTGAAAAACAGCTGGCGCCCTTTGATGAAGCCATTCTGTTCCTCCGATATGATGACAGGAAGAATCTTTTCAAGACGAGTTGCCAAGGTTTTAGCTAAAATCTTAACATCAACATCAAGAAGTGACAGAGGCCTGTACGAGGCACAAGAAACAGGGTCTTTTCCTTTCTTCAAAAGAAGGGATATGGACGCTTGGGTCAAGGTGGGGGGCAATGAACCGCGTTCTAGGGACTCGTTAAAAACAGAGTTGAGGAGAGGAGCCAGCTTATTAATAAATTTCTTAAAAAATTCAACTGGGAATCCATCGGGGCCGGGTGATTTATTGTTTTGCATGGCTTTGATAGATGATTTAATTTCTTCCACATTTAAAGGTACATTAAGCTCATTAGCAGTAGTGGGATCAACTTTGGGGATATCAAGATTCTGGAGGAAAGAAGTCATTTCTGTCGTGTCTGATGATGATTCTGATTCATAAAGGGAGAAATAGAAATCCCTAAAGATGTCATTTATAGAAGTGGGATCAGAGACAAGTGCGCCAGAGGAATCTTTAATTTGTGGAATTAATCGGGAAGTAGTTTGACGTTTCAATTGATGAGACAGGAGCCTACTCGGCACTTATCACCATGCTCATAATAAGTAGCACGAGAACATACTAAAAGTCGCTCAGCGTCGCTTGTTGTAAGGAGGTCCAACTCTGCCTGCAGATCATATCTCTGTTTTACTAAACTCTGGGATGGGTTAATAGCATTTTGTCCATCAATATCCCGGATTTTAATTAGGAGTTCATTTAGCCTAGCCTTACGGGTTTTATTGCGATGAGCTGAGTAAGAAATAATTTGACCACGCAAATAGGCTTTGAGTGACTCCCATAATAATGAGTAAGAGACAGAGTCATCTTTGTTAATAGTTATAAAGTCATCAATTGAGGACAATATAAAGGTGTTGAATGCATCATCAGACAGAAGCAGAGTGTTAAATCTCCAGGGTGAGGAGAAACGGGGTTGGCCCGAAAGCTGTATATTGAGACTAAGGGGGGCATGATCAGATATAACAATCGAATGATACTCAGAGGAGGTCACTTTGGAGAGCAGGGAACAATCAACAAAAAAATAATCAATGCGGGAATAGGATTGATGGACTTGGGAGAAAAAAGAATATGCTTTGGTTTGGGGATTATGAAATCTCCAAGCGTCTACGAGCCCATTTTGGAGCATAAAATCAGAAATTGATTTAGACATGGAAGATTGGTTGAGAGTACGTGGATTAGAGCGGTCCAGTGTTGGATTCATAACACAGTTCAGGTCCCCAGCAAGAATTAAAAGATGGGTGTCTAGGAAAGGCAGGGTGGCAAATAATGTATTTGTAAAATCTGGGTTATCAAAATTTGGAGCATAAATGTTTACTAATAAGACCGGATTCTGGTATATAAGGCCTGCAACAATCATATATCTCCCATTCTTATCAGCTATAATCTTAGAAGCGGTAAAATGTACCTTTTTATTAACCAAAATAGCTACCCCTCTAGCTTTCGAATCAAAAGTTGAGTGAAAGACATCACTGACCCATGGGCTCTTAAGTCTAACTTGATCCCTATCACGTAAATGCGTTTCTTGTAAGAATACTATGTCGGCATTCAATCTCTTCAAATGAGAAAGTACTTTCGATCGTTTGATGGGGCTATTCAGACCTCTCACATTCCATCTTAAAAATCTAGTAGTGGATCCATTGTCTGAGTTTGGGCAAGTTGTATTAATCATCTAAAAGGTTGCATTTTGTCAGGAATGGAGAAGGTAGATGAAAAGAGGAGATCCCCCGGGAAAAAAAAAAAAAAAAAAAAAAAAAAAACACAAGTAATGATACAGACATAACACCAGAAACAACCACAACCCCCCCCCCCCCCCCCCAACCCCCGCACATCAATTGAACCCATCCCCAAACGATGGGAGCAGCAGTGCAGACTCCGACAGGAGCCATCTTCACAATGAAGCTTTCGACTTATAAGCTAGAACTAACAGATAGAACTCTGCAGAGCATTAACTCTAAACATTGTATATTAAACATAAGGCACTTAAAATAACTATGGTGCATTGGCACAGCAGAACTGAAAATTAGATTGTACAAAAATAAAATAATACATAAAAATATGTATGTTCCCACAGACTATACATCTAGGAAACGTTTATACATGCATTTACACCCACCCACCAGTTTCTGTGATGGAAAAGAATACAATAAAGATAATAAGGCACACAAACCTAAGTAGGCTATTGTTACCAACTTCAAACCGATACCTAAATATAAAAAAAAATAAAAATAAAATATAAACAGTACAGCTAGAAAAGTCACCAAACGTACTTAATTGTCCATAAGTGGAGTTGGACAAATATCAAAGTCGTCCAATATAAACAAAAATATTAGGTGACAGCTGGAGGCTTAAAATAGTTATAGGGAAAAAGTCATTTTACAACTCACCAGAACTGGAAAAGGAGGACCGGAGCAAAGGACAGCACGATACGGGACTATTTATTCAGTGTTTTAATAAATGTCTTAGCCTCCTCTGGGGAAGTGAAGTCGCGCTGTACACCTGCATAGGTGACGCGAAGTCGTGCAGGAAAGAGGATGCCAAACCTGACTCCATCGATGCCTCGTAGGAGGTGCCGGACCTCGGTGAAGGCAGCGCGAGCCCGGGTCGTCTTGGGGGTATAGTCCGGGAACACGGAGATGGACATGTTGCGCAGAGTAATCCGTTGTAACTCTCTCGCCTTTCTGAGGATCTCGTTGCAGTCAGTATAGTAGTGCAGCCTTGCAACAATGGCGCGGGGGCGGTTGCCCGGTGCGGGCTTTGGCGCCAGAGCGCGGTGTGATCTGTCGATCAGCGGCTCCTTCCCGAGTGAGAAAGCCTCCATCAATAGCTTGGAAACGTTAGCCGCTGATGCCGAGTTAGGGTCATCCTCCAGGATACCGATGATACGGATGTTCTGGCGGCGCGATCGGGACTCCAAGTCATCACACTTATCCTCCATCTTAGCCGCCTCCTGTGTCAAGTGCTCCACTTTAGCCCTGAGGGCCACGATGTCATCAGTGCATGTAGAGAGGGACAGCTCGACGTCAGCTACGGTGCTCTTCAAGCTAGCAACGTCCTGCCGGACAGCGGACAGACTGGAGGAAAGCTCCGTTTTAAAGGCTAGCAGCTCGGTTTTAATTGAACTGAGGGTCTCAGCCAAGGCTTCCCGGAGCTCGGTTTTAAACATTGCCGCGACATCAAGACGAAGAGCAGACAAAAGCTCATTTCTGAGCGAGGTTACGTCCATAGTTTCCGGCGGTAGACTCCGCGGGGGAGGAGATTCAGGAGGGGTCGGGGACCGAGGGCGCGCAACAGGCCGCAGGTGAGGCGTAATACTGTTCTTCCCTTTTTTCCCCTTAGGCGACATGAAAATAGTAAAAAATAAACCAAATGTGTAAATAAAAGTTCACTTAAGCTGCTGGTCCGTAGTGGGGGTGAGAAAAGTGCCTTGAAATTGAAAGAATAAATAAATCTGCAGGAGCTCAAGACGACGCGACCTACATCTCGTTTCGCCAAGCCGGAAGTCCTGAAAATATATTTTTATCACTTTGCTCCCCCCTGCCTCTGTGTGCTGCCCTCCAAAATTGCCACCGCTCATGTTAATTTTGACCAATCAGAGCGAGGTCAGATTCTCCGTTCTTATTGGCTGTGGGACCTTGGCAACGACGTTGATGCGTCAGTTGCGTGAGCGTTCACGACCCTAGCAGTCTGACACTAGCCTACTGTTAGGTACTAGGCTACTACGGCGGACAGCGAGTAGCAATGTCTTCACAAACGAACCCTCAATTTACCATTCCCAGGATACCAACAACTAACACCGCTAAGACAGCAAAAAAACGAGGAAAGACGAATGTTGAAAAGTTAACTGCTGAAAGGGAGACGGAGAGAGCTTGAAAAAAAGTACACCGGCCATGTCTTCTTGCCCTATCACATCAAGACCTCTCCGACCGCGCTATATTTAGTGACTTGTCAGCCCCCCTGGCGACTTTTTTTTTCAAAACAGCGACAAATCTGGCTTTTTTTTCTGGTGTTATTGGTGACTTTTTTCGCCAAAGCAAGTATCACCACTTCTCAACGAGCAGCGGGAGCACTGACACGCAGCCCGCTCCTCACGCAGCAGCCCCGAGCAGCCCCTCCCAGCTGCGGTCAGAGCAGGAGTAGGAGATACACACACACACCTCTCCGCTCTGTTACAATTAGTTTGCTATCTTGCCTGGCTGTTACAGCTACTTTTGTTAGGCCTACCAGCACACTTACAATGATTTTAAGCAGGGTTTTTTCTGCATAGAGAAAGTTTTGGCGCGCGCCAAAGCGGATTTATCCACCGCCAAAGGAAAATCACCAGCGCCAAAGTGATAAAGATTAAGAATAAATATAGCTATTTAAAACCTCTCCAAATTCAGCCCAATTTAAGTCATCCTTCTTGAGGGGCTGGGCAATAACTTGAATTTCATTTTCGATTACTATTACGGCTTCCCTCAATCATGAAAACAAAATAATCGTTATTAAACTATCATTGTTCCGCACGCCGGGGCATGCAGGCTTTTAAATGCAGCGCACCCTTTCAGCCGAGCGGTGTGCTCACTCGGCCCCTCCCTTACCTGAGTTTAGCTATCGGCTCGTCCAGAGGGAGAGGTTGCGCATTGCCGGGTGTTTTGAAAAACTTCTAGATGACCAGAATAAAGGTAAAACTAATTGTGTTGTCTGAAAACACTTCAGACTCACAACAAACTAAAATAATGTGCAAGATTTGTCACGCGTGGACACGCGAGTAAGGTGACATACGCGACCGAGAGAGAGAAGAAAAAAGGCATATATACGACCTGATCTGCACCTCTAAACATCCCGACCAATTTGTTTATTCACTTTAAGTCGAGTCATAGTGGTCTATGACCAAGCAATCAATGAATAAAAACACAGGAGGTTTAAAGCTCCTTGATTCTTGCCACCACAACTGTCAACACTACAATGCAACTGCCAGCTCCATGAGACATAAATAAATCATGCCCTTACATTCAATGTTAGCAAAAGACGTGCCCTATCAACACCATTTACAACTGGTTATTTTTATTTTGACATTTATTTTATTCAATTATTAAAAATATGTTTCACTTATTTAGCCTATTTCTATTCTCCCTGTTTTCAGTTCAATTAGGCCTTTGTTTAAAGTCCAAAGTCATGCTGTTATTAGAAAAAAACCTTGTTATAAGTAAAATAGATGCATAATGTTCTTAAATCAATGATTAACTGTCTTTGATAATTGTGCTAACACAATGTGATTACTCAAAATAATCATGATTTATGGTTTTTCATAATCGAGCAGCCCTACCTTCTTGCATTTTCCATGGTTTAGATCAGGGGTGTCCAAACTACGGCCCGATTTTAAAAATATAATGTAATATGGCCCGTTGAAAAAAAAAATATATATATATATATATATATATATATATATATTTTTTTTTTTTTTTTTTTTTTTTGCATTTCTTAGTTAACCCACTAGTGCAGGGGTGTCAAAACTGTTTGATTGGCCCGTGGCACATTTTAAAAATATAATGTAATATGGCCCTTTTAATTTTTAAATAATTTAAATGCACTCATTATATTACAGAGAAATACTATGTCCCATAAAAGAAAAAGAGCACCAAGCCCATCCCAGAGGACCCTGCATAATATTTTATTTTAAATTAATATTATTATGGAAAATCCATGTGTCCTTCTCCAATAGCTTCTACTAATTCATCTGACACAGTGTCTCCATTTTTTTCCATACAAAATTCTTCAGCTTTAGCCTCTTCATTTCCCTCTCGAAGTGCACCAGATTCATGCATTTCACTTTAAAAACTTAAAAAAAAACTCCCGGGGGGGCATACCCCCGGACCCCCCTTTTTGGGGCGGGATCTCGGCTGGCTACTATTTTCAACCAGCTGGACATTGGACGCAAAAGCAGAACACACTGGGTGTATCAATGCCATTTAACAAGAATGGGAATATATCTGTTTTAATGTGCAAGTAAAGCGTTGCCGTGAAGAAGAATTACAATTTACGAAGACACTATGAAACTAAAAATAAGAACAGCTACATGTCCTGATAAATGTGTTATTTTTGCAAAGTGGCCCGGCCCTTTGTAGATTTTTCTGTATGTGGCCCTCAGTGAAAAAAGTTTGGACACCCCTGGTTTAGATCAATTAGAAACAATTAAAGTATTAAATAGGTAGGCCTAGTCATTATTAGTATTTTGACTTCATATCTACAGGTTGTTTATTGTGATTTCATAAGCATCAGTAAGCTCCATGGTAACACAGTGATTGACAGGCTGACTGAAATGCTCTTTATCTAGACAGAAACTGCCCTCTCCCAACCCTACATCCCTCTTAAAATACATAAACCGTTTGCCTTTACTGGTGCACAGTCGCGACCCCAAAAAAAGTCGGTCCCGTACTGACCCCCCAAAGGCCCATTCTGAGCCAGGAAAAACCCTGTTAAGCTAACATAGGCAAGGCTGGTTTTATGTAACTTTAAAATATGTCAAACTTGAAAATATTATTTGTGTTGAAGCTGGAGTTAAAGTATTACCAGATATTTGCTCATTAGTTAATTTTGACAGCTTTTTTAAATGAAGATGAGCAAATACTGCAGGAAAATTCAAGTCTTTCATTATTTTGATATAGGCTACTATCAATTGGAAAATGTAGGCTATTTGGTTGATGCTTTAATTTTTATTTTGCACTGACTGACTAAAGCCAGACTGGTGTGGTATTTTGCACCAGTTTTTCTTTTGTATGGAAATTTAAATTCCAAGCAAAAGATGAAAATAATGTAATGTGATTAATGTTCAGTACGGTTATTGTAATCCATTGAATTTTAAGGAAAAATACTATATTGTGATATATATCCATATCGTGATATAAAATTACCTATATCGTGATACAAGATTTGGTCCATATCGCCCAGCCCTAGGCTACTGTAACATTAAGGAAAAGCGCAGTTCTCACTTCATTTTCTGCACCTCAAGCTCTGCTGTGGGAAGAAAGAAAGGGGCAAAGTAAGTCGATTGATTTGCCGACTCGCAGACGGACGGCAGCTCTGCCAACTGAGCGAGAGTGCGCCCGCTTGTTGCTCCGCAACGCATGTCATTATTATTATACTATCTATGGTCAAAACGCCCACGCATCGTTTGTCCACTGGCCTTTCATTAGAATATACAGTCATATGAAAAAGTTTGGGAACCCCTCTCAGCCGGCATTATAATTGACTCTGCTTTCACAAAAAAAATTTAAAAGTGGTATGTCTTTAATTTACCAGGAACAGCTAAGTACTGGGATGTTTTCCAAACAAAGATTTTTTGAAAAGCAGTATTTGGTTGTATGAAATAAAATAAAATGTGAAAAACTGGCTGTGCAAAAATATAGGAACCCTTGTGGTTTTGTTGATTTTAATGCCTGTAACAGCATGTAAAACTGATGACTTTAAACACAAAGTTGGTTGGATTATGTTGTTAAGCCTTGAACCTCATAGAAATGTCTGTTTAATCATGAGAAAATTTATTTTAGGTGCCCAGGTCTGCTAGACCTGGGTTTAACTGTGCCTGTGTCCTTCCATTCCCTGACAACATTCCTTACAGTAGAAATTGACAATTGAAACCTTTGGGAAAGCTTCTTGTAGCCTTCCCCTAAACCATGACAATGAATAATCTTTGTTTTTAAGATCTTTTGGGAGCTGTTTTGATGATCGCATTCTGTCTCACTTCTGCAGAGAGTCAAAGAGAAGTGGAACTTGCATTTAGGCACCTAAAATACCTTTTATCATGATTAAACAGACCTTTATATGAGGTTCAAGGCTTAACAACATAATCCAACCAATTTTGTGTTTAAAGTCCTCAGTTTTACATGCTGTTACATGCATTAAAATCAGCAAGACCACAAGGGTTCCCATATTTTTGCACAGCCAGTTTTTCACATTTGATTTCATTTCATAAAACTAAATACTGCTTTTCAAAAAATCTTTGTTTGGAAAACATCCCAGTACTTAGCTGTTCCTGGTAAATTAAAGACATACCACTTTTATCTTTGTTGTATGAAAGCAGAGTCAATTATAATGCCGGCTGAGAGGGGTTCCCAAACTTTCATATAACTGTATTTTATATTAGATTTATTATATTGATCCTTAAATAAACACTGCTTTCATTACGACTCTCAACGCGCATTTCAATGAACCATGTAGTCTATAATAAGATACTGAACTGTGATTGGCCGTTACTGGCCCGGGCGGGACAGTGACTGTCCAATCAACTTGCACTGCATATGATTTTACTGGCCCCGGGCCAGCGGGCCATTGGTTATGTCGAACCCTGTAGACTGGCCAAGCATGTCTCCAGACCTAAACCCTATTGAGTATCTGTGGGGCATCCTCAAACGGAAGGTGGAGGAGCGTAAGGTAAGATGAGTCTGGATTTTGGTTGCGACATTCAGATGGTAGGGTCAGAATTTGGCGTAAACAACATGAAAGCATGGATCCATCCTGACTTGTATAACGGTTCAGGCTGGTGGTGTAATGGGGCAACAGGTCGACAGAGGACGCTGTGTCACTAGCCCTCCACTCCACCCTGACACACCTTGACCAGCGTGACAGTTATGTGCGGATGCTATTCATAGACTATAGCTCCGCCTTCAATTCCATCCCCCCATAAACTTGCTACCAAGCTGGACCACCTGGGCCTCAACACACACCTGAGCAGCTGGGTCCTGGACTTCCTCACCGGCCGACCACAGACTGTGCGAATGGGGAGACAGGTCTCCTCCAGCATCATTCTGAACATCGGTGCACCGGTGTGTTGAGCCCTTTCCTCTTCTCCCTCTACACTCTCGACTGCAATCCCACCCACGAGGCCAACACCATATTGAAGTTTGCAGACGACACCATGGTGGTAGGCAGGATCTCAGGCAACAACGAGTTTGCCTAC
This sequence comes from Hyperoplus lanceolatus, assembly GCA_026929865.2. Taxonomy (NCBI): domain Eukaryota; kingdom Metazoa; phylum Chordata; class Actinopteri; order Uranoscopiformes; family Ammodytidae; genus Hyperoplus; species Hyperoplus lanceolatus. The sequence continues at coordinate 40,012,886 of CM049396.1, forward strand.
AGGACAGAGGTGGAGAACCTGGTGAGCTGGAGCCGAGAGGACAACCTGATCCTTAACGCAGCAAAAACGAAGGAGATGATCCTGGACTTCAGGAGGAAGACGAAGCCCTTCGTCCATCACCCCATCACCATCAACTGCGACATTGGAGGTTGTGCAGAACATCAGGTACCTCTAGGTCAACATCAGCCACGACCTGACTTCAAACAACAAAGGACTTCAAAGGCTTCACTTCCTGAGGTGCTTGAAGAGGGCACGTCTCCCACAAAAGCTGCTGGTGAGCTTCTACAGGTCAGCCATCGAGTCGGTTCTCACATACTGCATCACTGCATGGTACTCTGGCTATATATATATATATATAATATATAATATATATATAATTTATTTTTTATTTTTTTTGGAACTGTGCAACTGGAGGAGGACTGCTCCAAACAATTTTGTCTTGTACAATGACAATAAAGATTATTCTAATGGTGTCGGGGATATTTTCTTGGCACAATTTGGGCCCCTTAGTACCAATTGACCATTGTTTGAACGCCACAGCCTACCTGAGTATTATTTGCTGACCATGTCCATCCCTTTTTGACCACAGTCACAGTTAAGGCTACTTCCAGCAGGAAAATGCACCTCGTCACTAAGCTCAAATCATCTCAAACTGGTTTCTTGAACATAACAATGAGTTCACTGTACTCCAGTGGCCTGCACAGTCACCAGTTCCAACCAAATAGAGCCCCTTTGGGATGTGGTGGAACGAAAGATTTGCATCATGGATGTGCAGACGCCAGATCTGCAGCAACTGCGTGATGGCCCCCCCTCCCCCGGTTTCAACTACATCTCCTAACCCCGCCCCTCCCGCCGTGGAAGTGGCCTCGCCGTCATACACGAACAGAATTATCATATCACAGAACTCACCCTCCCCTCAGTATCATCCTTTGAATTCATCGTTTTCAAAGCCCCCTCCTCCACGACAGTTATCCTCATCTCCCGGTCACCCAAACCTAATCCCTCCTTCCTTTCCGACTTCGCTGAACTCCTCACACTAGCATCAACCCCACGCCTGCTGTTACTTGGTGACATTAATATCGACATGGACTCCCCCACCTGCAAGCTCTCATCTGAATTCACCACTTTAATGGACGATTTCACTGTTGCCCAACATGTCACCTTCCCCACCCATAAAAAAGGACACATCCTCGACAGTGTTTCCCGCAGGCTTTTTTTCAGCAGCGGTGCTGTGGACCCCGAACCCTCTAGGGGGGGGTCTGAATTTTTTTTGTACCCTTTACATTGGAATGCATGAATCTGGTGCACTTTGAGAGGAGAATATGCACTTAAATCCTATTCACACAGTCCTGTGTATTACTGTAGGATTATTGGTGTTGTAACTTTGCCTTATGTGTCTTCATTTACAGATTTTGACATTTTTGTATAGAAATTAATATTTAAACAAAAAATCCCACAATGCAAAAATAATTTGCACAATTTATTTACAGATGTTTGCCTAATGCTTAAACACTAAAAGTGGTTGCTAGGCCCAAAGCATCACAACCTCTGACTTTTGTAACCATGCCCTAAACAAAAGCACCAACCCTACAAACACAATAAGTGCTTTGCACTGTTTGGAATTCTCCAACACATTTTTAAATTACAACCCACAACTAAAATTTGAAAAGAGCACAGACTCACACACATGAAAAATGAAAAATAAAGCTAATTGAATACCAATCAGTGTGAGGCTTAGCATTACAAATAGACCTCAGGTGAGCTCAGCTCCTTTGTGAGACAGTGAGAGTCAGGGGAAGAGGACAAGAGAGAGAGGCAGGAGGATGAGGACAAAACAACAGACGGAGAACTGTGAAGTTCTCCGTCTGTTGTTTTTTCTAATGTTAAATGAAAACCATAAAGAAACCATGGCCATGTAGTCAGGGGCGCCGCCAGAGATTTTGGGCCCCATGAAAAGATATCACTCTGGGCCCCCAACCAGGCCACGCCAAGCAAATGCAATGTTCTGTAACGGAACGTCCAGAACCCAACAGACCCATTGAAGCTTAAGATACCTAAACTACCTATAACTCTATTCATACAGGCGAGATACCTAAACTACCTATAACTCTATTCATACAGGCGAGATACCTAAACTACCTATAACTATATTCATACAGGCGTGCACCTATGTTGAAGTCCAGTACTAAAGGCCTACAATACACTGACACTGAGCTGTTAAAATACAACACCGTGCAAATGTTCAACATTCTGCAGACAATTCTCTTTACGATGCAAGGTTAATATTCTGGAAAACAAATCTGCTACAGGCCATCTCTTATGGTGAAAATCACATTTAATTTTTTCAATTCTCAAATGAAAAAAATCTCAACATCAATTGTGGTGTCAATGTACGTAATATAACTCTTTAAATTAACAAATTGCGTCATCTACATGAATATCAAAAAGACATACTGTCGCCCTTTAATTCATCTATCTTTCTTTCGTTCCTCTCTTTTCGCTTTTGATATACTGACTTTTGTCGCTGAGACATGATTCAATCATCCCCCGTTAATCACTCTCGATAGTGGCACGGGATGCGGATAGGGTTGCCACCTTGGATTTAGGAAAAAAAGGGACACTTGATGTTTGGGGCAGAGGGCTTGGCCATTATTAGGCTACCAGTTCAGTGTAATGACCTATAATAACCATAAACACCTACAGTGCTTTTTACAGTAGGATATATAAGGAGACTGAGGTGGGAGCCCTGGACCCTGTAGGGGGATCCGGGGGAGCATTCCCCCGGAAGGAAAAAATGCAACCTTTTAAAGTAAAATTCATCAATCTGGTGCACTTTGAGAAGAAAATTGCATGCAACCAGTCCCAGGGGCTCAGAGGGGCCCTATGCCAGAAATACTAATGATAACTTTAAATGTCGCATTGTCAAAGAGCTCAGTCGTTCATGTCAATAACCGGGTCTAAAAAAAGGAATCGCCTAAAATAAGGAAATAAATCATCATGGCCCCTCAACTAGTAGGTGAGAAATAGAAAAGCAAGTGCAAAACAAAGGCATTACGTATTAGCTCTGTCTTAGGGGCTTCATGAGGGGCCTTGAAGGCCCCCCTCACACATGCAGTAATAAGCTTTCTATGTGTGAATTCTTTACTGTTCATAAAAAAGTAGCTATCCACCCTCTGGGCCCATTATCTCATAATCCGTCTATGAACTAAATGGTTTCCACAATATTTGTTTTTATTTTCGCGGGGAGCAAGCATTATTTATTAAAAAAAAAAAAAAAAAAGTGGGGGCCCCCCACACTGGGTCTTGAACTTGAAACGGGCCCCGAGATCGTTGAGACCGCCCCTGCCCGCTTGCGCCTTCTCTCTGCTCCGCTCGCCTCTTCATTGAGAATTAGTTGCCGCAACAAACGCCTCGGCCCGTGTGAAACGGCCTTAACTACTGAACGAAGGAAATCAAATGAGATTTTGGCATTTCTCCCAAAAAAACTGGACAAATTGTGCTGCTGAAAAAAGAGAACAATTCTGGGAAAAACGGGACGGGTGGCAACACTATGCGGAGCTGTTTGAAAATCGGACCAAACCATTACTTCTAAATACAGGGGGGTGTACAGAGTTTTGAAATTGTTACTTTTTGTCAGAAAACTTTTAAATGAACCATTAATTTTATTTGTTTCATGTTAGATACAATGTTTTATTAATGGAGAGTATTGATTAAAGATTAAGTATTGATTTTTTTTTTTAATCCTTAAGTTCTAATATTTCTGGGCCCCTGCCAGTCACGGGCCCTTAGAATCGTCCTAACCTTTCACCCCATTACGGCGCCCCTGCATGTAGTACAACCAAGGCTTGAACCTGGGGATATCAACCCAGTTAGGGATCAACCCAGTTAGGGTCCCACCCAGACAGCCTGTGGCGGGTTCTAGATTGTGCTGCTGATGCCCCTTGCTCCACTCCCTGCTCCTCTCCTTGTCCCTCTCCTTGTTCAGGATCTACCACTGCACCCTCTCTCTCTTGTTCTCCTTGCTTCTCTGTCACTTCTCTTTCCTCCCTTACTTGGTCTACCTGTATTTTCTGTAATAAACTTGAGCACTTAAACAACAAGTAAGAAATGCTAGAAATATTTTTTGTTTCCTTCAAATGACCCTATATACATGTATTTGTAATGTTCAAATAACATCACCTTGCATTATGCATTCAAATCCAAAAGAAAATTCTCATTAGCTTGAAAGTTTGCTTCCCTAATTTGCTTTACTAACCTCAGCTCCTTTCCCATTGTCCCCGTCTGCCTTTCTTATTCTAATCACCCAGCTTTTTAGACTCATCTGCAAATGTAATATATATTATTTAACTATGTATATATACATTATGCACAGTGCATACCTTAAGAGCTTGTACCAGCCTTTTAAACTCTGAGCCCTAAGCCATTTTTGAGATGTTTTGGTTCGCCTGGCTTTATTCTCTTATTAAGATTGCATTCATCACCCCTATAATGCATAGCTGTCAAGCTATCATTTATTTGGGTCACAACCTGGACTATCAGAATATGTGTGCTGCAGTGATGTTGTTTGAATGTATGACATTCAATTCAATTAGACAGTAAAAAAGCAAAAAATATCTCACAATTTATTGATATGACACAAAATGGCAAATTGATTAAGCTTGTTATTGCTTAAAACACTTCTTCTTAGTCTTGGGAGTCAAAAAGTGATGTGAAAATTCTAAAATAAATATAAGTTATACAAAATAGAAACTATTCATGCTCTTTTTAAAAAGTCCATAGGCTCTTTCCCTGCATTTATGCTAATGACCACATGCTTACAGGCGATTAGCATAAATCCCTAACTAAAATACGCAATGAAAACGGATTTTATATGGCAATAAAGAACAACATCGTATCTAACCGTATGGATACATTTTTCAAATTTCCCGAAAATACCTAGGCTACAAGCTCCTGACTGGATAAACTCCTGTAAAGGCTATGAGTGATCCAAAATGAGCGACAACATGCACGCACGCACGGAAAAACGGAACTGAGGTTGCGGTTTATAGATGAAATAAAATGGCGATTGGGCTCAGGGGGTTTTTAACACTAGTGGTCATGTAGCGACACATTCTAGCAACTTATGCTGGGTTTACACTAGAGGACTTTTAAAAGACTTTGAAAAGACTGAAGACTGAAACCCTCTTAGATCTAAAGACAATCAACTCACACCTGAACACAACTTGTCATTAGTTTTCAGTCACAGAGTGTGATTTTGAAAAGACAGGGGTCTCATGTTGCAAGACTACAACTAGATTCCTTTTGAGATTAATATAATTTCCGCAAACGCGATTGTGATTATTTAATTAAAAACAAGTTAATTCAATATTCCAAGCAGGGGACTTCCTTTAGTTATTTGACCAGCTTTATTTGCTGATCTCATACCCCAATAACTTTAACTCCTAACCCTGTATTTGAAGGTAGAGTGTTCAGGTTGCGCGGCTGTCAGCCTGGTTCTCCACCGAGGCTTCTATGAAAAAGTATCAGAAATAAGTGTCTCACCAGGCGGACACAGGTCGCGACTAATGCCGCTCCTCCTGCTTCGTGCTTGGTGCATGCGAGAGTGTGACAGTGTTTACGTAATTTTGCTTGAGCCAACCCCCAAAGACGATAATATCAAATATGTTTGATAATGTCGGAACGTCAAGACTGGAAGAAGACTGGCTGAAATCGGGTCAGAAGACCACCATACACCAAACGACTGAGATTACGTGCGCGCGCCACAACTCCAGCACGACTCCAGTGATTTCAGTCCGACATTGGAAGATTGTCTGCGACTGTCAAATCGCGTGAAAAGTTGTGTAGTGTAAGCCCAGCATTACTCTCTCTCTCTCTCTGTCTGTCTCTCTCTTTCCTTCTTTCTTCGCTCTTCCGCCTCACTCGCTGCTAGAATCAATGTAACTTTACTACCGTGTAGCCTACTACTGCCAACAACTGCCACACTCGCTGTTAGGTTATATTTCTTCTTTGATGTTGGCTACGTGATGATGTGCTGCGCAATTTACGTTACGCGCTGCCCATTTTCTAAAATGAGCTACGTACCAAAAAAAATAAATAGAAAATGAGGGGCAGAAGGATTTTTATAGCAGCGGCGCAGCTGAGTGAACGTGCGGGAAACAGTGCTCGACCTTGTCTGCTCTATCAATCTCCCTGTATTCGACCTCCACACATGCCTCTTTCCCCTCTCTGATCACAAACTTATACGGTTCACCATCCTCTCCCCCACCCCCTCAGAGAAATCCACTGCCGTAACCTCAAATCCATCGATCCCCACCATCTCTCTGACCTGCTCTCCTCCACCCTCCCCCTGGACTCAATCCTCATCTCATGAGCTCACAAACCACCTTAATTCTACCCTGTTTTCCTCCCTCAACACCGTGGCCCCCCTTAAAACCAAAACTGTCTCCTTTATTACCTCCTCACACTGGTTCACACCCGCACTCTGCAAATTGAAACAGACGGGCCGCCAACTCGAACATCTCTCCTAAAAAAACTCACTCACAGTCCACCATCAAGCCTACAAACTCCACCTCACCGCCGCCAAGTCTGCCTACCTCTCCGCCATCTTTTCTGACCCCTGCCAAAACCCCAGAACCCTCTTCTCCACAGTGAGCAACCTCCTCAAACCCCGGACCAGCACCCTCTCCACCTCCACTCCAGATCTATGCAACTCATTTCTCCAGTTTTTCACTGACAAAATCACAACCATCAACCATTCACCTTTCCCTGTACATGAACCCCCTGCACACTCAATGCCCCCTCCCCTACCCATCTCTCTGGACCTGCCAACCCCTCCTCCCCATTGCCATCTCTCCCACTTTGACCTGGTGACCCCTCCTGCACTCTCCAAACTTATAAGCTCCTCCAAAGCTACTACCTGCTCCCTCGACCCCCTCCCCACTCCCCTGCTCAAGTCCTGCCTCCCTGTTCTGTGCCCCTACCTCACAAAGCTCTTTAACTCCTCACTGTCCCATGGAACTGTCCCCTCTGCCTTTATAAATCTGCTGCTGTGTCCCTCAACTTCCTCTTCCTCCTTGACCTGAGTGCAGCCTTCGATACCGTAAACCACAGCATCCTGCTCACCAGACTCAGCAACCTCTGTATCGAAGGTACTGCACTCAGCTGGCTTCACTCTTACCTCTCAGACAGATCTCACTTCATCTCCCTCCACAACCACACATCTGCCACAGTCACCGTCACAAAAGGCGTTCCCCAAGGTTCTGTAATCGGCCCCCCCCTTCATTTACCTCTTGACTTGGTCAATTACTTTGCCATTTCTCCATGGATTTCCACTGTTATGCCGATGACACCCAGATTTACCTCAGCACCAAATCCCACCCCCCCCCCCCCATCAACAGACTCCAACTGGTCCAGAATGCAGCAGCCCGTCTCCTCACTCATAATCGTGGCACCACATCCTCAAAAACCTTCACTGGCTCCCCATCTCCCACCGGGTCCATTACAAACTCCTGGTCCTCACCTACAAAGCCCTCCACCATCTGCCCCCCCCCCCCCCCCCCATATCTCACTGACCTCCTCTCCCCCTATCAATCCCCACCCCCTCCTCTCCACCCACACATCAAACCTCCGCAGCCTTGGCAAAAGAGCCTTCTCTAGGGCAGCTCCCAGGCTCTGGAACAGCCTCCGCCAACATTTCCGTGACTCTCAGTCCCTCACCATCTCTTCAATCCCACCTCAATACCCATCTCTTCTCCTCTGCCTACCCCTAGATCACCCACCAACCCAAGCCCCATCAAATTTCCTTTTTCCCTTTGTTTGTTTACTTTTGTGCTCCTATGTAAAGTGCTTTGAGTGTGAGAAAAACGCTATATAAATTAAATATATTCTTATTATTATGTCAATATTGACAAAAACCTCTGAGCAATGTTTCAAACACCTTGTTGAAAGTATGCCACAAAGAATTAAGGCATTTCAGAAGGCCAAAGGAGGACCAATCCGGTACTTGGTGTACCTAATAAAGAGACCAGTGAGTTTATTTATTTATTTTTCTGTAATTTGGCATGATTTCTTTATTGACAAATAGTAAGTGAAAGATGAATATCTATTTTTATATTTCTTTGAATTAAAAGCACTTTTGACCTTGGCCCTTTAATGTCCCCCAAGGTTCTACGGCAGAGTTGCTGCAGAGCCTGACGACCATGAACCCGAGACGCTGACTGCTATCAGGGAAAACGGCCATGGACTGGGGGCTATATCAGGGGAACGAATTTGGGTGGAACTGAAAAAGATGGTTGTTGGTAACCATGCTGCTCATCTGCTGGAGTTGTTGTACAGTCTGGAACTTGCCCAGTACATAGGTGAGAGGGGAGCCAGGGATTTTACAAACATTTTATGGCAGGGGTGGCCACTGTTTTTCAGCTTGTGAGCTACTTTTAAAATGACCAAGTCAAAGTGAGCTACCACCTACTATAAGGGGTCAAAAGTCACGGTTCGGTACGTACCTTGGTTTTTAAGTCACGGTTCTGTTCTGTATGGTACAGTTCTCAGTTAAGAGGAAAAATGTGTGCAGAATTGAATTTTCACTGAGGGCCACATACAGAAAAATCTACGAAGGGCCGGGCCACTTTGCAAAAATAACACATTTATCAGGACATAGCTGCTCTGATGTTTAGTTTCATAGTGTCTTCGTAAATTGTAATCCTTCTTCACGGCAACACTTTACTTGCACATTAAACAGATACACCCCCCCCTCTTGTTAAATGCCATTGATACACCCAGTGTTTTCTGCTTTTGCGTCCAATGTCCAGCTGGGTGAAAATAGTAGCCAGCCGAGATCCCGCCCCTCCAAGGGGTGTCCGGGGGTATGCCCCCCCGGGAAATTTTTTAAAGTTTTTAAAGTGAAATGCATGAATCTGGTGCACTTTGGGAGGAAAATTAAGAGGCTAAAGCTGAAGAATTTTATATGAAAAAAAATGGAGACACTGTGTCAGATGAATTGGAAGCTATTGGAGAAGTACACATGGATTTTCCATAATAATATTAATTTTAAATAAAATATTATGCAGGGTCCTCTGGGATGGGCTTGGTGCTCTTTTTCTTTTATGGGACATATTTCTCTGTAATATAATGAGTGCATTTAAATTATTTAAAAATTAAAAGGGCCATATTACATCATATTTTTAAAATGTGCCACAGCCCAATCAATCAGTTTTGACACCCCTGCACTAGTAGCCTGGCTCCGCCCGCCCGCCTACTTCCGGCCAAATTTTATTTTCCCTTCAGTAGTCAGTCTGGGTGTACAGCCCATTTCCCAGTTTTGCCGGAGATTCGACAGCCGGTCCAATCAGCGAACAGAGCGAGTGGCTGAGAACGATGACGTCGATTAGTGTTACTCATTGCGCAGCTCGCATGCGGCTTTTATTTGTGACACGCACGGCAGTAAAAAACTACTCTGATATGATCATGTAGTTAATTGAGATATTTCATAAAAGAAGCTGCTCTCTTACAATAATTAATAAAAGATAAATTAACAGCGGTACAAAATTTGTTCAAGGCTCACATTTTTTTGTTCATGTTTTTTTTTTTTTTTTTTTTTTTTTTTTTATAGACGAAGTGAGCTACTGTAGCCTAAAGCCTGTTACATACTCCGCGAGAAGAAAGAACAAAGTTCTCTGTGACAGAGCTGCGAGAAGTTCTTTCTGGTCTGACATTACATACTTCACGAGACCTCAACTGCCGAACTCCTCACCGCGGCGTATTGTTACCATGGTAATTGACTCAGTAGCGCCAGCTGATTTCACTTCGCTTTCCTCATTGAATTCAGACTGACCAATCACACAATAGTTCTCGGACAAGCTGCGAGAAGAAAGTTCGGCCCGGGTGATGTGTCGAGAACAAGCTGCAAGAACAGCTAAACGAGCTGAGAGAAGAAAATGACGTCATTTTCTTCTCGCAGCTCTGTCACCGAGAACTTTGTTCTTTCTTCTCGCGGAGTATGTAACAGCCTTTAGCCTACTAACTAAAACAACACAACACATTAATTGTGTTTTGATTACAAATGTTAAAGATGGGGTATATGATTTCTGATTGGTCACACTTTGACCAATCAGAGCGAGGCTCCGATTCGCTGTTCTTATTGGCTGTTGGGACTGTCCATTCACTTTGGCACGACTTTGTTGGTGTAGAGCGTGTCAGGGAGGGATCATAGGGGAGGGACCAAAGAAAACAAGTGGAGCGGTTGAGGTATTTGGATTCGAATCTCTTCGAAACTGCCATTTTCTCCCCAAATCCTCCACCCCAGCTTCAATTTCTATTTAACTGGTCCACCTTCAGTTTCACTTTCGTTTTCCTCTGTGTCAAACTGCTAGTTTCATCTCCTTGTCAAACAGCTGATGGCCTTGAGCCGACAGCGGACCCGACAGCAGGAGTCAGTCTAAAGTCAGATGATCACTTTGAAGTCAAAAAGCAAAATTAGAAAATAAAGATATATCTGCCTCTCTGTCTATCAGTCTGTCTGACTTTCTCTCTTTCTCTCTCGACTGCACTCTGTCACCGACAGCATCTGCAAAAAAAATAAAAAATAAATTTTTTTGCAAATGCTTATCAAGCATTTATTTATACATAATACAGTGTGAACTTTAATTAAGATTAGCCAAGATATTCCAACTTGCTTTGTGTAGTTTTGCTGAAACTCCAAAAATGTTGGACTCTACATAAAAAGAGCATACTGAATATTTTGTTAGTGGTGCTAATTCTCTTAATAATGCCTTGTTTCCACCGAGTAGAGCGGCTCAGAGCGGGACAGCTCGCCAACCCTACCATTACTGGTAGGGCGGGGTTTAGGCTGGACTGCGATAGCCGCCGCCAGAATATGGGTCAAACTATCGGGCTGTGGAACAAGCCAGCGGTCTTTCGTTTTTGCTTGGCCAAACCGGCCGCTTCTTTATTTATTCCCCCGTGTTGTGAGCGTATTACGCCGGTAAAGGCACAGAGACGGCTCGGTGCAAACCGACAGAGACAGTGAGTGAACATCGCTGGCTGCGGATAGTCTAATGGTTTGAGAGTACATGTATTCTAGTGGGGCAGGAGTGATCATTGAGGGGGATTATTTTTGTGTGACTCTATAAACTCTATAATTTATTTTTTAATTAAAATATTGCAGAGTCTGCCTTAAGATACACCTATATGCATTTCTGTATATTTCTTGCTCTTTTAAATTAGAATTTCTTAAACCTTCCTAGCCTTACACGTAACATCACCACCAACAAAGAAATGTATAATAATTATGATATCGTATTGGACAGTATCGGTATCGGCCGATATCTGAACGGAACTAAAAATAGTGGATCGGTGCATCCCTATATAGTTTTAGGTAAGAGTTTAGGGTTATCTGCTTTTGTTAGTTACCTGTTTTTTAAAGTCAGTCCCTCTCGTCCCTGCTGCTCTACAGGTTTACCTCCAGATGGGAAAGTTGAGGAGATGAAGCGAGTGTGGCAAAACGCCAAAGAGCACTCTCCCAAACCCATGACCGTCCTTGCTGCTCTCTTCCAGTGTCCAGAGGAGGTGGACAAGATGGACGTCAGGCTTAAGGTGTCCAGGGAGGAGAAGTCTCTGGCTCTGTTTCTGGTCAAATACAGACGTGAGCTCCGCATGAGTGAAGACCTGCCGGACAGTCTCAAACCCTTCACTGACTTCATCTTTGACGTAAGTTCCAGCCTCGAACATTTAGTCCTTGGAAACAATCAGATGTCAATTGTTAATTTTTTATAATTACAAAGGAAGTATAGATGTATAGTGGGAAACTTAAAGGAACAATGTGGTCTTTGATTTATTTTTTTAAGCAGAAATGCCAAAACGTCAATGTTCCAGCTCAAATATGACATTCTTTTCTTCTAAGACATTGAACTGGATAAGGTATGGCGGTTTGGAATGTGCGTCAAGCAAAGCAAGCGATTTGTGATCACTTTTTCATTACTGAACAAACAATTAATCAAGTAAAATTTAAAATATTAACAAACCATGAAAATACATGTCATAGATGAAATCTACGAAGCACGATGTGTCTGAAAGGCCACACACATTGCAGCCTACCAGTGGCGTGCACAGACATTTTGGGGGGCAGGTGCTCAGTGCAAAAAAAAAGGGCACAATATATTCTATCGATGAATGACCAAATCATTTTAAGGGTACTTGTACAAAATCCCCCCTGGCCTAATGACTTTTAATACCCGGCCACACATAGAGTGTTTCTCAAAGGAATTTGGGAGAATGTGTTTGGGACCCTGGACCTTCTAGGGGTGTCCACAATAAAAGGCCACTCTGAAATGTGCATTTTTTTGCTTTATTGGGGGTCTGGGGACTCAGAACCAGTCAGTATCTGGTGTGACCACCATTTGCCTCATGCAGTGCAACACATCTTCTTCGCATAGAGTTTATCAGATTGTCAATTGTGACCTGTGGAATGTTGGTCCACTCCTCTTCAATGGCTGTGCGAAGTTGCTGGAGACGGCTTATGGTGGAGAAATGAACATTCAATGTACGAGCAACAGATCTGGTTGACATTCCTGCTGTCAGCATGCCAATTGCACGCTCCCTCAATGCTTGTAGCATCTGTGGCATTTTGCTGAGACAAAACTGCACATTTCAGGGTGGCCTTTTATTGTGGACAGTCTAAAGGTGAGAACACACCGGGCGCGTTGGCGCTTTGGGCCAAAGCGACCAACACGCCCGATCTGGTGCTTTGTCATTTTGTGTCAAAAAATGGTCCAACGCGCCATGGCGTCTACGTAGCTAGATGAGCCCGCCCCTTTCATAGCCCGCCCGAAACTTATTTTCCCCCGCTTTTTCTATTGCTGATCATGGCTGAGATAATCCCCATCGCTGCGCTCTATCTTTTGTGGGAGTCCGAGGAACGGAGCTACGCAGCTAGTCTCCCCCGATATATTTATTCCCCTAATCAACCATGGCTGCGATCAGATCCAAACCCGACACAACAGCGTTCATGTCCACACAAAAACAACAACTACACGGCCAACAATTGTGCCAAAAAACAAATAAACAGCAGGTGAACGGAACAAATAGCCTTAAAACAGCATTGCAGATTCACGCCACTCGGAAATGAACACAAACAGCAAGGCAGCACCATACCAAACACATTTACAGCAGCATTGTGTACAGGGCAGTAGAAAATAAAGGCAAGTAGCCTACATTACCTGGCTGTGACGGGACCGTGGCTGGCGTAGATAGCCTTTAGGGCAGGCATAAACACCGGTGCTTCGCTGTACTCGTTGTGAAAGTTCCCCGGACTTGGGTTCATTATATGGAGGTGGTGGCCGCACACAGCCGGGTGAGTTAGCTAACGCTATCCGACCGGTGCTAACTTGGTTTATCGGCTTAAGCACAGCCACACATATTCACTGGATTAACCAGGAAGCCCATTCTCCTGGCTCACACACAGCTGTGATTATCTGCTCCTCCATTTTTCTGTCCTCCGTCTCTGCCAGTGACGTCGGGTCAAGCTCACCGCTGATTGGCCAACGCGGCTAAACGTCACGCAACGGAGCGTTGAAAGTTCAATTTTTTCATCTTTTTTCATGGCACGTTGACGCTTTGCTGGCACGTTGATGCTTTGCTGGCGCTTCCAAAGCGCCCAAAGCGCCGCTTTGCCGTGGCCAAAGGATCCTCGCGCCTAAACCAATGGTTCCCTATGCAAAAATAGGATTTTTCAACGCCGCCACCACACCCAACGCGCCCGGTGTGTTCTCACCTTAAGGTACATCTGTGCACTAATCATGATGTCAGATCAGCATCTTGATGTGGCACACCTGTGAGGTGGGATGGATTATCTCAGCAAAGCAGAAGTGCTCACTATCACACATTTAGACAGATTTGTGAACAATGTTTGAGAGAAATGGTACAATTGTGTATCTGGAATGAATTTTAGATCTTTAAGTCCATCTCATGAAAAATGGGAGCAAAAACAAAAGTGTTGCGTTTATATTTTTGTTGAGTGTAATTTGTTTTATATAGCCTATGTTGTTTTATTGTTTGGTTTTAAAAAGGAAGTTCGAATTATGTTTGTGTATGCTGTTCTAGGGGTGGGGGGATCTACATTGTGGGCTATTTGCACTGAATTGGAAATTATGATATTTTATTTAGAAGAAATACACTGAATTACAAGGGTGTAGAGAATGGGTGTGATGGGAGCATTAAAATTAGAAAAAATAATGGGACAAAAAGAAATCAAGGGACATTAAGGATAGAATAGATAAGAATGTGTGATTAATCGCGAGTTAACTATGACATTAATGTGATTCATCGCGATTAAATATTTTAATTGTCTGACAGTACTAATTTTTTTAATACATCTACACTACGAGTGGCCTCTTGAGCCGTTTTTTTTTTATACAATTTTACTTCCGCATCTCAAAACGAGTTTTCGAATGTGACGTAGCATCTGGTCGACGAACATTCTAATTCATAGAATACAATGGTACAAGTGAGATTGAGTTGTGGTGTGAGGAGAATCAGTGGAGAATCGGGCTGGTGAGTGACTGGCATTAGCTAGAGTTATTGTACGCGGACCAACTTTTTGGGGGTCGCGACTATGCAACAGTAAAGCCAAAACCTTGTATATAACGTGTGTATTTTAAGAGGGGTGTGGGGTTGGGAGAGGGCAGTTTCTATGACTAGCTATTTAATAATGTAATTGTTTCTAATTGATCAAAACCATGGAAATTGCAAGAAGGTAGGGCTGCTTGATTATGAAAAAATCATAATCATGATTATTTTGATTGACATTGTGTAATCAATATTATTAAAGACAGTTAATCATTGATTTAAGAACATCATGCACTTAACTTTTAACAAGGTTGTTTCTTTTTTTTTTTTTACTTTTATTTGTGGTTTTACAGGGGTTTTTTTTACATACGGACAAAAACAAAACAGAGTAAGTAAACGCATACAATACATACACAACCCCCACCCCCGTCCCTCACATAAAAGAAATAAAAAAAATTAAAAAAAAAGTGAAATAAATAACTAAGACAAAATGATTAACAAAATAAGCTATACATACATAAGAAACAAAACAAAGCTAATACAAAAACAAAACTGGGGCAAACCTCACACATTTTGGTTCCCTATGTGCCGCAGCACTGGGCCCCTTATAGCGGGGAATTTATGGGGGTGGCCTGACAGCTCATGTCTTAGCCTTTCCACATGTAGAATGCCCACCAGTTCCCTCAGCCAGGTATCAAACTGGGGGGCCAAGTCGGACTTCCACAGCTTCAGGATACATCTTTTAGCAATTACCATGCCATAAGCCATGATTATGCGTACATTGTGGTCCAATTTTTCCAGGGCTGTGGAATGTCCGAATAGGGCGGTTTCCGGATCAGGAGTTAAAGACACATTTAAAACATTAGAATACCATTGAAATACAGGACACCAAAAGTTGTAAAGATTTGGACATTCCCAAAAGTGGTGAGCAAGTGTACCCTCGGCAATCTTACACCTGTTACATAAAGGCAAGGCAAGGCAATTTTATTTATAAAGCACATTTCAGGCACAGTGCCACTCAAGGTGCTTCACAGGGTTAAAATCAAATAAAGAATACAAATACAAAAAAGGAACAAATTTAAAACATGGATAAAAATACAACATTTAAATAAAAGAATTAAAACATTTTACCAAAAAAATAAAATAATAATAATAATAATTACAGGTTAAAAGGGAAACAAGAACGTTTTGAGACCCGATTTAAAAGAGCTGAGACTCTCAGCGGACCTCAGACTCTCTGGCAGTCCGTTCCAGACATTGGGCGCATAAACACTGAATGCCGCCTCTCCCTGTTTAGTCCTAGCTCTGGGGACTTTTAAAAGACCTGTCCCAGACGACCTAAGGGCTCTGGACGGCTCATAACGTATCAGCAGATCAGTAATGTATTTTGGCCCTAAACCATTTAAGGCTTTGTAGACCATCATCAATATTTTAAAATCAATTCTTTGAGTGACAGGAAGCCAGTGTAAAGACCTAAGAACTGGGGTAATGTGATCTACTTTTTTGGTCCTAGTGAGGACTCGAGCAGCAGCATTCTGAATTAGCTGAAGCTGTCTGATTGATTTTTTAGGAAGGCCTGCAAAGACACTATTACAGTAGTCAAGTCTATTAAAAATAAATGCATGGACAAGTTTTTCTAAGTCCTGCTGAGACATTAGCCCTTTAATTCTCGATATATTTTTAAGGTGGTAGTAGGCTGACTTAGTAATTGATTTAATGTGTTTTTTGAAATTCAAGTCGGAATCTATCACTACTCCAAGATTTCTAGCTTGGTGTGTGCTTTCTAACTAACAGATTTAAGCTGTGCGCTGACTTTTGATTGTTCATCCCTGGCACCAAAGACAATTACTTCAGTTTTGTCGCTGTTTAATTGAAGAAAGTTTTGGCACATCCAGTCATTGATTTGTTCAATGCATTTACTTAGTGCTTGAATCGGAATATAGTCTCCTGGTGATATGGTTATGTAAATTTGTGTGTCGTCTGCATAATTATGGTAGCATAATTTGTTTTTGTTCATAATCTGAGCTAGCGGTAGCATGTGTTAAACAGAAGAGGCCCAAGAATGGAACCTTGGGGGACCCCGCATGTAATATTTGTTCGCTCGGATGTGAAATTGCCTAATGACACATAGTAGTCTCTGTCCTTTAAGTAGGATTCAAACCAGCTTAGTACAGTTCCAGAAAGTCCAACCCAGTTTGCAAGTAATATGCTGGTAATATGCTGTGGTCAACTGTGTCGAACGCAGCACTGAGATCCAATAAAACTAATACAGAGCTTTTGCCACTGTCTGTGTTTAAGTGGATGTCATTGAGGACCTTAACCAGAGCAGTCTCAGTGCTGTGGTGTTGTCGAAAACCTGACTGAAAGACATCAAAGCAGTTGTTCTTTGCTAAGTAGTTATTTAGCTGATGATGAACAGCTTTTTCAATGATCTTGCTTAAAAATGGTAGGTTGGCGATTTAGGAATATAAATTGACACATTCTGAAACGGATACAGAAATCTTGGCAGGGAAACCATCTTTACTGCGTTCACACGGCCAATAAGGGAGATCGGTAATGTTCTCCATTTCTCTATGTTCTCGTTTAGTTTGTTCAGTCTCTCCGTAAAATCTAACTCAAAAAGAGTCTTTGGGTTTTTAGATAATTTAATGCCCAGGTACTTTATACTGACCAAATTTGTTTTAAACTGCGTATTGGCTAGGAATGTTGGGTCCAGATCTGCGGTTAAAGACAAGAGTTCACTTTTTTGCCAGTTTATGGTGTAACCCGAGACGTCGCCAAAATAATTAATTAGCTGGAGTAGGTGGGGGATGGAATTCTCAGGGTCGGCTGCAAAGAGGGCGATGTCATCTGCGTACAGAGAAATCTTATGGTCCATCCCACCTAATGATATTGGCTGTAGATTTCCTACCTATCATCACCCAATTGTGTACACAGCATCAGGTGACCGACGTACACGTGTGTATAACGTTTTAGCAAGCAAGATAGCTCAAAAAACACGGCGGCCCTTAACGAAAACGTCTTCGCTAAGAGCGGCCATTTTCCTGACGTTTTGCCACGATTGCGACCTTCGATCGGCCACAACTCGGGACTGGAGTTCGGAAAGCCCGCGGCGGAGGTTCGTAGAAGCTTTCGGGCCCGGCCGACGGGCGGCGCCCGCTGACGCGGGGATTGGCGGCCTGCGCAGGGCTGCCCGTACTTTCAAAATCTCCGTGGGATTTTCTAGTTAAGTACGGGCCCTCCCTCAAGGTATTGAGGGCCCGTAATTATTACTCTCCACCATACTTATTCTTACTTCTTTTTATTCTTCCGCCACATTTTCGAGCTGCTACTCCTCCCACACCGTTTCACTTAGAAACGCAAAAATTTCACAGAACGTCCGTCCCTACCCCGAATGGTGTGCTATTATACAATCTTTTTTAATTTCCGCTAGGGGAAGCTGTTATTAAGCCCCGACTGAAGAAAGTTTGAGAGGCCACGCCCCGCACACCGTAAGTCCGATTGACTTGAAATTTCTCACACTGGTGTATGTTAGGGTGCTTTTCAAAAAAGCATCTGGGACCATATAAGTCCGCCGGGGAGTATTTTTTGCTAATTAGCATAAACTGAAAAACAGGGTTTGAACCACAACTTTCTCAAATTTTACTTTATCAACACCAAATTTCTCACGGAGCCTCGGGGGACTATGACACACATGCCCGTAAAAGATTAGTAAGAAGGCTTGAAAAATATGGCCGCTATTGACTAAAACGTTTACGCAGGGGCGGGGCTTAATAACAAATTGGCCATAACTAATTGACCATAGGTCCTATCATCATGAAACTTGCAGGATATGTGCAGAAGACGTGGTAGCATGGCCCTCTAAGCTTGTCGAGATTAACCCATAGGGGGCGCCACAAATGCGAAAACCATCATTCAAAAATGCAATAATGCCTCTTGGACCATAGGGGTCAGCCATGATTTTTTTTCTTCCCTAATTTACATGACCTGAAATTCAGTCAAGTGACATCTACTTTGTGGATTTCCTACCTATCATCACCCAATTGTGTACACAGCATCAGGTGACCGACGTACACGTGTGTATAACGTTTTAGCCAGATAGCTCAAAAAACACGGCCGCCCTTAACGAAAACGTCTTTGCTAAGAGAGGCCATTTTCCTGCCGTATTGCCACGATTGCGACCTTCGATCGGCCACAACTCGGGACTGCAGTTCGGTAAGCCTGCGGCGGAGGTTCGTAGAAGCTTTCTGGCCCGGCCAACGGGCGGGGCGCCGCCGACGCGGGGATTGGCGGCCTACGCGGGGCTGCCCGTACTTTCAAAATCTCTGCGGGATTTTATAGTTTGTATTTATTGTGTCTGCATGGTATTGCACCAAAACAGTAGAAGTTTTCTTTAATTGTGCTTTGTACTGTCTGCATGTTTGCCCAAAATTTGTACCTGCACATAGCAAACAAAATTGCACAACTGTAAGGTCGGTGTCTGTTGTATTTTTGTATTCAAATAAGCAGTTGTTTATTTCTTCACTGTGCATTGGCATCTTTGAGCAAAATACCGCCCAAATTTTCGGCGCGGTGCACCTCCCATGGCCCTGGGCAGTGACCACCTTGACTAAGACATTTTCTGGGGGAAACACTGGTTATACAGTGTTGGTGGAAGCCTATTCGCTTCGGTTGAGTGGGAGAACATTCTATGCAGGATCAGGGTTACTTGGTCAGCAAACTTCTTATAAAATTCAACTACAAAGCCATCTGGCCCAGGGCTCTTGCCGTTATGCAGCGATCTGATAGCGTCCGTGATTTCTGCAGGGGACAGTTCAGAGTTTAAGGCCTCGCGGGAGGCGCTGTCTAGTTTCTGTATGTCTAGCTTTTTTAACCATGCCATATATATCACCATTAGCCTTGGATTTATACAGCTCCTGATAATACTCCTTAAAGCATTTATTTATCTGTTTCGGGTCAGTTAAAGCCACACCTCTGCTAGATTTTATTGTATGTATGGATCTGCTGGCTTGTTGCCATCTGAGCTGGCGGGCCAGCAAAGTATGTGGTTTATCCCCTAATTCAAAATAATGTTGCTTAAGTCTGAGAAGCTGATCACTCACTTGACTCGTTAAAATAGTGTTATACTCGTATTTAAGACTAAGAATATTTTGCAGAGTTTGGGGGTTATTTGTGTTTCGGTGTAATGTCTCCAGCGAGGTGAGCTCCAAGTCAATATCCTTTTAACGTCTTTCTCTAGATTTCTTTAAAGACTCTTCATATGAAATGATATAACCTCTCATGACCAGTTTAAAAGTTTCCCACAAGGTGGAGTCAGAGACATCCGAGGTATCGTTGATCTCTAAATATTCAGTGATTTTTCCCGACATGTATTTACAAAAATTTCTGTCGTTGAGCAGTGAAGGGCATAGACGCCAATTAGCTCGCTGTTTGGATCTCCCAAAGTCAAGAATAATGGCCATGGTCCGAGATCAGGATGTTGTGATATTTGGTGTCTATTACGTTGGGTATGAGTCTTGAGTCTAATAAAAAATAATCAATACGAGTATACGAGCTGTACATTTTGGAATAAAAGGAGTAGTCTCTGTCTGTGGGGTGCTGTATTCTCCAAATGTCAACTAAATTAGTAGTTGAGATCAAGTTTTTCAGGACTCTAGATGAGTTAGAAGGGTAGCTTGTTTTCTTTGATCTGTCCATATGCCAATCAAGGATTACATTGTGGTCCCCTGCAGCAATCACATTTATGCCCGAAAGGTCGGGTAACATATTAAAGGTTTTACGGAAAAAGGCAGCGTCATCAATATTTGGGCCATAAATGTTAAGAAGTGTTACATGAACAGAGCAAAGGTACCCAGTTAATATAAGGAAACGACCATTCGGGTCAGTTACTGTAGAGATATGTCTGAAATTATTTTTTTCTTAATAATAATTAAGAAACACACCACAGGCTTTGCTTGAAAAAGTGGATTGAAAAATCTGTTCTGCCCATCTGCAGCGTAGCCGGTTCCGCTCTGATGGTCTAATGTGAGTTTCTTGGAGGAACACAATATCGGCAGCTAGAGATTTAAGATGCGAAAAAACTTTGGCTCGTTTAATTGGATGGCCCATACCTCACACGTTCCAGCTCACCATGGTAACCCCCCTGCTTGTATCGTCACCCCCGGGTATCGTACAAAGTTATACGCCATAATACACACGCAGTGACACAGTAGTTTCCCCCAAACAAAAAGACAGTTAGACCCCTATTACATAAACACATACAGCCCTCGAACATGCCTTCCCACCCTCCCCACTTTCCCAAACAAAGCAGGGGAAAATACTCTAACATAGGGGAGACCGGGGTAAGTAGGCACACTTTTTACTCTAGTGAGAATTGCTCATCACCTAAACATCTTTCAATAGTCATTCCTACATTAAATGGAAGCTTAAGGTGTTGGTTTGAAATGTGAACCCCTCACTTTTTCTAACTTATTGTAATAAAGAAGACATTTACCGTCAAAGACACTCTAACACAGTGTGACAACCAACCCCATCAAGGGGTCAGTTGTCACACACTATGGGGTTGTTTGTCACAATGTTATCTTTATGGGAAAAATCTTAAAAAGAAGGCAAGAAAGCAGAACTACATTTGAAAGTTTAATTTCATTGTCAAGTTGTAAAATAGGCATAGATAACTTTATGCACCGTAACACAAAATGAGCAAGGAATTAACAAAAAGGAAATCCATATTAAGACCAACCTACTGTATGTAACAACATAAAGAACAAAGCAAATAGGTCTAACAATAATAGCCTCCTCAACTAGGATACACATATTCACTATCTGAGTTACAGTGATGGCAAATGTAGGGTCTGCTCACTCTAACTAAGCAGAGATTGTGTGCCCACTGGTTGCACATACAACACTTCTCCCTTACCTCCCCTGAACGGGTGCTGGAGAATGTTTCCATACAAACCAAACACAAAAAAACTCGAGTTGCCCTCTCCGCCGTGCCTCTCTGAGCAGATCCTTCATCTGGAATCGAGGCAGGCGTAGAATGACTGGTCGCGGTCTCTGTCCCGGTGCCGGTTTAGCGCCGAGGGAGCGATGGGCTCTATCAACCTCCGGGGGATCTGGCAACATCTCGCTCCCGAAAACCTCCCTCAGCATTTCCGAAAAGAACTCAGTTGGGCGCCCGGTTTCAGTGGATTCAGGCAAGCCGAGAATTTGAATGTTTTGTCTTTGGCTCCGGCCCTCCAAGTCGGCTACTTTAGCTGTTAGCTTCGTGTTGTCACCACGCAGAGTGGAACAAATGGTCTCGAGGTCGTTGACACGCTGACTCAGGTCTTCAGCAGAAAGCTCCAGGGACGAGAGGCGTTGACGATGGTCCTCCACTGTCAGTGTAATCTGGTCCAACTTTGCGTCGAGCTGAGCGAAAGATTTTTTTAAAACTCGGCGGTCAGTGCTTCCCTGAGTTCCTTAAGTAGCGAGCGAATGATTTTTTAAAACTCGGCGGTCAGTGCATCCCGGAGTTCCTTAAGTAGCGTTGTTATCATGATCTTTATGGCCCCCAAGCTAACGTTAGCATTAGCATCCTCTTTTTCGCTCGGAGTCGGCTTTTTACCCTCGGAAGCCATTTAGAGAGACGGCTGTACTTCTCTAAAGGAGTGTTTGACAGAAACTAAAAAAACTGAAGCCTTTTTGGTGTGATAGTATGTGTGCGGAATGTTATAAAAAGGCAGTTTACTGGAGCTCACACCTAGTGCGTCCACTCCATCTAACTCTCAGACCGGAAGTCCAACAAGGTTGTTTCTATTAACACAATGACTTTGGACTTCAAACATAGGCCTAATTGAACTGAAAACAAGGAAAAACGAATTAGGCTAAATAAGTGAAAAACATTTTTAATAATTGAATAAAATTAGGGCTGTCAAGCGATTTAAAAAAAATTAATCTAATTGATCCCTGGTGGAGGGAGCTCTTGATGGTTTGAACTACCTCCTGGTCGCATGCCATTAGAAGTGTAACAGGCCGCTTAAGGGCAAAACCCATAGCTGCAGGCATTCTGGTTTGGGGTGCCAGATGTGGCCCCCCAGCTGTGAGAGCAGGTCCTGTCTCTTCGGCAGGCACCATTGATCTCCATCCAGCAGCCTGTACATTACTGGAAACCAGGGTCTCCCTGGCCAGTTTGGGGCAACCAGCAGGAGTTTGTGGTTCCCCTTCTGAACTATCAGTGGAAATGGCGGGAAGGCATAAAGGAGCTGACGTGGCCATGGATATGCCAAGGCATCCTGTCCCATCGGACTCGTCTCTGACAGAGAGAACCAGAGAGGGCAATGTGTTTTGGACTCTGAAGCCAACAGGTCCACCTCTGCTGTGCCATATTTGCTCCATATTGCCTCTACTACCTAAGGCTGGAAAAGTAAGGAAGAGCCCATACAAGGAGTTGCTGTGCAACCTGTGATGACTGAGCCGACCTTGTGCCCCCTTAATCGTTCACATTGTAGAGAGCTGACTTGTTGTCGCTTCGTACCAGAACATGTCTGCCTCCAAAAAATGGCAGGAATTTGCAGAGTGCTAAATAAATAGCACGGAGCTCGAGCACATCTATGTGCTGGGCCATGTGCTGCGCACTCAAGAGCCCTCTCAACGCCCTGTGCTGCCATACTGCCCCCCAGTCAGAGGGCGAAGCATTGGTCACCACCACCTCGCGGCGTGGGGGGATCGAACCCAGTGTGACACCTTTGGCAAGATATGCCCTGCGTCTCCAGGGTTGTAATTTCAGGAGGCATTGACTGGACACCCTGACTTTCCTTGATCCGTGCAACCTCGGATCTAAGTGGAGGTTATTGGTCCAAACAAGTGAAGGAGGCCCTGTGGCACTATTGACATTACTGACGTCAACAGCCTGAGAAAAAGGCTCCTAACCCGAAAATGCAGGAGGAGCTGTAGTATGGCTTCTTCCCGCCACAAAGACGAGAAGGCAAGCATCTGGACGGAGTCCAGGGTTATGCCAAGGAACAGTACCTCTTGTCTGGGTATTAGACAACTTTTGTAATAATTGACTGTAAGACCCAACCTTTTCACATGGCCTAGGAGGGCCGTGGTGCCCTGCCCTTTCCCGGGTCGGAGCGCAAATAAGCCAATCATCAGGAGGGTGCCAGGGTGGATACTTCCTGGCTGAGGGCCTGTCGCCTTGTGGGATCACTGACTGTATTCAGTCTGGTCCCCCTGAAAACTAAGGGCCGGCGTCGGAATTGGAGATTGTACCCCTGGGAAAGCGTAGCCACCACCCAAGGGTCTTTAGTGCAACTTTCCCAGCAGATGAGGTGCTGCTGGGAGAAGCGTCCGTTGGCCGGCCCTGAGCCTTCAGGGTCTGCCCCCACGTCCTCTTGGGACCCTGGGGGGGCGAGACCCCGACCCCTCTGTGCCTGGGGTGCTGGCCGTGTGGGAGCCCGGCAGGGTTGAAAGGGTTGCTCAAAACTGGGGGTTTAGCTGATAAGTTATCACCTGCTGTGTTTTCAGTTATTTGTGTTTTTTTTGTGTGTTTTTCTTTTCCTATATATTTTGCTACTCTTTTTCTTATCGGAGTAACTCTTTCTATTCTCATTATAACTGAGCTAGATGAAGGGTATTCTTAATTAGGGCCCTATGATTTCCGCGATAACGAAAACACGGACGGAATCACGGAATCGGGCAATAAAAACGGAATCTTCTTGTTAACACGGAATGTCACGGATTTCGCCATTATTTTGGTGAAATTCAATTTCCAAGGCAAAGGGAAACAACACGGTTGAAATTAAAGCAGAACTAGGGAGGAATTTTGGTTTGGCGACATCTAAAGACCAAACTACTGCCGTGAAAAGTAGAGCCTGGCTGCAGGATCGCTAATGTAACACACAGCGCCAAACCCCTTTCACAAATCTGTCTATTCAATGTTTACTTATGAATGTATCCATGTACGTAACTCTGACATGTACATAACTCAATTTATTGTTAATAATATGGTCTGTTTATAAATTCGGTATATGATTAAAGCATCTAAAAGCACGCAATCATGTTAAACGTTTACTGTTTTTAAGTTATTAATGCCACTCGCTCCCGCAGATACACAGCACAGGGAGGTCTTATATTCAGCCATTGCTAAAGGGAGTGTTGTATTATGGAACGGCCGCTGTGGTACGAAATTCCAGTCTCAACAATGTTTCCTACACGCAATTATAACTCTAGCGTCTACAGCCTGTTGTTTTCGTGTAGTGTAACTTGTGTAATGTGTTACATTATTCAGCTGTTGCCGTGATGTCGGCTAAAGCTGATGCTAATAATAACTAGCTCTCCGTCGCACAATAGACTGGTGGTGTTGCAGCCCGCTGTTGGGTGAAGCGCTGTCCCACAGGTAAAAGCCATGGACTTATAGAGCCCTGTCCAATTTTCACTCTAGTCCAACTTCTTGCAAAGTTAATAAGGACTTTATTATTTATGTAAAAATAATATTTAATGTTTCACTTGAAGCACAAAATGAATGGCTTTATTTTCTGTTATAGCCTATACCCAACAAATTTGTTTTTTCGCTTTTTTAAGCACTAAAAACAGTGCAATGTTGTGATGTATTTTAAATTTAGCCTTATATCTGATTAAATTGTTAGAATATTATTTGTTCGCAATAATTAGACACTCGTTCTGATGACGAAATGAGTGATAATTGTAAAAAAACGGAAGTCATGAGATTAAAACGGAAAAAACGGAATTTGTGAAAAAATAAAACGGAATTTGGAAAAAAATCAAACGGATTTCATAGGGCCCTACTTAATTTAATTAGCTTGAATGTCAAGGGTCTAAATCACCAAGTGAAAAGGGGTAAGGTCTTAACCCACCTAAAGTGGCTCAGGGCTGGAATAGTTTTCCTTCAAGAAACCCACTTACATGACTCTGACCATGAGCGATTAAGTAAATGCTGGCGTGGACAATTTTTTTTTCGGACAGACAGTGGGTGTACAACATCAGATCAGAAATTGATAAACGAAAAGTTCAAAACATTCTATTCAAATTTGTATAGTTCTGATTGTACAGTAGACGCAACGGTGATGGAAACCTTTTTCAGTGGCCTGAACATGCCTTCCCTTTCTCAGGACTTGAGATATAGCCTTACTCAGAAATAACATCTATGCAATCAGGCAAATCTCCTGGTCCAGACGGATTTCCATCTGACTTTAAGAAATGTTCAGCCGAATTATCGCCTTTTTTATGTTCAGTATTCTCAGACTCATTTGACTCAGGTAAACTCCCGCCTTCGTTCTACCAGGCCTGTATTTCCTTGTTGTTAAAAAAGGATAAAGATCCTCTAGATTGTGCATCACACCGACCAATTTCACTATTAAATACGGATGTGAAGATACTTGCTAAACTTCTCGCCCATAGATTGGAGGATGCTCTCCCCTCTATCATATCTCCCGACCAAACTGGGTTTATAAAGGGACGCCAATCATTTTATAATACCCGCCGGCTAATGAACATTTTATATTCCCCCAGAAATATTGAATCAGAATGCCTCGCTTCTATGGATGCTGAAAAAGCATTTGATAGAGTAGAATGGAATTATTTGTTTTTCACCCTTGAAAAATTCGGTTTGGGTCCTGTTTTCACTTTTTGGGTTAAATTATTACATGTATAACCTTCTGCCTCAGTATTAACAAACAGCCGTTACTCAAGTAGTTTTGATCTGCACCGTGGGACCCGGCAGGGTTGCCCTTTGAGCCCGCTCCTTTTTGCTATTGCAATCGAACCACTTGCAATTGCCATTCGCGGTAACAAACAGATTCAGGGGATATGGAGAGGAGGAATTGAACCTAAGGTACAATTATACGCCGATGACTTACTTTTGTTTGTCGCCAAGCCAGCCACCTCTTTACCGGAGGCACTTTCTGTGTTGGAGGTCTTTAGTCAGTTTTCTGGCTATAAACTTAACTTGAGTAAGAGGGAACTCTTTCCGATTAATAAAGAAGCTCTCAAACTTGATTATACAGCTCTGCCACTCAAAGTGGTGACAGATCATCTGAGTTACCTTGGGGTATGTTTTACCAGAAATTTTAAAAACCTATTTAAATCGAACTTCCTCAAATTATTAGATCAGGCGAAGCAAATATTATCGAAGTGGTCTCCTCTGGCATTCTCTCTCATAGGTAGAATAAATTCAATTAAAATGACATTACTCCCAAAGTTCCTATATCTATTCCAATGTCTCCCCATCTTTCTTCCCAAATCCTTTCTTCAGGCCCTTGACTCTTTAATGATAAATTATATTTGGAATGGTAAACACCCTCGGTTATGGAAAGCTTTTCTTCAAAGACCCAAACAAACAGGTGGAATGGCCCTCCCTAATTTCCAATACTATTACTGGGCTGCTAATATCCGTTCTTTAGTGTTTTGGGTGCATTTTCACCTTGACGACTCAGCCCCAGTCTGGGTAACAATGGAGTCCAGCGCAATTTGCCCATTGTCTCTATCTGCCCTCTTAAGCGCCGCACCTCCACTCTCTTCGGCTATTCCCAACAGTAGTCCCGTGATTAAGCACTCCCTTCGAATTTGGACCCAATTTAGGAAGAATTTTGGAATGCAGAATTTTTCACTTTTCATCACAATTGCTGCTAATCATTTGTTTACTCCCTCGACAGTGGATGGTGCATTCAAGATCTGGCAAAAAAAAGGCTTAAAATGCATCGGTGATTTATTTATTAATGATCTATTTGCTAGTTTTTCTCAATAGACAAAACATTTTGGTATCGAAAAGACTAATTTTTTCCGATTTCTGCAAATCAGGCATTTTACGCAGAAGTTAATTCCCCAATTCCCTCACAAACCGCCAGCCAATCATGTCGATTTGTTTCTTTCGGTAAACCCCACATTAAAAGGCTCAATTTCTGTACCGGCATCACTCTTTCACTTTGGTTGTGTCCCACCTTGACTGAGTTCTGGACATCAGTTTTTCAAACAATTTCTGAAGTACTTCAGCATCAAATTGAGCCGAACCCTTTCACTGCAATTTTTGGCATTGCTCCAAATCCGGGCTTGCCTAAAGTGAAGTTGAAGGTACTGGCCTTCACCTCATTACTTGCTCGTAGGGCTATCTTACTCAAGTGGAAAGATCCTGCTCCTCCTTCCCACTCACATTGGATTAGAGACATTATGTCATGCATGAATTTAGAGAAAATACATTATACTACCCAGGGATCCGAGAATAAATTTGACAGAATTTGGGGGAAGAAAAAATGGAAAAAACTCAATCATTGTACTGTATTTGCTTCGCAAATCTTTTGATGAATAAAAAAACCTTTGAAAGAAATGGTCGCTCAGGAGCAGGTGAGGTCCTGGTATAACCAACAGGACGTGCTGGCGGCAGAGGACGATTGGTACCATTACCTTGTTGAAGCTGCTGTTCTTCGGCAGGGCTCTGGGGACTGGGCCAGCCATACCTGGCGGCGAGCCAGCGTAAGCGTCGACATCAGCCTATCAAGTTCTCTGGTCATGAGCGCAAACGCCTCCAAAGACGTATCTCTTAGACTGCACTTAAGACTCTGCACTGGACGATTGCAAGGACTGAGACAGGGCCAGTATCAAATGGGAAAAGGTATTCCCAATGCGGCCCATACGTGCCGCTGTGTCATAGCACTTCGTTAGTAGGTCATTCGTAATGCGACACTGTGGCCTGGGACAGCGAGCATTCGGCCTCAACACCTCCTCCAGTGCCACAATGAGGGAGGCAATGGTCGAATCTACGGCTGGCATTTGGTCAAGTCGATGCTTGCTGGCATTCTGCATCGAAGCCAAAGCCCTGCTGTCACTGGTGTGATGAGATAGAGATCTGTGGTCTGGCCAGCATCTGTGAAGCTCCTCCATATATGGCTGGTAGGGAGGCACAGAAAAAGTATCTTGTGGCGAGACGACCCTTTAGAATGCACTAGCTGGAGTGCTTGCTGCTGGAGCGTGGCTCGAACCATGAGGTTGCGAGGCTACCAGCAAGAAGTCACCCGTCATCCCCGGTCACATGTGACATTGTTTATATTAAATACTCCACTTGCGCATGCGCGATCAATAACGTCCAGTGTTAAGCACTGCCTTTGGCGTAAGAATGTAATAGAACCCCAAATTTCATGAATTACTGTAAACCCTTCAGTATTTGGGAATATTTCAATCAAAAGCTGATGGGAGTTATGGTGTTGTTAGCCTCTGTTGTCAGGCTCATGTCGACTATATAAGAAACATATACAAAAATAAATTACAAAATCAAGTTTTAAACTGATTGTTGCTTATTTAATCATGAAAATAAAATGTTATAGAATACTGGAAATATAATATCAAGGTCTTTAATTCCCACAAAATTTATCTTTTTCAGAGTCGGGAGCTGGATACCCAGAGTAAAGTTTGTGAGCTTCTGAAGTATCGGGGTGAGAAGAAGCTGCTGGCAGAGCTCAGCAGATGGTCGGTTCCACGGTTCCCCGTCAGTGGTCATGACCTAAGGAGGATGGGCATCACCACGGGCAAGGAGATCGGAGCCACCTTACAAGAGCTCCGCGATATCTGGAAGAAGAGTCGCTATCAAATGGACAAAGATGAACTGCTCAGTTGCGTTAAGCCTTGATTGAACAGAGGTGTTATTGTGTATCAGTGTGATATTGTTTAGGATATATAACACATTAATTGTGCTGCTCATATATTATTATTAATATATTTTTTTGAACAGGGATATTGCTGCGAAAAGGCACTACAAGAACTGAAATGTGCATGAATTTCATTCTAATTTAAGGGCCACCTGCATCGCCATGTGACTGAAGAGATAAAAGTCAAAATGCTCTCGGCATCCCCGCTGCCAACATATGGGAAAATATGTCATGAACGATGCCAGCTAATTTCATGTTTAATTACCTTTTATGCAAATTCCTTGGTACTGATGCCAAGCCAACTGAGATCATAACTTTGACTGGTGGGATGGAGAAGGAGAAAACATAATGGCAGGAATGGGTGAAATAAAATGTTGGCCCAGTTACTATAGAGAATTATTTTCATTGTTAAAACTATAATGGAACGCAAAAGTTTTGTTTTTCTGTACAGAAATGTTTTTATATATAAAGGTTTGACCTTTTATTGAAGAGGCTGACATGTTGATTATTTTTTGTGAAGGCACTGTGAAGAACATAGTGATAAATGCATATTATGTGAATCTCGCTCCTGCAGAAATAAGGAGCTGTGTAGCTCTCGCTATATGCCTGGACACACATACTTACAAACTCCCACAGCCACTATTTTTATCTTATAGGAATTATCTTTTGAGGGCATTTGCCAAAGTTACCATGCTGCAGCCTGTGGTATATTGAGGGCCCAAGCACCGACTGTTGCGAAGCCCTATTGTAATCGGCAGGATTCTTATTATTCTTCTTTATTATTTTTAGTACTTTTTGGCACTTTTCACCCCCTTCCCGTCAGGCATAACTTGAAAAACTTTGCGTACCCATCAGACCTGCAAAAAATTGCAACTTATCGTTGGTTTCGGCACCGGGCCAAAAAAACGGCGCCCCCTGTGTCCACAAACAATTTTTCAGGAAATGCATGCTCAAAATTTGGGCATGTATTGGCCCGAGGCGCACCTAAATGCAATTTTATGTCCTGGGCCAAACTCAACAGGAAGTTGGCCATTTTGATTTAGTGCCTAAAATCGCCATATTATAAAAATTTCACATATCGAAGAACTCGTCCTAGAGTTTTTACGCCAGGAACGTCGAACCACTTCTCAAATACTCAAGACGCTTGCCCGATGTTAAATTGCGGAAAGATTTCAAAATGACAGTAGAACCAGGGTAGCCTGGCGCTACCAGACCATCGTACTTCATTTCATTTGGGAAAATGAAATTTGGGCGGAAGTAGGTAGGCGGGCAGAGCCAGGCTAGAACCAGGGAGCTATTGGGGGTCAAAGTTGACATAAAAAACCAACCTCATGAAACTTTAATTCATCATAACTCAGGCTGTGTTATACCTACCTGCACCAAATTTAAACCCCAAATGTATCTTATCTTTGCAGGCTCCAAAAAAAGTAAAAGTCATATCTCCACATTACTCTGCAGGATTGCAGAGTAAAGTGGACTCATAACAACTTTTTGTGCAAAAAAAAATATGATAGGTTATGTCCTCAGACATGGAAGATGATATACCCAAAAGCTCGTTTTAATCGGAACCACCGAGCAGCACTGACGCGTCATTCGCCAAAAAACATCAAAAACGGACCTCATGAACCCTTTAATTGATCATAACTCAGTCAGTGATATACTTAGAACCACACAATTTTATACAGCAATGTACAATCCCAGTACAAACAAAAAAGCCTCTTGACGCCCCGCCCCAAAATCAACAGGAAGTCTTTTATTTTGACGTATTCGCCAAAAAAACAGGAAGTTGGCCTAACTCCACCATACTCTGTCTCATCTTCTCCAAATTTGTTATGGTCAATGAGACCCAAGGCCTGAGGAGGCCCGCACGCTAATATTCATACAAAGTGAGAGCGCTACCTGCTGGACAAAGCAAATATGTTGGTTATTCACCTCCACGTCCTACGAACTTGATCAAATCAACCTCAAAGCAGCTCAGGGAGGTCCAGAGACAACGATAACACGGGATGGCGGTTCCGTCGGCTCCGTGGCCTTCGTAGTTTCTCGGCGTCGTCGCCGCGAAACAGGAAGTCGCCGTCATTTCGCTCCGCGCCGTCCCACGTGCTCCAGACTTCACCTGCCAGGGGAGAACCCAGGCCCAAGGATGTCCTCGCGTCCGTATCGAGCGTGTTGCAGCCGCTTCCGGCGGCGGGCTTTGCCCCGCCATGCGCTCCGAATAGGAGGAAGCCGCGGCGCATGCTGTCGCCCGGAGCGCCGAGGCTGGCCGGCCGTGACGGCGTCCAGCACGAGAGTGTGAGGGCCCGGTCATCACTGCTCGCAGTTTTAATTAGGGCCCCAACACTGACTGGTGCGAAGCCCTATTGTAATCGGTATGATTTTTATTCTTTATTATTCCGACTCGTTTTTGGCACTTTTCACCCCCTTCCCCTGGTGCCATAGTTCTTCATGCAGATCAGACCTGCAAATAAATTGAAGTTATCATTGGTTTCGAGACCGGGCCAAAAAAACGGCGCCCCCTGTGGCCACAAACAGTTTTTCAGGAAATGCATGCTCCAAAATTGGGCTAGAGGCCTGAAATTTTAGGACAGCATGTATTGGCCCAAGGCGCACATACATGCAATTGCATGTCCTGTGCCAAAATCACAGGAAGTAGGCCATTTTGGATTAAGTGCCTAAAACCGCCATATTACATAAATTCGCATTTCGACGAAAGGCTCCTAGAGTTTTTACGGCAGGGACGTCAAACCACTGCTCAAGTACTCAAGACGCTTGCCCGATGTTAAATTGCAGAAAGATTTCAAATTTACAATAGTACCAGGGAGCTATTGGGGGTCAAAGTTGACGTACACATCACCAAAAACGGACCTCATGAAACTTCAATTCATCATAACCTAGGCTGTGTTATACTTAGCTGCACCAAATTTAAAACCCATATGTATCTTTGCAGGCCCCACAAAAAAGCCTCTTGAAGCCTCGCCCCAAAATCCAAAGGAAGTCTATTTTTTTTTTTCAAAGGTTTTTTAATTAAATGTTAGTAACGAAATTGTAGCACAATGAATACAAATTTTTTCCCTTTTTTTCCCGAACATACCCCACCCATATCCCACCCTCACACCCAACAACACGGAATATACACTACAAGAAACAGAAATAAACAATCAATATGAAAAAAATTAAAAACACATAAAGAAATAAAATTGAATCAAATAAAAGAGGGGGGGAGGTAGCTACTCTTCTATAGTTGTTGTTGTTGTTTTTTTAAATGATTTAGGAAGGGGCGCCAAATTCTGTCAAATTTATTCTCGGATCCCTGGGTAGTATAACGTGTTTTCTCTAAATTCATACATGACATAATGTCTCTAATCCAATGTGAGTGGGAAGGAGGAGCAGGATCTTTCCACTTGAGTAAGATAAGTAATGAGGTGAAGGCCAGTACCTTCAGCTTCACTTTAGGCAAGCACGGATTTGGAGCAATGCCAAAAATTGCAGTGAAAGGGTTCGGCTCAATTTGAAGCTGAAGTACTTCAGAAATTGTTTGAAAAACTGATGTCCAGAACTCAGTCAAGGTGGGACACAACCAGTACATGTGAAAGAGTGATGCCGGTGCGCTCTTACAGGTCGGGTCTACTTCGGGGAACATACGAGCTAATTTAGTTTTAGATATGTGGATACGATGTACTACTTTAAATTGCACAAGAGCATGTCGGGCGCACATGGAGGTAGAGTGTATCCGATCCAGGACTGAATCCCACATGTGATCTGTGAAGGCAGAACCTAGGTCCTGCTCCCACAGGGTTCTTATAGCTGCTAATGATGGGCTATGCAACTTCGAAATAAGGTTGAAAAACACAGAAATTGAGCCTTTTAATGTGGGGTTTACCGAAAGAAACAAATCGACATGATTGGCTGGCGGTTTATAAGGGAATTGGGGAATTGACTTCTGCGTAAAATGCCTGATTTGCAGAAATCGGAAAAAATTAGTCTTTTCGATACCGAAGTGTTTTGTCAATTGAGAAAAACTAGCAAATAGATCATTAATAAATAAATCACCGATGCATTTTAAGCCTTTTTATGCCAGATCTTGAATGCACCATCCACCGTCGAGGGAGTAAACAAATGATTAGCTGCAATTGGGCTGAGAAGTGGAAAAATTCTGCATTCCAAAATTCTTCCTAAATTGGGTCCAGATACGAAGGGAGTGCTTAATCACGGGACTACTGTTGGGAATAGCCGAAGAGAGTGGAAGTGCGGCGCGTAAGAGGGCAGATAGAGACAATGGGCTAATAGCGCTGGACTCCATTGTTACCCAGACTGGGGCTGAGTCGTCAAGGTAAAAATGCAATACACTAAAGAACGGATATTAGCAGCCCAGTAATAGTATTGGAAATTAGGGAGGACCATTCCACCTGTTTGTTTGGGTCTTTGAAGAAAAGCTTTCCGTAACCGAGGGTGTTTACCATTCCAAATATAATTTATCATTAAAGAGTCAAGGGCCTGAAAAAAGGATTTGGGGAGAAAGATGGGGAGACATTGGAATAGATATAGGAACTTTGGGAGTAATGTCATTTTAATTGAGTTGAATGTCCGATGCATGGCTGTCTCCACTATGCTAGGTGGCGCAGTAGCCCTTTCAACCATGCTTTCAACAAGTGGTTTTAGAGCCACGTCCGCTTCTCTTCCGTCAATAACCCATGGTGTAGCCTATCACGCGCAGGCACACATGCACAGAACGAGAAGTACGATATGCGATATCCGATCCCTGTATACATGCAGAGAGAAAGCAGACAATGAACGAATTATCTAGGTGTTCTTATCCAACTTCTCTTTTCCGTTATTGTGCCGATTTGTGTCCGAAGTAGATCGGATAAAGGTGTTTACATGCAGGTTAAAAGTCCTGTTGAGGTCTTATTCGTTTAGTTATCCGATTATAAGTCTGCATGTAAACACACTGACTATGAACAATCCAGCAAACTGTCAAAATGACAACTCACTAAACAAACATACCGTGCTCACCCAACAAATTCGGAATACAAAAAAAAGAACAAGGCGTGAGTTAGACAAGCTGTCCAAATAGCGAAAAATAAATAAAGAACAGACACGCTTATCCAGCCGTTTTAAAATAGAGATACAAATAAAAAAAGTGAGTGAGCTAGACAATACGTCAAAATGACAAGCAACAAAAATGTCACGTTCACCCAGCTGATTTACTCATTTTAAAAAAGGGAGAAAAAATGCGTGTAGTACCATCAGTCTGAGAGTTTGGCTGGGGATATGAAGAGAGCATTTGTCCAAATTGTATACTCACAGCAGGCAATCGTATTTACTACGGACTCACACTCAATGTAGATATGTAGTTAGATGCTTCAGAGCCGGATCGCAGCCACCTTCTCTTGCCGCTCTGGAGAGTGATGCGAAGCTTCGCAGGGTAGAGAAGAGAGGGACGGAGACCGCGCTGATAAAGCTCAGCCAAGACCCCCCTGTATTCAGCCCACTGCTTCACGACCTCCGCGCTGTAATCCTAGTAGAACCGGAGCTTGTGGCCGTGGTATTCCAGCTCGCCCTGTTTACGTGCCTCTCTCATGATCAAGTTTTTAGTCTGGTATCGGTGGAAGCGGATGACGACGGGCCGCGGTCTATCACGCGGGCCCGGTTTGGGTGCCAGAGTGCGGTGAGCGCTGTCCAGCTCCGGGGAAGAAGGGAGAGTTTGATTACCAAAAACCTCGACGAGAAGCTCGGAGAAAAAGGCGGTGGGGCGAGCGCCCTCAAGTGACTCTGGTAAGCCCACAATACGTACATTCTGTCTCCTGCTTCTCCCTTCCAAATCCGATAGTTTAGATTTCAGCAACTTGTTATCTTCCTGCAGTGAGGAGCACGTAGCCTCAAGTTGTTCCAGGCGTCCGCAAACAGTTTCTGCATTCTCCTCGAGATCGGTTATACATTTCCCCTGGCTTGAGACCACAGCCTGGATGTTGTCCAGCTTAGTGTCCATGCTGGCGAACAATGATTTAAACTCAGTGGCTATGGCTGCTCTATGCTGCTCAAGCAGGTCCGGAATGGAAGCCATTGAGCTAGCACCAACGTCCATGCTAACCACGCTGTTCGAGGACATATCTGACTCTGCCGAATCTCTTTTTGCGTTTTTCTTTCTTCTAGGCATTTCTCCAAAACAGTATCAGTGTTACTGGCAACAGCAGGTATAAGCTTATGCATGTTTAAATGTAACCCGTCTATGAAAGTGGGACACAGAAACAGATGTAGACTACACATAGGCAGTGTAACCCTAAAGGTGCGAACACATTACACATGTCACACGCGTACAGACGCTTATAAAATCGGCTATTTTTCCATAGGGAACCATTGGTTTACGCGCGTACATGGCGCGTAGATGCGTCACTCGTGCCAAAGCAACATTTTAGCCGCGTTAGCTGCGTATGAGCCGCGTATATAAGCACCTACGCAGCTACACGCCGAGTTCAAAAAATGTAACTTTTTACGCTCCTACGCATGACGATTAGCCGCGTTGGCCAATCAGCGTTGGGCTTGACCCGACGTCACATACATTGGCACGGTCGGAGAACAGTGTACCGTACACAGAGGCTGATGAGAGACACCGAGGAGGAAAATGTACTGCAGGCAGCCGAGCCGGCGCTGTAATAGAAGGGAATAGAAGACGTGGGGAGAGTAAACCAGGAGAATGGACTTCCTGGTTAATTCAGTGAATATGTGCGGCTGTGCTTTAGCCGATAAAACAAGTTAGCGCCGTATAGCATTAGTTAACTTACCCGGTTGTGTGCGGCCGGCTAGCGCCTCATATTATGAACCCAAACATGACGGCTATGTCCGGGGGACTTTCACAACAAGTACCTACAGCGAAGCACCGGTGTTGATCATTCGAGCAAAGACACTGCGTCACACGGTCGCACGGCGCTCTCCGCTCTGCTAGTGAGACACGGAGCCAACACAACAGCAACTCCATACAGCAAACTAGCGCCAGCTACCACCATGCTACAAACTTGTGAATGCAACCTTACCTTAGGCCTACTGAAGCAGAGGATCTCTGGTCTGCAAGCTGAACTCAGGAGTAAAAACGACATCATTATGGACCTATCCTCTGTTGCTTCCTCTCAAATGAAGCACCTTGTCGCCCTAAGATCCTCTGGCTGCGGCACCCTCTGCATGTCAGGCGTTGATCCTACTCTTCCGTGGTCTGGCTCCGCCATTGTGGGATCTTCTTCTCCTGTCACTGTGCCCGGGCCTGTGTTAGCCAAACCCAACGATCAGTGGAGTCTACTCGGTGCAAAACCTAAGTTGGCAGCTACTGTTAACAAAGGGGATGGACAATTCCCGCTGAGCTCGACCCCTGTTAGGCCGATAAACTGGTCAACAGTCCGCAAGGGTAAACATTGTGGTCGTCCGCGGACTCCCCCAGCACCGCAGCGCCTGGAGCTTGGCAACAGATTTGAAGCTATGAGCCTACAGGAGTTTCCATCAATGGAAAATGGCTCTAGCTCTCCTCCCCGGTTCCAGTCACGTCCAGTTGGCCACGGTTCACCTGTGGACAGGGATACCACCACTGCCCTGGCACGCCCCACCTCGTCCTCCACCGCCGCTGTTCCGACGCCCGCCTCCTCTTCCTCCGCTGTCGCTTCGCTGCCCGCCGCCGCTTCCTACGCCGCCGCTGTCTCCTTTCCACCTGTGGCCGGTGTTTCCCAGACGTCTCGTCGTTCCAACACGGGAGAGAACCGACGTAGGATGCTGCAGGATGCCGTCATCAGACGTTCGGAGGGATCCACCAAACGCCCGGCTCAACCTGCGCAGCTTCGCCCTGGACCGCGGGCATCAACACTGCAGGCTAATGATCCAGCCCGGCACTCACATGGTTGCTCTGTGGCGCAGCAGGGCCGAGCAGCGGAGCTCCAGTGCCTCCTCGTTGGCTCATCCATTGTCCGACAAGTTCTCCTGCCAAGGGCGGAGACCTTCTGCTATCCTGGTGCCCAGGTATCCCACATCAACTCAGTGCTTCCACACATTATCCACAGTAATCCCGCTGCATCTATGGTTGTAACACATGTCGGCTCAAATGACCTTAAGTCGGAAAAGTCAGAAAGTCTTAAATCTGATTTTAAAATCCTAATCGACTCCGTCCTGGCTGCTGGGAAACAATGTATCGTCTCTGGTCCCATGCCTTCGCCTCGATTCGGTGACATCAAATTCAGCCGCGCACGCCAACTTCATGTTTGGCTCAAACAATATTGTCTCTCCATGGGCATTCCTTTTGTTGACAATTTTAACGTTTTCTGGAACAGACCGACTTACTTTGCCAGCGATGGTTTGCATTTAAACAAAGAAGGGAAACATCTTCTGGCCAGCAACATACTCTTAACAATAAAATCGGTTCCAAACTCTGTCCAGCAAGTTTGACTATCTCCACACCTGGTCAGTCAAGAGGTATTTAGCTCATGTGGCTCAGCCTCCATGACTACTAGTCCCCATGCATCTAGCGCCCCCTCCAGGCCTGGAACATCCATTACTTTAAAAACTCACCCAATCCCTGTATGTCAGTCTGTCAGATCATCATTTCCACATAGATCATACAGGTCACGCCACAGACCACTTGGGATTACAAGTAACTTGAAAACTGTACCTATTTTGTGTAATAAGTCAATTGTGTTGGACCACATAGCTGTTGATAACCCGGACATGAGCATAGCAAAGCTAAACTCACCAAACATCCTCAAATTAAGAAAGGGTTTGGGTTTTCTTCATTTAAACATTAGAAGTTTGCTTCAGCACAATAAATTGGACCATGTTAAGATCTTAGTGTCTCAGGCTGACCCAGATGTCTTGGTTCTGACTGAATCATGGCTGAAGAGCAGTACACATGACTCTATGGTGGAAATAAATGGCTATAATTTATTCAGAATAGACAGGACCACACGGGGTGGGGGAGTGGCTGTCTACGTTAAATCTCATTATTCTGTAACATTATTACATGCTGTCTCTGTTCGTAGCTGCTTTGAATTTATTGCTCTGGAATTGTCTTTATCATCCAATGATTGTTTTGTTGTAATTGGTGTGTACAGGCCTCCTTCTGCGCAAAATAGCTCCTTGTCTGAGCCAGCACATTTAATCTCTCCATATGTAAATAGAGAAGTGATTGTGATGGGTGATTTTAACATTGACTGGCTTTCTGGTGCCTCTGAACCTTTCAAAGAAATCTTTAGCAACCTAAATCTTACACAAATAATAACTGAGCCTACAAGACCCAATCTAAAAAACCCAGTTAAATCAACTTTGATTGATTTAATATTATCAAACCAAATCAATAAAATAGTTTCTGCTGGTGTCTTTGACCTTGGGATCAGTGATCACTGCCCGGTGGCCTGTATCAGAAGCATTCACCTAAAAAAATGTCAACCTAAAATCATTATTAAGCGTAATTTTAAAGGTTTTAACCAGCAAGCCTTTTTGAATGAACTCCATCACAGTGATATTCATCTCACAACTCAAATATCTGATGTTGAATTAGCCTTGGATTTTTTCACCAATACTTTCACCTCAATTTTGAATCATCATGCACCCCATAAAAAGTACAGGGTAAAAAATAGATCGAACCCCTGGTTTACCAATGAGCTGTCTGACTTATTTATAGAGAGAAATAAAGCATGGTCTCTAGCCAGACGCTCTGGAGAAGATTTTAATTGGACAGTTTTTAGACAAATCAGAAATAGGTGTACGACCATGGTTAGGAAAACTAAATCGGATTACTACCTTGATTTAATTTCCAACTGCTACTCCAACCCTGCATTATTTTGGAAGGCTGTCAATTATAATAAAAACAAGTCTAGCACTGTTCCCAGTCAGATAAAAATAAATGGTCAGATTTTAAATGACCAGAAAGAGATTGGTTTAGCTTGGTAGGATGGCCTAGAGGTAAGGTGGCCGACCAGTAACCACGAGGTCGCTGGTTCGATCCCCGGCACCGGACAGGGGGGGGTGTTAGTTGTAAAACTAGCAGAGGCTGGTATTGCGTCTACGGTGCCCACCATCTCTACCATTGTGTCCTTGAGCAAGACACTTAACCCCAAAACTGCTCCAGGGGCGCTGTACTATGGCTGACCCTGCGCTCTGACCCCCTCCGAAGTGTGGTAACTTGAGAGGGGATATGCGAAAAGACGAATTTCAATGTGCCTCGTGTACAACTGACAATAAAGATAACTTAACTAACTTTTAATAAACATTTTTTAGCTGCTGGTCAACTTTTTCAGAATGGAGGATGTACACCCTCTACAACTAGTAGTAACGTACCGCCTGTCTCTCAAACTCCTCTTTTTAGCCTTGTTCCAGTTCCAACAAGTGTTGTTGTAGATGCGCTTCTAGCCATCAACCCCAGGAAGTATATGGGGGAGGACAATTTGGACCCATTTTCAATCAATCTCTCTACACATATAATATCAAAACAAATAACCCATATTTTTAATCTTTCCATCTCCTCCGGTATTGTTCCTAAAGTTTGGAAAAAAGCTCATGTCATCCCATTGCATAAAGGGGGTGACAAAAGTGATCTCAATAATTACAGGCCAATTTCAAAACTCCCATGCCTGGCAAAAATCCTAGAATCAGTTATTAATAATCAGTTGAAAACCTTTTTATCCAGTGCTTCCATTCTGAGCCCTTTTCAATCTGGTTTCAGGGCAGGTCACAGTACTGTACTGCTGTCACTTTGGTCTTAGACAACATTGTTACAGCTATCGACAATAAAAAGCACTGTGCAGCACTTTTTGTTGATCTGCCAAAAGCCTTTGATACTTTAGATCACCATTTGCTTTTACAGAGGCTGCATGTTATTGGTTTTGATTATTCTACATGTAGCTGGTTTAGGGATTATCTCTCTGATAGACAGCAGTCAGTAAAACTGGGAAGCCACCAAACTGAGTTTTTAACAGTTACAAATGGTGTTCCGCAGGGCTCAATTTTAGGTCCAGTCCTATTCACAATTTACATCAATAACATTGTTTCATCGCTACAAAACTGTCAAGCCCATTTGTATGCTGACGACACTGTACTGTATTGCATTTCTGATTCGGTCCATCAATCTGTTCAGAACCTTCAGAGCTCTTTTAACACCCTGCAGGACTGTCTAGTGGACCTCAGGCTTGTTCTTAATACAGACAAAACAAAATATATGTGTTTCTCCAGAGCAAGAACTATACATTTTAATGATCTTAATATTCATACAAATAATGGATCTCAAATTGAAAGAGTCACTGAATATAAATATCTCGGCATCTGGATAGATGAAAAAATATCTTTTAAATTTCACATAAAAAATCTTGTCTGTCGTCTGCGACAAAAGATTGGATATTTTTATAGGAACAGAGCCACCTTCCCGTTGTTCAGTAGGAAAAGGATTATTGAGGCAGTTTTTATGTCTGTCCTTGATTACGGTGATGTGGTTTATAGGCATGCATCTCAATCATGTCTTAAACTCCTAGACTCCGTTTTTCACTCTGCCTTAAGGTTCATTACAGGAGATGCTTATGACACTCACCATTGTCTTTTATATGAAAAGGTTGGTTGGTCCTCTCTTAAAGAGAGACGTGATGCACATTGGCATATTTTTATATATAAAGCCCTGACCGGAAAGCTGCCAATTTGACAACAATGCTGCATATCTCCGATGGGCTTTATCAAACCCGCTCAACTGAAATGCTCATGTTATATGTTCCATACGCCCGGTCTGACCTTGGTAAGACTGCTTTTAGCCACAGTGCCCCTGACTCCTGGAACAGCCTACAACATCAAATTAAAATAAATACACTCATAACTGTTAACCAATTTAAAGTTATTATTTTGAATCAGCCCCACTCCACTTGTAACTGTTTTAATTAGGCTATTGTTCTATTTTATTCAATTGATCTGAATGTTTTAATTGTTGTCTCTTTGTAAGCTTGTTGTGTATTCTCATTGTATATTGTGTATCTGTCTCGACGTCATTGTAAAAGAGGGTAACCTCAATTGATCTTTCGAGAATAAATAAAGGAAAATGAATGAAATGAAAATGATCTACGCCAGCCACGGTCCCCTGTCACAGCCAGGTAGGGTAATGTTGGCTACTTGGCTTTATGCCGTGCACCGATGCTGCTGTAACTGTGTTTGTTATGTAGCTGCCGTGAATATGCAATGCTGTTTTAATGCTAGGCTATTTGTGCTGTTCAGTTTGTCTTTTGGCACAGTTGTTGGCCGTGTTGTTGTTGTTTTTGTGCGAACATGCACGCTGTTGTGTCGGGTCGGGTCTGATCGCAGCCATGGTTAATTAGGGGAAATACAATATCGGCAGGGAGACTTCGCGCGTAGAACCATTTTTGACACAAAATGATCAAGCAACATTTTAGCTGCGTTACGCACGTAAATCTTACGCAGGTAACGCGTGTAGTGTGTTCGTGCCTTAACATTTGTGGACGCTCACCAACTGGCTAAAGTAAAAACCTCTCAGCTCCGATGACGTGGCGGAGTAGAGAAGGACCGGACAGGCAGCTGGTGGAATTCAGCCTTCACACAGTCATTGAAATGGCTATCGCATCGCTCGTCAATTTCACTTTTGGTCTTTCTTTAATATTCTTTGCGCCATTTATAATCTTCTATTCTTTATAGGTAAATCAGGTGAACATTTTTTTTAAATTTGTATTTTCAGCTTGATGGCAGCAGCCTTTATTTTTGCAACCAAAATGAGGGACATTTTTGCATGATGCATCTTACATAGTCTTTAGCTCGTTTAGGTGTTCGTTTTTAACGGATTTAAAACATTTTGTGGAAGCGATCAGGTAGCAGAGCTATCCGAGACCGTGCTAATTTAAATGGAACACGCTATTGACACACTTACTGAAATTAGCATCACTGTCGCGGAAGTGTTTAAGGGCGCATTCACACTAGGCAAAGTTGCCCTGTTCAGTACTCAAGCACGATTGCTTGCTTGCTTGCTTTATTAAAAAAAAACTGAGAAAATCAAGCCCAAGGTAAACTGTTTAGGACCCCTTCAGCCTTAACAGTCTACTAAACAATTACCTCGCCGTTAAAGGGATAGTTTGGAATTTTGGACGTAGGGCCTGATTCCCAAGTTAGCCAAGTTATTTATCATTCGAGACAGTTTTCAACACATTTCATTCAGTCCTTCTAGTTGCAGAGTTTGCTCGTGCTAGGCTAGCGCACGGGATTGGGGTCAAGCAGAGCTGCTACTAAAACAGTCTTACCCACTCCACAGTACACCCGAGGCTAATTAATAATAACGCTAGACTACAGATGTAAATGTCTGTGTTGATAGAATAATTTTAGAAATAAATACAACCTCGCATTGCATGAATTATCGCATTTTGAGGGACTACTTTTTCAGCAGAAGCGGAATTTTACTTTGCTATGTAACCGAATCACTACAGCAGAAAGTAAACAGAGCAGCGTGGGACAGAAACTGAAACGAACGACTAGGCAACATGGTGCGTCAGTGTGCATTCAGGAATTGTACAAATAAACCCTACAGATGGACACCACAAAGTTTCCACAAATTTCCAGTGCGAGATCCAGAAAGGACGCAACTGTGGCTTGTTGCTGCTGGCTTGGACATCAATACACCGGCGGAAACTGTTCGCGAACGTTGTGTTTGTAGCGATCATTTCAGACCGGACGACATCGAGAAAACCCGCAATAAGAAATCCGGTAAAGCTTTACATTACGTAGACACACATCAGCATTAATTGATGCTTAATTAATGCTCAGTTCATCCTGAGTTAATGTAGGACTCATGTAATACTCATAGATGACTCAGCCATGAATGAATGGTTACTCTATCAGTAACTAATCAGAAGTCAGTCTTAATTACAGATTGAGTCTTTAATGATCATTGCTTACCTAAGACATCTATTACAGATTAACTCAGATATGTTTCTTAAAATGTATTAATACTATTAATTCATTATTTACCAACAACACGTGAATTTAGAGTCCAGTATGTCAGCAACCTCCATTTCACAGTACTATTTGAACTGGTATCTGTTTATTAACGTACCGTAAGTCCTGTTTTTGGGATAGGAACATTTCTGCAGGATTCTTTGCAGTCCAGGATTAAAATCCAGGGGACATATGTGGCCAAGTGCTTTCACTTCCAGTAGAAGTGACGGAAGGTAATTGCTCGGATATTGATGCATATATACTTGTTGGCAGTCCAAATATTATGACCTATTCACTGTGCAACTTTCCCACTTTGATCAAGCATACGTGTATATGTGTGGCCTTTCAGGCAGTATCAACAGATATAACCACAACCAGAAGTTACTTAATAATTAATTAATAGTTATGTGTCCCGCTAGGTAAAGTCAC
This sequence comes from Hyperoplus lanceolatus, assembly GCA_026929865.2. Lineage (NCBI taxonomy): Eukaryota > Metazoa > Chordata > Actinopteri > Uranoscopiformes > Ammodytidae > Hyperoplus > Hyperoplus lanceolatus. The sequence continues at coordinate 40,056,448 of CM049396.1, forward strand.
AACATGAAGATATATTTGCAATTCCTAACCTAATGACTAACTAATACAGGTACAAATCATGATTTCATTTTAATATGGTAGTATGAAAAACTATTGTCAATAATGGTTAGTTGAGTGTTATGTGTCCCGCTAGGTAAAGTCACAACATTATGATATATTACCTAACGATGAACTAAGACGGTTTAAGACCATTATTTCACTTTAATATATTAGCATGGACAACCATGTCAATTAATGGTTAGTTAAGTGTCATGTGCCCCGGTAAGTAAAGTCACAACATTATGATATTTTTGCAAATCATTACCTAATGATTAACTAAGACGGGCTAAGAACATTGGTAGCATGGGAAACCATGTCAATTAATGGTTATTTAAGTGTCATGTGCCCCGCTAAGTAAAGTCACAACATTATAATATTTTTGCAAATCATTACCTAAGGATTAACTCAGACGGTTTAAGAGCATGATTTATCTTTCAGACGGTGGTGACAAATATACAATCAGTACAAAACTGTTATAATAGAAAGGTCTGCATTCCTGTCGTGATTTTACATAGGCTACTATATTAATTTAATTGAAGACCATCATTTGGGATTTTAACAGTTTTATTGTATTCAAAGTAGTGTCTACCTAAAACGTTAACAATTTCTGTTTAATGAACATAAACAAAAAAAATATAATAATATCAAGCAATCTTCATTTACTAGCTTGAATGCTGCTAATCTGCAATTGCTGATTGATACACAATTGTGTTCCTGTCAACTTTCATCTTGCTGTAGGCATCTCATTTGGCAGAGCCACCCTTGACAAGCCCAAGGACCCTTGTGGTAACGCTCGATCAACTCTTCAGGAGATTTTACTGAAAGAAAGGAACAAAAAGTGTGTGTAAACATCAGACATCCGAAAATGTATCATAAATCAACTTTTGAAGCACTTATATCTAACTTTCCATAATCATTCTCAGCACTATACTGAAAGTCATTACAGAAGGGTTTGTTCATATGTTGTTAATTGTCTGATCAGTGATACAATTTCTTCTTAAAAACATGCTGAAAAGGCAACACTATTTTTGATAGTATTTTTTTATTTATAAAATGAAAAAAAAACCTTTATCCATATTCTGTTTTGTAAAAACAATTCTCACATGATTAGTTCGATATTGCCAAATTTGCATATTTATTCAAACATTTCTGAAAAAATTGTAATTTGAAAAATAATTGTTTTAATGTTAGTAATCAACTGGCAAAGTTTCATGATGATATCTATAGGCCTAAGTAAAATATATTGCCCTATTCACCTGCAGTGTGACCTCCATTACACTTATCCTATACTTTGAGAGGGGATAACCACTAAAAACAAAAGCTACCAATATAAAAGGTTTATCACATCAACACCTCTTCTAGGGATGTATAGGATGTACAATACTTACCAATAAGAGACATTTTGGGACTTGTCCCATGGACTATAACGTAAAATGCTAGCTTGTTATCCAATTGGCTAACGTTACTCCAGGCTCCAGGCAAACAAAACCATTAAGCTAACATGACGTTAGCTTAATGTAGACGTAGCCTACCTTTTTAAGAATGCTTTGTAACATGTCACCGCTAACTTTACTTCATGCAATAAAAATCATAAGAACAATATTGAGCTGGTAGTTTGCTAACCTCTTTTTGTCGTCTGCCTGTCCATTTCGGCCCGTTGACATGGTGTTCGTCTCCTTGTACATTGTGGCTTCTGTCCAGTGGTTTTCTTCGACGTCTTCACGGCCCTTTGGTTTTTATAATAGAGGATTGAGGTGCTCCTCTCAACTTCACGTGCAGCTCTGGAGGATCTTGCGCCTCCCCTGTGTTGTCAAATGTTCTATATAGAGATAGAGTGGTTGCTGTTCCGTGCATTTTAACCTTATTTGGAGAATACTTCAACCCCCATAAATTTTTTTTCAGCTTGGTAAAAAATAGACAAATTCAATGTGGGTTGCCAGATCTGTCTAGTAATGTCCTGTAATTAGTGAGAAAAAACATGACTGGATGAGGGCATTTACAAAAACAAATATATCATTAATTAAATAAAAATCTTGAGTGTGTTCTGAGAAAAGGTTGGCCTATCAGTAATTTAATTAGCCTATTTATTCCTAAAAAAATAAAGCCTATCCTATGTATAAGGCTAACTGAAATTGATTAATCAGAAATACAATATTTGAAGAAACCAACATTAATATGTCTTCTAAATTTTAAAAGGTCAAAGTATGTGGTGAGTGTAAAAGTTTAGTTGACACATTTTTACTTATTTCTAACCATTAGACCTGGCAACTTCCGAGCCTTGGAAAGGTGCTTGTGCTGGTGCACAGCTGAACAAATCTTATTTATTTCATAACATTTCCTCATCTAAACAACTTAATCATTTGAAGATTGAATTAATTTTACAAAATGCATTACTTTTGGTTATTAAGAAGTCCACCTGGAAGGCTTCTGCAAAGCTTTTGGTTCCAGAAAAATTGGTTATCCATGCTACCATATTAAAGTGAAATCATGCTCTTAACCCGTCTTAGTTCATCATTAGGTAATGATCTATAAATATATCATAATGTTGTGACTTTACTTAGCGGGACACATAACTATTAATTAATGTATGGGACTTCAAATTCACGGTTTTCAGTGTTGGTAATTCATTAATTAATAGTATGAATACATTTTAAGAAACATGTCTGAGTTAATCTGTAATAGATGTCGTAGGTAAGCAATTATCATTAAAGACTCAGTCTGTAATTAAGACTGACTTCTGATTAGTTACTGATGGAGTAACCATTCATTCATGGCTGAGTCCTCCATGAGTCCTATATTAAGTCAGGATGAACTGAGCATTAATTAAGCATCAATTAATGCTGATGAGTGTCTACGTAATATAAAGCCTTACCAGAAATCCCTGAAAACGAATGCGGTGCCATCCATCTTTTCAGATGCACCAACAGGCACTGATGAACAGGTAATAACTTTTGGTAGGCTACACTAGCTAATAAAGCTGGCCCCTTTCATAATGTTAGCCTACTGATAGATTGATGATGACATGCATTTTGGAGAGTGACAACGTTAGCTAATGGTATAGCTACAGGTACCTGGCTGGGCTAATTGCAAACTCCCGTTGTTCTGTCCCGGTCCTCTACTGCAGCTCCAGCGGAGGCTGTCTCTATAGACGCTCTTTAGGTCTATAGGTACGGTTCGGTGGATAAAACTAATTCCTCATAATCCTCTTCAAAAGCAGACGCATCGTTAAGTCCTCCAAACGTGGCCATATCTTGTTTATTGAATAGGCTAATACAATTCCTTCGTGCACTGTAGGCTACTCTGCGTCTGTAGCAATGACAGCGGCAGGTGAAATACCTATTATAGATCCGGTAACCTAGGTATCAGTCCGCCGCTGCCGCATATAAACACTGCTGCTGAGACACACCTTGGGCTCGATCCCAATCTTCGTCCGCAGCAGCTGAAGTGAAGAAAGAAAACCGGGGAAAACGCGTTTCGCAGCCAGTGTTGCCAATTTAGCGACTTTGTCGCTATATTTAGCTACTTTTCAACCCCCCTGGCGACTTTTTTTTCGACAAGCGACAAATCTAGCTTTTTTTCTGGTGTAATTGGTGACTTTTTCGCCGAAGAAAATATCACTTTTAACGCTTCTCAACGAGCAGCGGGAGCCTCCTGGCCCGTCCCCCGTCACTGAGCACTGACAGACGGCCCGGTCCTCGCGCAGCAGCCCCTCCCAGCTGCGGTCAGAGCAGGAGATACACCCATACCCGTCGCTATGGGCGGGCCATAGGGGGCCGGGCCCGCCCCCAGAAATGCTTGTGACCCCCCACTTGGGGCACAGATCTCTCAAAAAAAAATTACTCTAATTTTTATTTTATATTATCATAGTAGCTAATTTTGTGTTGATAAATACTAATGTTGCATTCTTTATCATCAAAACATTTAAAATATAAATAAACAATGGTGTGATTTTGTTTGATTGATGGGAGTCTATCTACACTACACGGCCTTACTGAAAAGAAAGTAAGGCTACATAGGCCTACGTAATACGTCAATGCAGCCGCTCAACAGTTACCGCGCATTTTTGAAAGTGAAGCTGGATGAGTTTTCGCCGGCTTACTATTCCATTTCTAGTTCATCATAATCGATATTCGGTAATGGTTGAAAAGCCCACCAACAGTCTCCTCTGCCAAATCGGATCGTAAAACTGTTGTCACTTTTCGAGCCGCATGACAGACTACTACAAGCCGAAATTATGGACTTGTTCAGCGCGGTGACACTTCTGATTGCGTGAAGCCACAGTTTTGCACTGTGGGAACTCTGCGCTCCTCCAGCCACGGCCATCGAGGCTGTGCCGGAGACCGACCCCGGTCCAAGCAAGAGAAGACGCACAATTTACAAGAACCTATGTGGATTTGCAGTTGAGAAAACAGTTGGTCCGTCAGAAAGTGTCATAGACGAAAAGACTGAGTTCAAGAGTATTTTACTGTGTTATTGATGTTGTGCAAGGAGAGATGGATGCGCGTTTTGGAGAGTGCAGTAGCGAGCTCATTGGCGCACTGGCTGCTTTGAACCCGGAGGACGAAATATATGTTGATGAGGAGGTTTAGCTCGGAGAAACGCCGCCTCCCGCTGTACTGATAGAAGGGACTGGAGAGAGCACAGCCCTGCCTCCACTCAAAGTAGGCTACGGTGTGTGTGTGTGTGTGTGTGTGTGTGTGTGTGTGTGTGTGTGTGTGTGTGTGTGTGTGTGTGTGTGTGTGTGTGTGTGTGTGTGTGTGTGTGTGTGTGTGTGTGTGTGCGTGCGCGCGCGCGTTTGTGCGAGTATCCCTCTGTTGACTGCTTTAAAATGCAATGTTTGAGATATGCGTCTGGTGTTAGGCTACATCTAATATGTTGAATAGTCAAGTGCTTTATGGATATTCATAACATTGCTTCTATGTAATGTATTGCTTTAAATTATGAATTATGAGGACTGATGTTGTAGGCTATAGGCTACTGCTGTTGGTTAGTCTAACGTGATGATTATGTGCTGCGCAAATAGAGTATAGGACTATTAAAAATATACGTAGGCCTACTGTAGGCTAATAATAATTGTGCCCCCCTATGCATTTTATATGCCCCCCTTAAGACTGAGGTCTGGCGACGGGTCTGGATACACCTCTCCGCTCGTGTTCCGTTAGCATCACTATTAGCAGTTAGCAGCTTTTCCCACCTCTTCTACAGTCTACGAGTAGTGCAATTCAAAATGTTATGCAGTGCTTTTTTAAACCATGAGCATGTATGATTATTGCTAGACTTAAAAACGTTGGTTGTGTATGCGATTGTCACGTTCATAACACTAGAACCTCATCTATTCAAATATTACTTTATAAAACCCCTGTCTACAAATATGCAAATAAGGCGATGACGTCATCTACAAATATGCAAATTAGGCGATGACGTCATCTGGCGACTTCTAGCGACTTTTTGGACAGCCAATAGCTACACTTCCTACTGAAGAGTTGGCAACACTGCCCAATAGGCTCTGTGCACTAGAACCCGGAAGTCAACTGACGGTTCTAGTTTCCGGTGTACTTACTGACTCAGTCCATACAGTTGAATTTCATAATATTTTGCTCCAACCAGCAAGCGGGAAAGGGATTTAAGTTTGATATTTAAGTTTGTATAAGTAAGAGGTTAAGTAAGTGGTGTACCGGATTTTTAATTAACAGAGTAATTTTTTTTTTGTATTTGAAACACCAACTGTCTCGTATTGTGCTTACTTTAGGCCTACTAACGTTACGCCCATCTCTTAGTGTCTAGTAAAGATCAGGGAACATTTGAAGTTATTGTCAGAGCAGTGTCCATGAAGAAAATAGAGAAGCCTCACAATCTGAGTGTATGACTAAACTATGACGATTAGCCAAACGTTAAACTACCCTTTATACGCTCGTTCCCACTGTGTTCATGGGGATAGCTGCGGTCATATGTATTATGCAATACTAAAATATATAGGTGCTAGCTTATTACACAACGGCACCGACAAAATAGGCACGCGAGCCGCACACACAGACACATACGCACAATCATCACCAGCAGTGCATTGCCTCAAACAACTAACATAAAATAAAAATCATAGGATATCACAGCATAAATGAACTTTTCTATAAGCTACTCTGCCACCCACAAAAGTTTTTAAACTCACCGTAGCTTGCATGTGTGCAGCATAATCCGCATACGATAGCCTACCTATAAATCCCATGGTAAATCCATAGATAGTTATTCCACTTTTACCACCATTAGTCCGATGAAAGCAGCCTGCAGTCATTATTCCACGGGTAGCGTTGCATTTTTAATTCGTGAGGACAACTTGATAGGGACTTCAGAAAGAGCCTGACAACAGCAATTATGTCTTATTCATTATTCAATTACAAATCTATTTTAATTCTCATTTTATCCTGATTTCCTATGAAGTTCGCTTTAGAAATGACAGTGTTGGTGTCCGAAATGCTTGAAAATAAAGTTATCCAATAAAATGTAGAATATTGTTGTCTCTAGGCAAAACAAAGAATAAAAGGTTACAGCTCGCTCACTCATTGGTTAGGACTTATGATCATTTAGTAAGTGACGGGTGAATCAGCCAACCACAAGTTGCTATTTACGATTACAGTGGACAGAGGGCCACTGACAGGTCTGACGGGTCAGTGAGCGCGAAGTGTGAAATGAATGTGATTCACGGCTGCAGAAGAATAAACTATATTGCTGCAAGCTTGATAGTATTGCCATTTCCAAGACGCGATTTTGAAGATGAGGATCAATAAGAATGGAAAATTAACGCCAGCATTAGGATTAACGCAAAAGAGGAACATTGTTGGAAGGCATTTTACCAACAAGTAGAAACAACATGGGATAGACTGACTGCAGGAAAAGTAACTGGTTGCAGGCTGCTTTTTTCATCGGACAAATCGTGGAATATTATAGTGAAATATTTGTGGATTCACCACGGGATTTAGCCTGCTAGCCTAACACCATCGTGTTTGAGGATGCTGCTGCACACCTGCAAGCTACGGTGAGTTTAAAATATTTTGAGGGTGGCAGAGTAGCTAAATAGGAAAGTTAATTCATGCTGTGATATCCAATGACTTTTATTCTATTTTAGTCGTTTGAGGCAATGCGCTGCTGGTGATGATGGTGCGTGTCTGTGTGTGCGGCTGGCGTGTCTTCACTGTTGGTGCTGTTGTGTGCGCTGTAGGTTGTAGCTTTTGCCTGATGTGATGATGAAAGTGTGCTTGTGTGTACATAGCAGCTGTTTGTCGGAGCTTGTTGTGCGTTTTTTTTTTAACTATTCAAGTATTTAAACAACGTCGTGCTCAGCTCAAGATCCTCTAGGCAGGGGTCCGAGCCAGGTTCTGGGCTTGATGCTTGTGTTCTGCGCTCCCAAACACAGGCCCGTATCTTTGATAACAACATAGTTATTCCACTCAAACAACGATAGGACGTAGCTTGTGACTAGTACCCGTCTACTCTTATCAGTACTGATGATTAGATGGTCCTCAAAGTGTCGGCTGCATTTTTTCATTTTCATTTAACTTTTATTTATCCTCGAGAGACCAATTGAGGGGTGATCCTCATTTACAATGATGTCGAGTAAAGCCTTTACCTGTACCTTTACTTTGTAGGCTATGTGTTGTCCGAAACCTCAATCCTTTTAATCCAATGTATCCACTGCAGTGGAAGCTCAAACCGCTATTATATCTACTCTAAACTAAGCAAAGTGTTTCACAAAAGTGTTAATTCAACCCACCGGCACTTCATTATTGTTTAAACAATCTCATAGGCTACATTTAATCCCCTTTTTCCAATGAAACACTCATATATTAGTTTATAGTTACCGTGGTAACTGAGCCACCGGAAACTAACTGCGGTCAATCCAGCCGACCCATCGAAAACGACAGTCAAGCCAGCCGACCCAAGTTTTTGCTGTACCTGTTTGTACTAGCCATTACGGTTATAGCGCCACAGAACTAGTTTCAAAATAAAAGCCTTTGTCTGGTACATACCAGAAGACAGTAAATAAAAGCAAATACTATCAAAGGAAATGTACGGACGTTGTGATATGTACTTTCAAAATAAAAGCCCAACTAATTGACAAATGTAAGCTTATGTCAATATTTTTTTTTATTGGAGATTTAAAAGGAAACGCCTTGTTATCACAGACTAATTCCAAATCAGGGTTATAGTACATAACCCCATAGTGTGACCCAGTAAGTTTCAAGACTTTCTGATAGTAGTAGTTTCAAAATAAAAGCTCACTAGATTTTGAAAATATGAGACAAATTAGATATGATTTTGGATTCAATTTTTTTTAAAAACGCCCTGTTATTCCAGAGTCATTCCACTGCAGGGTCATAGTTCAAAACCCCATGAGGTCACACAAGAAGTTTCAGGACATTCTGATGTGTACTTTCAGAATAAAAGCCCACTAGATATTGAAAATATGAGACCAATTAGATATGATTTTGGATTCAATTTTTTAAAAAAAAGCCCTGTTATTCCAGAGTCATTCCATTGCAGGGTCATAGTTCACGACCCCATGAGGCCACACAAGAAGTTTCAGGACATTCTGATGTGTACTTTCAGAATAAAAGCTCACTAGATATTGAAAATATGAGACATATAAGATATGATTTTGGATTCAATTTAAAAAAAAAACGCCCTGTTATTCCAGAGTCATTCCACTGCAGGGTCATAGTTCACGACCCCATGAGGTCACACAAGAAGTTTCAGGACATTCTGATGTGTACTTTCAGAATAAAAGCCCACTAGATATTGAAAATATGAGACAAATTAGATATGATTTTGGATTAAATTTAAAAAAAAAAAACGCCCTGTTATTCCAGAGTCATTCCATTGCAGGGTCATAGTTCACGACCCCATGAGGCCACACAAGAAGTTTCAGGACATTCTGATGTGTACTTTCAGAATAAAAGCCCACTAGATATTGAAAATATGAGACATATTAGATATGATTTTGGATTTAATTAAAAAAAAAAAACGCCCTTTTATTCCAGACTCATTCCACTCCAGGGTCATAGTTCACGACCCCATGAGGTCACCCATGAAGTTTCAGGACATTCTTATGTGTAGTTTAAAAATAAAAGCCCACTAGATATTGAAAATATGAGAGAAATTAGATATGATTTTGGATTAAATTTTTAAAAAAAACGCCCCGTTATTCCAGAGTCATTCCACTCCAGGGTCATAGTTCACAACTCCATGAGGCCACACAAGAAGTTTCAGGACATTCTGAAGTGTAGTTTAAAAATAAAAGCCCACTAGATATTGAAAATATGAGAGAAATTAGATATGATTTTGGATTAAATTTTTTTTTAAAACGCCCCGTTATTCCAGAGTCATTCCACTCCAGGGTCATAGTTCACGACCCCATGAGGTCACCCAAGACGTTTCAGGACATTCTGAAGTGTAGTTTAAAAATAAAAGCCCACTAGATATTGAATATATGAGAGAAATTAGATATGATTTTGGATTCAATTTTAAAAAAAAAACGCCCTGTTATTCCAGAGTCATTCCATTGCAGGGTCATAGTTCACAACCCCATGAGGTCACACAAGAAGTTTCAGGACATTCTGATGTGTACTTTCAGAATAAAAGCCCACTAGATATTGAAAATATGAGACAAATTAGATATGATTTTGGATTCAATTTAAAAAAAAAAACGCCCTGTTATTCCAGAGTCATTCCATTGCAGGGTCATAGTTCACGACCCCATGAGGCCACACAAGAAGTTTCAGGACATTCTGATGTGTACTTTCAGAATAAAAGCCCACTAGATATTGAAAATATGAGACATATTAGATATGATTTTGGATTTAATTTAAAAAAAAAACGCCCTTTTATTCCAGACTCATTCCACTCCAGGGTCATAGTTCACGACCCCATGAGGTCACCCATGAAGTTTCAGGACATTCTTATGTGTAGTTTAAAAATAAAAGCCCACTAGATATTGAAAATATGAGAGAAATTAGATATGATTTTGGATTAAATTTTTTAAAAAAAACGCCCCGTTATTCCAGAGTCATTCCACTCCAGGGTCATAGTTCACAACTCCATGAGGCCACACAAGAAGTTTCAGGACATTCTGAAGTGTAGTTTAAAAATAAAAGCCCACTAGATATTGAATATATGAGAGAAATTAGATATGATTTTGGATTCAATTTAAAAAAAAACGCCCTGTTATTCCAGAGTCATTCCATTGCAGGGTCATAGTTCACAACCCCATGAGGTCACACAAGAAGTTTCAGGACATTCTGATGTGCACTTTCAGAATAAAAGCCCACTAGATATTGAAAATATGAGACAAGTTAGATATGATTTTGGATTCAATTTAAAAAAAAAAACACCCTGTTATTCCAGAGGCATTCCATTGCAGGGTCATAGTTCACAACCCCATGAGGTCACACAAGAAGTTTCAGGACATTCTGATGTGTAGTTTCAAAATAAAAGCCCACTAGATATTGAAAATATGAGAGAAATTAGATATGATTTTGGATTCAATTTAAAAAAAAAAAACGCCCTGTTATTCCAGAGTCATTCCACTCCAGGGTCATAGTTCACGACCCCATGAGGTCACCCATGAAGTTTCAGGACATTCTTATGTGTAGTTTAAAAATAAAAGCCCACTAGATATTGAAAATATGAGAGAAATTAGATATGATTTTGGATTAAATTTTTAAAAAAAACGCCCCGTTATTCCAGAGTCATTCCACTCCAGGGTCATAGTTCACAACTCCATGAGGCCACACAAGAAGTTTCAGGACATTCTGAAGTGTAGTTTCAAAATAAAAGCCCACTAGATATTGAAAATATGAGAGAAATTAGATATGATTTTGGATTAAATTTTTAAAAAAAACGCCCCGTTATTCCAGAGTCATTCCACTCCAGGGTCATAGTTCACGACCCCATGAGGTCACCCAAGACGTTTCAGGACATTCTGAAGTGTAGTTTAAAAATAAAAGCCCACTAGATATTGAAAATATGAGAGAAATTAGATATGATTTTGGATTAAATTTTTAAAAAAAAACGCCCCGTTATTCCAGAGTCATTCCACTCCAGGGTCATAGTTCACAACTCCATGAGGCCACACAAGAAGTTTCAGGACATTCTGAAGTGTAGTTTCAAAATAAAAGCCCACTAGATATTGAAAATATGAGAGAAATTAGATATGATTTTGGATTAAATTTTTTTAAAAAACGCCCTGTTATTCCAGAGTCATTCCACTCCAGGGTCATAGTTCACGACCCCATGAGGTCACCCAAGACGTTTCAGGACATTCTGAAGTGTAGTTTAAAAATAAAAGCCCACTAGATATTGAATATATGAGAGAAATTAGATATGATTTTGGATTCAATTTAAAAAAAAAACGCCCTGTTATTCCAGAGTCATTCCATTGCAGGGTCATAGTTCACAACCCCATGAGGTCACACAAGAAGTTTCAGGACATTCTGATGTGTAGTTTCAAAATAAAAGCCCACTAGATATTGAAAATATGAGAGAAATTAGATATGATTTTGGATTCAATTTAAAAAAAAAAACGCCCTGTTATTCCAGACTCATTCCACTCCAGGGTCATAGTTCACGACCCCATGAGGTCACACAAGACGTTTCAGGACATTCTGATGTGCACTTTCAGAATAAAAGCCCACTAGATATTGAAAATATGAGAGAAATTAGATATGATTTTGGATTCAATTTAAAATAAAACGCCCTGTTATTCCAGAGTCATTCCACAGCAGGGTCATAGTTCACGACGCCATGAGGCCAAACAAGAAGTTTCAGGACATTCTGATGTGTAATTTCAAAATAAAAGCCCACTAGATATTGAAAATATGAGAGAAATTAGATATGATTTTGGATTCAATTTAAAAAAAAACGCCCTGTGGGACTTCCGGGTTACAGAGCATGGGGTAGGCACGATCGCTCTATAGCTCCCACAAAATATTTCAGACCTAACTGATTAAACCCTATTCTCGTCGATTTTTTTTGTGCTTGTGTTGCCGGTAACACTGATACTGTTTTGGAGAAATGCCTAGAAGCAAGAAAAACGCAAAAAGAGATTCGGCAGAGTCAGATATGTCCTCGGACAGCGTGGTTAGCATGGACGTTGGTGCTAGCTCAGTGGCTTCCATTCCGGGTCTGCTTGAACAGCACAGAGCAGCGATAGCTGCCGAGTTTAAATCAGCTTTCGCCAGCATGGACGCTAAACTGGACAGCATCCAGGCCGTGGTCTCAAGCCAGGGGAAACGTATAACCGATCTCGAGGATAATGCAGAAACTGTTTGCGGACGCCTGGAGCAACTTGAGGCTACGTGCTCCTCACTGCAGGAAGTTAATACGCTGTTGAAAGCTAAACTGTCGGATTTGGAAGGGAGGAGCAGGAGACAGAACGTTCGTATCGTGGGTTTACCAGAATCACTGGAGGGTGCGCGCCCCACTGCCTTTTTCTCTGAGCTCCTCGTTGAGGTGTTTGGTGGTCAAGTACTCCCTTCTCCCCCGGAGCTGGACAGGGCTCACCGCACTCTGGCACCCAAACCGGGCCCGCATGAGAGGCCGAGATCCGTCGTTATCCGCTTTCACCGATACCAGACTAAAGACCTG
>CM049397.1:1200000-1520000 GCA_026929865.2 Hyperoplus lanceolatus
TGTTGAGAACAAAATAATTGAAGTGCAGGATAAACCTCTTGCTGTCTGTTGATGTGTAATACATATTGAAGGTTATGTAGCCTACAAGTAGACCTACCTGTCTGTTCTACTCAATTCAACTGACTTGTGAAAACTGCTTAGAAAAATCCAAATTTGTTGACATAGCCTATAGCAACTTTTTTTTTTTCACAGTAGGCTAACGCAAATAGTTACTTTCCCAGGTAACTAGTTACTTCTATTATAAAGTAATTCAGTTGCCAACTCAGTTACTTTTTGGAACAAGTAGTGAGTAACTATAACTAATTACATTTTTAAAGTAACGTTCCCAACACTGCTTAACCCCTAAACGTCATCGGGTCAAGGAGAGATGAAAGGTGCTTCCTATCGAACATAGGAAAAGACAGTACTGTTTCAAATGAATTCGAATCCACTTTTCCTAACCGACGTCATTGCGCAACGGCGAGTATTGCTGACGTGAGTCACTAGCGTGAAACTACACTAGCCTATTCTCCGAAAATTGACTCGTCGTTCGTATTCGTGTAGAGTCGGTAAACTCCGGCGGTGGCCTCTTGCTTTAAATCTTGCCGCCGTAAAGGATTATGGGATACCACTATCTCCTTTCCTTTCACATAGGTTGATCCGGAGTAGCCTATGCTAAAGGAGGATTAAAGGATGAATCGAGGCTCCTTTCCTATGCCTTTCCTAAGCATTTGGAGAATTCGAATCACCTATCCGCCGAGTACTTCCGGGTCATCTCGATAGGAAAGGACATTTCCTATGCAATAAAGACTATTCGGAGAGGCCCCTAAGAATATAATTTTTTCCTCACTGGGAGAAAAGGTGTCTCTGAGCTTTTTGGGTTTGCTCTGACAGCACGGTGCATGTCTCATGGGGGAAAGACTACTTCGCTAAATGTTGCGTCGCTCTGCCAGTTATGTCGGGTCGGACATGGGCCTTTCTTTTACCCAAACAGTCCGCAATGAAACGGGCCGTGTGGGTTTGCAGGGTCCGCTCATCTCTGTACTATGGACGTATTACCTGCTACTTCACATCCCATCCTCACACTCACTTATAGGGTGTATGGCTATTATAAGTCCGTTGCGACTTCCACAGAGACACAGAGCACAGGTTGAATTTATGAATGAAAGAATGACAGTTCTGTCACTATCGTAATTGTTGCGTGTCGTTGTGCATACGGAAATGCGTGAGCTTTCCATGGTGTATACCTGCGTATCACGTATACTTCACCACTCAGAGACTGGATGGATGAACACTTTCATTTAAAATGAGCAGTGAAGGGCATTTATTTATTAGAAAAAGAGGAAATATGTCCCTTTTTTTGTTAAAAAATCCTGGCTGAATGCAAAGCCTCCAGAGGGTCTGCAACCGTGAAAGCTGCACATTGCGCGGCTCCACATTAGCATTTGTGTGGGGGTGCAGCGTCCCCTCCCCTCTGCTCTGCAACATCTCAATCATGTGTGCTGGGCTCCGCCTCTTTGTATCAGCCCCCACGGCGTGATGGAAATCCTTTGACTGGCTGCCTGACCTCTAGTAATCCTGTTTCACAGACCAGCTCCCTGCTGAAGCCCACACAATGGCCTCCTCTAAGTCGATACTCCGACAGACTTGATCGAGCAAATTAGTATCCTTTGGTAAGGGCATGACCAAAGACCTTTACAACACCCTAGCACAATCAATAAGGAGCAGTAAACAGCATGTATCTTTTATTTCTGTCTTTTTACTTCCCTTGCTTCCCACTACGTGTGACTTCTTTCCAGGGTTCAAACTCCTGTGTGTGTTTCCTGCAAACTGTCTCCACTACTGGCTGGAGATCAAAGGTTAAAATGGCTGACTTTCCCCTTACTTAAAAAGCAAAGCTGCTACATGATAACTCACCTAGGCTGCTGAGTGGCAAAAAGACAGAGAACAACACGTAAGTGAAATGTCAAATCCGACATGTTATGGGAACGTCACATTATATTTTCATCTTCCTTCTTCAAAAGACAAAGATGTATTTATAACTTTATAGATAATATTCTTCATTAGGAAGACGCACACTGAATAGTGAGAGACTTATACATTGGTGCTTTTGTTCTATTCATTGCATTTGTTAAAAATAAGAAAATATATTGAACAACACATTTTCACACATGATAATGATAATAATAAAAATAAAAATTATTATAATTAAGAAAATAAATAATTTATTGTACACAACTCCCCACGTCTGTCTTTAATGATACTGCAGGTAAATAGGTTAACATGTTTAACTTATAGATATCATCATAACACTTTGCCAGTTTCTTAATGTTTTTTTTCAGTTTTTTTTATGCAGACAAAAAGACAAAATAAGTAGACACATACAATACACACACAACCCCCACCCCCCTCCCTCACACAGACAGACAAGAAATACAAAAAAAGGACATTGAAACGATTATTTTTTGTATACTTTTTCAGAAATTGCAAATTTTTCAACATCTAACTAATCACACCTGAATTTGCATTTATTTTAAAAATCTGGATGTTGCAAAGCCAGAGTTGAAATCTTTATTTCAGTTTACAACAGATTATTGTCCACATTTTTACACAACAGATAACAGAAAAAATACTTTGTACAGGTCTTAAAAAAATGCATTTTTGGCATATTTTAGGAAAATGTATCAAAAAATCTGAGAATTAATAAAGTAAGTATTGCAAAAAAAATTATGTTGAGATAAAAGCTGTTTGTATATGAGAAAAAATAAATAGACACAAACAGACAAGCTGTAATCAAATAAACACCTAAATGTACATTTTGATTTACTAGTATGAAAGAACACATGGTATGGAGGATAAATAGACAGAAATCTCCAAATTGAGCAGTGCTTGAAAATAGGTTTTTGCCTTAAACTGTCACCAACTCGAAGATAAGCTATTTAAATAGCTAACCTATATCACTTTGGTCTATATTAATGTATGTGTTCCTGCTCCATGTATACACAGGTATATAGTATATGCATCCATGTTTTATTTGTATGATGTTGGGATATTCTGTGTATTTGCAGCTTTCTCAATACATATTTGCCTTCTTGTTTAATTAATCAAATATAAGTTTTCCCTTTTCATCCTGTAAAACAGAATGAATTAATTCCAGTCTTTTTGTGGGCCCTCCCCATGTTGGGGCCCTTCTCATGTTAGGGCCCTGGGTCATTAGTTATATTGTTTCTATGAAAACAATGAGGCTCAGCAGGGATTTGGGAGCAGGGATCCCCTTGAGAAGAGGGTCCCACCACCATAGCCCAGACCAACACCACAGCATTGTTGTAACCACACAGTCAGAATCAAGTCTACCCTTTACAAGCTTTAAATAACTCTACCTTTACAAGTACAATCACACTTTGGATGTTTACTTTGAACAACAATGAGAAGAAAAGGAAAATAAACCATGACTTCTATTTGAACATTTTAAATATAATAAATCTAAAATCTTTCAAATATATTTTTTTAGAGTCCCCACATATGCCACCCGAGATTAACATTGTATTTGTTCTGTTTTGCATTCTTGTCAAATCAATCAAATACCTATTGGTTTTCCTTTTTCACTCTCACATTGTAACTTAATCTTCTTTGACACACAGATTCCGGCAAATTCAATGGAATGACGGTAAGCACATGTTCAATCATTGTATCAAACCAATCGATAATGAGTCCTGACAGCTGTGCAGTTTTTTTTGCAATTATAATTGTTGTTTATCATTTCACATATTAAAAAACTACATCTAAAATACATTATTCATTTATCTCTGCACACACCAAAAACTACAAAAACTACAACAATAAACCAGTTGATGGTGATTTGTGATCACACACACTGCTAGCTTCCTCTCCTCTCCTCTGCGTGGGCTGATCCATTTTCACCTTACTTTTTATGGACAAATCTGACCCTGCAGAAAATAAGTGAAAACATTAAATAAATGCTGAATATCACTACTGTTTACCTTGACAGAGCTGTATTTGAAGTAACATTAATTACATTGAGCCTTTGTAACAAACACAACCCTTTCAGCATTACCACCAGCTATTATTGTTCATTCCTAAGTGCATGCATGATTTTACTCTGTGGGGTAAACAGCAGCACTCTAGCAGTGAAGCCACAGCTGTTGGTAGAGAAATGTTTCAGTGTTAATTAACACTGTGAACCATGTAACATGCGTCAGTGATCCAGTGCTGACTACAGGTCCTCTGCTCTGCGATAATGCACTGAGCTGATCCAAAGAGCCACACATGGCATTCATCATGTTTCAGCACAGAGATTTTCTCTGAAGTGAAAAAATTAAAGTTATTAGAGAAAGAGAGACAGGTGTAAATCAAAACCATGTAAATTGCCATCTCCAAAATTCACCAATGAGAACATAATTGTTAGGACACTGGCTTAGAAAAAACAGACCTTGATGGTTACAGGCGGAACAATTACACATACTTTGTACCTACTGACACATTTATGATACCAAGATCCTCCCCTTTGTCCCTGGAGGAATGTCTCCCAATTGTAAATATTCAATAATCAGCTGCCAGACCTTTCAAAGGGCTTTCTGTTCAGGCAGATTTTAGGACAGCCAACAACAGGTCACTAACTAGGCACCATGATCTGTCAGCTCCGCCCCTAGCCCCGGTCCTACTAATAGGCAACTATGTAAAGCAAAGCTTTTTGATTTCCACTGGGGGTTGAACCATGCATGTGGTCCTCCCTGCCTGTATTGTTTCAGCTTGATTGAAGTCTGTTGCAACAGTAGCAACATGTTTTCATCTGAGGCTCCTTCAGTTATTAATGTGCTCTACGATCAATAAGCTAAATGAGCAGCTGTCAGGCCTCTCAAGACTTTCTCTATCCTGGGTTTAACCTCTCAGCCAATAGAACAATAGTCTTTCTCTCTCTTTCTCTCTCTCTGTCTTTATCTTTCTCTCTTTACTATACACACACACACACACACACACACACACACACACACACACACACACACACACACACACACACACACACACACACACACACACACACACACACACACACACACACACATACATACAATATAAAACCAGATTTTATAAAAACTACCTACGGCATATGCAGTTAATGTTTGCACTGAGCTCTTAAAGGTACAAGTGATAAACAATACTGGGCTACTACTCCTCAAATAGAAGTCTGTCATTTGGCATGTTCATAATGCTAAATAAATATATAATAACGTTGTAACTGGCTTGTATTTTCTAAGTAATGTGACAGAGCGGAGTTTTCATGCAATGTCTTCTAATCTGCGTTATTATGGCAAGTGTTCAAAAAGATTCTAAACACAAAAAGCTTAATAATGGTTGGCTAATTTTATCACATTTAAAAAAACTGAAGTACACCTGTTATAAAGTACACCTGTACATTTAAATAAATTCTAAAGAAACAGGCGATGCATATGTGTTATGAAGGCGGTTCTATACGTGTGTTGTTGAACTTCGCCAGAGTGCATGGTAAATGCCACTGGTCTTAGACATGTGTGAAGACAAGCAGCAGGACATTGAGAGTGTTTAGTGGCTGTACTTTGTCACAACAGATAAATGACACCTTCCCTCTGAGCACACTGCTTCTGTCAACTTGTCTGCTCTGATAAAGAATCAATACCGTTGCTGCTTGTCACAGGAGGCTGCCTATAGAGCCACAAGCACTGTGCTTTGTACACTGCTCTTCATGTCAGTATTAAGCTTCTAGAAACAAGCTTCCATTACTGCCTTTGTAAAGCTGCACAATAAGGTCCACATGGGCCACCATGCTCAACAAGGGTTAACCCAGAGAACCAAAGGGCTTTCCAGTCCGCAATGGAAATATATATACATCATGGTGTTGGCCAGAGCCACAGCTAGCAACATGCATTACAATCACAAACCCAAAGCACCACAACTGACTGAAGAGGTGATGTATAGCAGCTTGCATGTCAATCTGAAGGAAGAGCAGCTATACATCACTTCTTCAGGCTCCTATACACTACTACTACTACTACTCTTCTACCCTTACTCCATTTATATCAATGATGCTAGGCTTAACAACAGACACTCATACAGTTGAATCAACACAACTATAGTGTTCACTTTGTGTCTGAAATATTCTAATCTTTAATAAAAAGGGAGGCTTTATAGCAGGACTGTTATATTTGACTGTTATATTTAGTTTTAATTACGTGAAAAACAAACAAACTAACAACTCAGTGGATATACAGATTGAAACCTCTAGCAGAATAAATCCTTGGATTAGCTCTGCGATGCACCTTTATTACCTTGACCTAAGCATGCTTGTATATGAATTCTATTCCCTTGTGTAGCGCAGCTAGGACTGCTCTATATGTTTTCTTCTACTTGCCTCATGAATACAGCTGAAAGGCTGATGAGAGCCTGGGGACCTTCTATATGTGTCAGTGGCAGAGGTCAAGCACCTATTGTTCACTCTGAGAATTCTTATTCACAAACGGAGCACACTGCTCACCACTAGGAGGATATGGAATACAACATATGTAGTCATTAAGGGAAAAAGATCATCAATTCAATCAACAAAGTTTCTTCTATTTAGTGTATCACTATACTTTTATATGTTTTATTTTATTATTTTCAAAAATATTCAATTGCTCCTTTGTACTAAAAGGCATTTCCAAATAATTTTTTGGCATTTTTATGCTTTATTTGACAGTTTAGGGACCCGTGGTCCGCTGCTTCTGAGGACACATTATTTTATATTTAAAAATATTTTATTAATGTATTCACATTTGTCAAATGTTATACAAGAACGTTGCCTCAATCAATTATAGTCAAATTAGGAGCTATGTGTCAAAATATTATGTAGGCTAGATGAAATGAATGAAATGTTGACCAGATAGCAGCTTTCAGTCTGTAATGCTCTGTGCTGTATGGTCTCATTTCAGTTGGTTCTGAAAAAAGAGAACTGAGATGATACCCAGCGCTAGAGATTTATTTACAACCCCAATTCCGAAAAAGTTGGTACCTTATGTATTTGTTTGAACTGATAAACTTAATTTATTTTTGTAAATATACACACATTTTAACTTTGATTCCCGCAACACGTTTCAAAAAGTTGGGACAGGGGCATGTTTACCGCTGTGTTACATCACCCTTTCTTTTAATAAAACTGAGTAAGGGTTTGGGAACTGAGGACATTAATGGTTGACATTTTGAAAGCAAAATTACAGATACAATCAAGTTTTCAACTGTATGTGAAAAGGATTAACAAATGATCACATTCTGTTTTATATATACGTTTTACACAACTTCCTAGGTTTTTCGGAATTGGGGTTGTACTTTCAACACAATATTCCCAAACCATTTAGCGACCTACATTTAGAACAACTTTAAGTATTCTCGAATATACGAAAAGGGATTCCAACATATCTTCCAAGCTTGCAGTTGATATATTGAAGACAACATACAGAGCAGTTGTAAAGGATTACCATGACTCTGTCACTGTCAATGTCCGTTCTCTGGATGTGCTGTGTCTCTCAAAGGGTGTTGAGTGTTGAGCACTTCTCTTCTGAAGGAGGGCAGCCAGACAGACACAGAGGAGCTCTCCAGGGAACCAAGAGATCCTGGATTCATTGTCACAAAATGGAAAATCAATGTTGCAACAGTTAAAACAATTTAGAGATATTTGGGACAGACTCTTTTTCTTTGAGCATGAACGTTGTCAGATTTGTTGAAGAAAAAAATCTAGATGTAATAAATCTTCCATCACAATTTCACACTTTGCTTCACTCAAAACTATTACACTTTGTGCACTGTGTGTGTGTGTGTGTGTGTTTTTAAACTTAAAAAATGGGAGTCTAAAGAATCCTATGGTGACCTTGGGTCTATTTAGTGTAGGGCAGCGTGCAGTGCCAGTGAATGGCCGGACGCAGCAGGGCTTGCAGGCACCTGGCCGGACAGCCTGGGTGCTCCACAATGCTGTCTGGGGGGTAATTACTACAAGGTATTCTTTAAAAAGACCAGATGGGGATGAGGTCCCACCCCACCCCATCATTTACAACAGAGCCCCATTCAATGACATACTTAATCCACCCACTGGTTAGCTCTTTCAGAGTCTGCTGTTGTTGTGCATGTTCCTTTATGCTAATTTGGCCTCAGCCCACACCTCCCTCACCAGTATATATAGAGAGAGGGAAAGTGGAGACATGAGTGCCTCAAGGGACTAAAAAAAGCATTATTCGTTCTCAAATTATTTCCACCACAGCAAGTACAGTAGCATTTGGAGCTCCTCTGCTCTCTTTGTTTTGTCTCTGGCTCATAGAGAGACTGAGTGAGGGGAAGCTGAGAGAGAGAGAGAGAGAGAGAGAGAGAGAGAGAGAGAGAGAGAGAGAGATCAGCCTTTAAAACAAGGTCAAGTCAGAGTTCAGGGTTCATGGTGCCACCAGCTGAGGTTGATGGGAGGGGGGGGGGGGCACCTGTTATTTTGTGGGCACATATCTGTTTCCTTTCCAGCTGGCCTGCTCCCCAGTGTTACCCCAATCTAGTTAACCAGGAGCCCCCCCACTTCCAAAATCCCCAGAGAATACATAATCAGAGCCTCCCTCCTTTTCTAGCCGTGGTCTCTTCTTGTCAGATCACAGGCTAATGTTTCATCAGACTTTCATGGTAACTGTTGCTGTGTGATCCTCTCATCTTCTCCTATTAAGTTTTCAGTATTTTAGTAAATAGTGAAGTAGTTAGAATTCAGATCAAAACATTTGAGGGTTTCTGATTTATAATTTAGTAAATTAAGTTTATTTACACACAAAAGGGTAGGACACCTTCATTTATTAAAAATCTACAAACAACGTATTAGGGTTCAAACCCTAAGGTGTAGAACCCTATTCAGCTTATACTGTAAATGGGCAAGGTGATCTCAAACCATAACCATGACCATTTATCTTGTAACCGACATATCTAACCTGTTTTCCTTGAGTGAAAGAAGGCGTGTCAAATCATTTTGAGCCCGATTCATAGAGGCGCCACAAAGGTCAAAAATGTCCTCTAGAACCAATATCAAAACTTTCCCTGAGTTCCAATCCCCATACTTCCACACTATTTAGTAGGCCAGAAAAAGATTTAGTATGTCCCAATACATGCACGTCAATAGTAGTATGCTGAAAATACATTAATACTCCAAAATGCTTTTGGAGTATTCGTCTTTATTCTTGACATTTCTTGACAAAAATTATTTTTTTTCTCTCCTGTGGCCCTAAAACTCTTCTGTTCTTTAGTATGTTGTGTAGTAAAAAGAAAAAGTATGTGATTTGGACGCAGGGAGAGTTTAACCATTTTGGTGTACATGCGACAGGGACACGTATTAACGTATTAAAGGTTCAGTAAGTGGAATGGTCAGTTTAGCTAACTTCCTGTCAGTGACTGCAGTTAGCAGTCCCCTCCCTCGTCCCTATGTCACCACATTAATGCACTGCAGTCTTCAAGCAGCGAGTTATCTAGCATCATCTCAGATCCATAAGTGCGATAAAAAATGATAAAAACCATCAAGACAGACATTGGGAAAGGATTTTTACCTGCACCACCATTGTAGGCGCAAACACATTCACCTATCTGTCGCTCTGCACATGCACCGGCAGTGAGGTGTCGGTTTGTAGTGTTCTCTCTTCTTTTTTTTTTAAAGATATTTTTTTGGCATTTTTTATGCTTTATTGATAGTGTAGAGACAGAGTTGAAATGAGGCAGAGAGGGGAGTGACATGCAAAGAACGACCACGGGCTGGAATCCAACCCGGGTCCGCTGCTGGCCGAGGCCCATGGGGGGGACACCCTACCAACTGAGCTAAGGGCGCCCCCGCGTTCTCTCTTCTGATTGGTTATCAGTAGTGGGATCCCCGAAAAGTTTATTTGCCGATTACATGCAAAGCGAGTGACTGAGAGATCGGCTTTATGAAACGCGCACACTATATAAGTGATCAAGAGTGATTTAACACGTATATTAGCATAAATAAACCGCTTACTTCACATTTAATTGTGTGTGTTCGTGCGCGCATGTTGACCTCCGCTCTCTGTCCATGGTGCTGAAACACAGTGTCAAAATGAGCGTTATTTTCACGTTTCTCTACAATATGCATTGTGAACGTGAGATTAAGGCCTTTAGGTTGTATTTTGGTGCTTTGTGTGAGAGAGGAGAGAGAGAGAGGGGAGAGAGCGAGAGAGGAGAGAGAGAGTTAGAAACTCCAGGGATTGAGTATAGGCCAGTGGGAATATAGGACCGTCAGCCTAATGCATCTACTTTTTGACTAATCGGACAAACAACCAATGCATTCCGTTTTCGTGACATTGAACCGTCAGCATAGTGGCATGTCGATCTAATGGGAAATATTTTGGAACAATGAAACGCCGGAATAATGAGGCATCGGAATTACGGGCAGGCCCCGTAAATGTGCCCATTATTAAAACTGTACAGACAAAACCACATATTACTGATGTATGAAGGTATGAGATATGAACAGTTCTTAGTGACTTTAATAACTACTGATTCATGTGAACAACAGTAGGCTCAACATGGGTCACAGGAAAACCACAAAAACTACACATGTGGGGGCCAGAATTACACATCTCTCTTGCATGTCCGTCATGGGGCCTTCACACCAACAACAAATGACAGACATACACAATATAACTTTGGAATTTTGATGCATCCAGCTTTGTTTGGTTTTAATGGGTCTGCATCCAACAGGTATGACATGCTACACATTTAATTCTGCCCTTGAACAGAATACATGCAAAATAATATAACATTTCTTTCCTTGGCTAAATTTAAAACAATTAAATAAATAAATCTTACACACACACACACACACACACACACACACACACACACACACACACACACACACACACACACACACACACACACACACATTTCTTTTTTATAATAACAATTATCAAGTGTTAAGAACTCAACAACACAACCATGATCATTTCTGTTACCAGTCACTCAATATCTCATCTTTTAAACACACACATGGAGGTGCTCTGCTGCCCAGCCACACACATGGTTAGTATTATTCTAGGCACCCGCGGTCGTTCTCTGCATGTCACTCCCCTCTCTGCCCCATTTCACCTCTGTCTCTCTGCACTATCAATAAAGCATAAACAAAATGCCCAAAAAATATCTTTAAAAAAAAAAAGAATTTGTCATTCACAGGACAAACACAAACCAACTGTTAACAAAAATGTGGACGGCCTTGATAGGGACACAAGCTCCCAGTAGGAGACAATCGCACCATGGAGCCGCCTCAGAAACCGGACCAGACTCATGGGTGTTCTAAGGTTGGACAGGACAGTGGACTGTGTGGGCTGTGCTGACACCTCTCCATGACCGGCCCCAGGAGTTTCCATGTGGTCCAGAGGCGGTTCCCCCTTCGCCTGGCCTTTGCTGTCACAACCAACAGCTATACTTCTCCCTTTTCGATTTGTATAGAACACCCTCAAATATTTTAGATTAGTCCTGTCCTTTCACTGTTGCCTCGGTCAGTGGCATTTCCAGGAAATTTTGCCTGGGGTGGCCAAGGTGGGACACAGACCCAGAGTGTCATCGCAAACCTGAATGAATGTCATGTGATATGCATTACAGCCAATCCAAAAAATATTCATAATAATATATACCTACCTTGAGACTTAGAAACAAGGGAGCATTACGAAGAAGAATTTGAGCTTTAAAGACATTGTTTTTCGCATTCTGGTGACTTTAAAATAATGAAAATAACACACATTTATTTTGAATTAAAATGTGAATGAAGGGTTAGGGTTATTGCTGAAAGTGCAATGCCTTGCAGCCTGTAGCACCGTCCTCAAGGGAACGTGGGTGTGGACCTGGAAAGGAGTGAGCATAGAGTTATCCATCCTAATTTTAACCTCTGCCATTATCTTTTTGGCCATACTGAACACCCTGTCTGAGGGTGCATTGTATTGCTGGGTCTAATAGCCTACTGTCAGAGCTGGGGTGGCCACAGGGGTCGCCAATGAGATTTCAATGGCCACTGACCTCTGTCAGTGTTAAGATTTTAAGGACTGGCTCAATGTCGGTAGAAATGCCCCACACACACAAACATTTTATTCTTCTTCCTAAATTGTCATATTGGTCAGTTTCCCAGCCTTCCAAATTTAAGTTTCAGAGCAAGATATTTGAACAAGTAGGCCAGCGTGCAGTGAAGTTTGCTTTTCATGGTCTCAAAGTGGGATTTGAAAAAAAGTTCATTGGATTTAAACGACTGAAGGGTCCTGTAGAATGAATGGGAGGCATTTATCAAAACCAAACCAAATGACAGAGAAGAGCGCCGCAGCAGTTGACCAGCCTGCATCCTATGTAACATTCTTCTCCAGCCAGGCTATTTGTACTCTGATGATGAATATTTTATTGCTTTCAAAGTGCTGTTTTAAAATCAAGCCATAAATGAATATCCATAGTCAGCATTGCTCTTGACCAGCATTGTGTTATTTGCCATGTCACTGAGTGCTTTTTCAAAAAAAAGACTTTTATATGAAAATCAGGAAGCTTGGGATGAAAGGCATAATTGCAACAGTATCCTGAAAATGTTGTCCTTTGTCCATTCATCCATTAGGGAAATTTATGGAAATGCAGCTGATTTTACTTTGTTGAACTTTCATTTATGTTGAAATATTATTTAAAAACCCAGAACAAAAATATGTGATTAATTTGGAATTAAGATAAGCAGTTATAAATGGATGGGTCATTTTGTTTTAATACAAAGTAGCAAACCTTTTGGCAGCCACTTCCTGCTGTCACAGATAACAAGGGTCACCCTGAAATAATCTGCTGCCCCCGCAGGCCCATGCTTCACAGATGAGAAAGATCAAAATGTGTGTTCTTATTACATAACATACTTATATTGCAACACTACATTTGACCCTTATACAGATGAAACTCAAAAAAATAGAATATTTATTTATTTATATATATAACTAAGTTCATATGGAATAACAAAAGGAAAAGGGTCAAATTTAAAACATTAATAAAATCGAAAGAACATGGTGGACTAGCACTTCCAGACCTCCAAACCTATATCCATGCCACACAAATAAATAACATAATGAAATGGACTAATGATAATACTAAAGCGAAGTGGCTTCCGATAGAAAAGGAACAAACTCCATTTTCAATAAAAACATTACCATTCATTGATAGAAAAGATATGACACAACTGAAAGGACAAAACAGATGGATTAACAATACTTTATGTAATTGGAAACAAATTTGTAAAAAAATATAATATAAATAAGGAATTACTCTATCTTAGAGAAATGGCATGGGATCCAGATTTCAAACCAAACAAAATGGACAGTGTCTTAAAAGTCTGGTCCTTAAAAGGACTACAAATATATTCACAAATAATAACTAAGTATGAAGTAAATTCCTTTGATGATATTTTAAAGAAATATGATTTAGTCCAGTCAAATTTCTACAAATATTTACAGCTTAGAAACTATATAAAAACCTTTCAAAAAAGAGCAGGCATCCACGAGCAGCATCCCTTAGTAAAATTTATGATTAAAAACTATAATATTGACATCAAGAATACACTTTCCAAAATATATAAAATACTACAAGAAAAGAATGAAACACAAGACACGGTGGCATTGAAGTGGAACTTAGAATTAGGGGGACAGTTAAAAGAAGAGGACTGGGAAAACATTTATAAAACAATACATAAAACAACAAACTCTAGGTTTTGGAGGGAGTACACATGGAAAATATACATAAGATTCTTTATCACACCAAAACTACAATCAAAGTTTAGGACATTAAATTCATCAGATTGTTGGAGAAATTGTGGGGAAAATAACGCAGACCATTCACATGTTTTTTACTTTTGCTCATCACTAAAGACCTTCTGGCAACTGATTGCAAATTCTATTATGAACATTTTCCAAATTAACCACATACCTGAACTAGGGATGGGCATTTTAAGAAATTCAATTAATCGATCATCGGGAAAATTAACGAGCAATTATCGAGCAATCGTTATCTTTTTTTACATATAAATGCCAACAGAACATCCAAAATACAGCGTTTTTACCATAGACTGTATACAAGAGGTTTTTACTCAATTACATCTTTATTCCAAGATCTTCTAGGCAAACAAATATATTAAGACAAGGCAACTTTTTAAAATAAAATAATAAAATGCGGCGCTGGTTAAAGCCCGAGGCTATGAGCCAATGCTACGATATCTTTAAAGTTTAAACACATATGTGCCTCCTAAGAGGCTGCCAAAGACTGCATAAGGGCACGGCACGTTTCTCTGAGTGATAAAGGACCTAACGTTACTTCATCTAATAAACAAAATGTGCAAATTAGTTCCCTGATGAAGGCGAAGTAGGAAAGCATAGATGCTAAAGTTAGCCGCTATTGCTAGCGGCGCTAACGTGAGACGTTAAACAGGGTCGGATGTAGGCTTCAATGTACAAGTGGTACATAATTCGGTTTGTTTAAGTGTTGTACAAGGTTTCACAATGCTTAATGAACTTAGTTATTTTCGGTTCTAAAGCTCTCCGATGCCAAACTTCGCCCTGTTTAAGTTTTGCCATCTACGGCAGCTCGCAGGCTGCTGCCTGAGCCTGTTCTGTTGTCTCCTACTACTAGGTAAGTATCTCCCCCTGCTGGTAGGATGTTTAATTGCTGCCCATACAGTCTGTATTGCTGTGCTGCCGGACTCACACTGCGCAACACAACGGCTATATGATCGATAACAATTTCACGTGATCGACAATATTCTTAACGAGCAATGATTGATTAATCGATTAATTAAGCCCATCCCTAACCTGAACCAAAATGTTTAACATTAGGTGTAACACCAGCTGAACTCATATCAGAAAGAGACAAATACTTATTTAGGATACTTAGGATAGCAGCAATGAAACAGATAACAAGGAACTGGCTAAAACCTAGTCCACCATCTTTTAAAAACTGGAAGTCAAACGTAAATAATATTTTAGAAATGGAAATAATTACCTATAAAATTAGAAACCTAGAAACTGAGTGTTCGATACGATGGAATAAATGGTTAACATATATGGATTGTAATTAAACTAGTATTATTAATATCCTGAAGAAAGTCGTGAAGAGCTGGAAGAGTTTAACTCGTCTGTATACTTTCTGTGTTCTTTTTTTTTGTGTTTTATTTTTTATTTATTTATTTTTTTTCATATGTAGTACTGATGAATATATTTTGGCCTAGGCATGTGCGGATGTACGTGTACATATGTGTGTATATATGTGTATGTGTGTATATATGTGTATGTGTGTATATATGTATGTATGTGTATAAGTGCATGTGTATATGTATGTGTATGTATATATATAAACATATATATATATATGTATGTATGTGTGTATATATATATATATATATATATATATATATATATATATATATATATATATATAAATTATCATTACTATATTGTGTTGTTTTTGTTTATTTATTTACTTATTCATTTATTTATATTGTTTACATTTATAAAAAAAAAAAAAAAAAAATTGTAGGATGATGTAAATGTAAAAATAACTCATCAGAAATACTATATGATCCTACAATAAAGTATATATATATATAAAAAAAATAGAATATCATGCAAAAGTTCATTTATTTCACAAATTCAACTTGAAAGGTGAAACTATTATGTATTATATAGACTCATTACATGCAAAGGGAGATATTTCAAGCCTTTATTTGTTATCATTTTGATGATTATGTCTTCAAATTCAAAATCTCAGAAAATTAGAATATTGTGCAAAGGTTCAATATTGTAGGCTCAAAGTGTCACATTTATAAGCTAATTAACCCAAAACACCTGCTAAGGGTTCCTTTAAATGATCTCTCAGTCTGGTTCAGTAGAATTCACACACATGGGGAAGACTGCTGACCTGACAGATGTGCAGCAAACCATGTTGCTCAGTGGTCCGATGTCCTCTCTTCTGATGGGAGCACATTTTGCATCTCATTTGGAAACCAAGGTCCCATAGTCTGGAGGAAGAATGGAGAGGCACACAATCCAAGATGCTTGAAGTCCAGTGTGAAGTTTCCACATTCTGTGTTGATATGGGGAGCCATGTTATCTGCTGGTGTTAGTCCACTGTGCTTTATTAAGTCCAGAGTCAACACAGCCATCTAACAGGACATTTTAGAGCACTTCATGCTTCCTTCAGCAGACAAGTTTTTTGGAGATGCTGACTTCATTTTCCAGCAGGACTTGGCACCTGCCCACACTGCCAAAGGTACTAAAACCTGGTTCAATGACCATGGGATTACTGTGCTTGATTGGCCAGACAACTCTCCTGACCTGAACCCCATAGAGAATCTATGGGGCATTGCTGAGAAAAAGATGAGAGACATGAGACAGAACAATGCAGAAGAGTTGAAGGCTGCTATTGAAGCATCCTGTTCTTCCATAACATCTCAGCAGTGCGGGCTGATAGCATCCATGCCACGCCACATTGAGGCTGGAATTCATGCAAATAAGGCCCAAACCAAGTACTGAGTACATATGCATGATTGTACTTTTCAGAGGGCCGACATGTTTGTATTTAATTGTTTCTTCTTTTTATTGATTTCATTTTGAATTTGGGGATTGGGGTAAGCCATAATCATCAAATGTACAACAAATAAGGGCTTGAAATATCTCACTTTGCATGCATGGCCGCCTTAATGCACGGGCTTACCTGGGCTGAAGCCCCAGGGCCTACGAAGATCAGGGGCCTCTCAAAAAAAATAATAATATATATTTTTTTTTTTTTTTTTTTTTACTGTCTCAATATAGGCCCCTGATCTAAGAAGGCCCCGGACATTGTCATTTAAAACAATAAATTATTGACTGGCTCATGATAGGCCCCTAATATTCGTAGGGGGGGCGGGTGTACGGAGAACAGGGGCCTATCATGAACCAGTAAAGAAAAAGGAAAAAAAATCACATTATTTTTGGCCTATGAAGATGAAGGGGCCTATCATTCACCAGTACATTTTTGTTATTTTTGTTTAAATAACATTGTTCGGGGCACCGCAGATCAAGGGCCTATATTGAGATGAGCCATTAAAAACAAAACGAAGAGTTCAAAGAGAGAAGTAGCTTTAGGATAAGGGATTATTTAAAAAAAAAATTGGAATGCTGAATGACTGGATTTTTTAAACCTGTATATTTTTGTTTCTGCTTTTTGGAATTTCTGTGTCTCCAAATGATTCCAGAAAATAGCTTACATAGGACATAGTTAATTTAGCCTCAGTTTTCTTCTTAAAGTGCACCAGATTGATGCATTTTAATATAAAAGGTTCAAATTTTTCTTCCGGGGGGCATGCCCCGGACCCCCTAAAAGGTCCTGGGACCCCACCGCTGTCTCCTCAATAACTTGGAAAAACGCTGTAACCAACCATGTGTGTTTGGTTATTAAAAGTCATTAGACCAGGAGGGGGTTATTTACATGTTCCCTTAAGTGATTTTGTATTTCATCAATAGAGATATTGTGGTGTAGACAAACATGGCTTTAACGCATCTGTATTGTAAGACCGCCGCCCGGGGGGGCCTACGAAACCTCTCAGCCCCAGGGCCTAGTGGCAGGTAAAGGCAGCCCTGTTTGCATGTAATGAGTCTATATAATATCAGTTTCACCTTTTAAGTTGAATTACTGAAGTAAATTAAGTTTTGCACAATATTCATTTTTTTCCAAGTTTCACCTGTTTGTGACACAGACACTTTCTTATTGTAATGTACTAAGCAATGTTTAAAAAAAACTCCAAACAGTGGGAGATTCTCCAAGAAGGTCCAGAATCATCCACGGAGTCATGTTGAATAGTAATGCAATCAAAGCACAGCATACTGCTATATATTGTGGGAGATAGCAGTGCTCAGTTTATTTCTAATTGAACGGCAAAATCTGTTACTGGAATTTTAATGACATCTAGAAAAGCATTGCATGAGTTTCATTTAATTAGGATGGAATAAGCTAGTTCAGAGTTTGGTTTACAGTTTTTATGAAATCTGTTTAGCATGCAACAGAATATTACAGTCTGGGTTAGAAAAATGTGTAGCCTCATGGAAGAGCCAGTATGACACAGTCTAGGCTGTTTTTGTAATGACTTGATTGTATTTGCAGTTGTCGGTGAGTACACACTTTCAGCCTCATGTTACTTTACTACAAGCTGCTCACCAGGTTTTTCAGGCTTCAAACTGACTGTGGCACCAACATCTTTTACCAGACACGATGGCTTAAATAATTATCATATTAAGACTTATTTTACAATGACTATTTTAAACATAAAGCATATGATTGGACTAGAAAGTAAGACAACAAGGCAATATTTCATGGTATTATGACATCCCTCTGCTATGTCCTGATTCAGACTGGTATCAGGTTCTTGACCAGTGCAAATAGAATGTGTGTAGCTCATATTTAAGCAACAAGCCTGGCAGTGTGAATCAGAGTTAGGCAATTCATTGAAAATGAATCCAAACATACATGCAGACTCTGTAATCGACTGAAACCTGCACATGTGGATTATTTTGATATACATATCCTTAAGTTCTTTTTTTTTAAATCACAAAGATAAAATATCCCAGCTTTAATAGTTGAGGGTCTTTACAGTACAAACCTTGTCAGTCATCTATGAGGGCAAAATAACTAGATCATAATAATGATTTAATCTCCATCATTAACACAGTGCTGCTATGCTACAATACTTAAAATAATTGTGTTTTTTCATATTGGTGGTATGTGAATGCATTTCTATTCTAATCATTGCTCAGTGGGCTACTTAACAGTAGCATTAACAATGAATGAAGCTGTCAAATCCACCTTGGCTCACTGAGGTTGACTTTTAAACAAAAGAAGTGGTCAGTGTACCATTGTTCAACAGTGTATTTTTGATTTTATGATTGATCAGTGTGTCAAACGGTATGTAACTTTGATGCAGGAGACCACAGTTTGAAAATTGATTATGTGTCATTTAAAATACGAGTGAATTGTAGAGTTAAAACATGCACACATTCCTTCTTTGGCAGAAAAGCAATACGCATATGGGTCATGGCTGTGTTGTCATTACATACTGCTTTTGTCTCTTTATCAGCTAGTTGTGTATTTGCATTGTACAGTATATTGTGTTTATGTTGTTGTTTTTGCTTTGCATTTGTTTGACCGGACGTCATTGTAATTGACGGTCATCCCTCAATGATCTCTTGAGTATAGATAATGGTTAAATAAATCAAACTACTTTCCTATAGAAACACTGTTACATCGAACACATTCAGAAAGAACATGAACCAACATTTGTGCATTGCTGAATCTAGACTCCTCCCTCACACCCCCTCCCCCACACACCCTTAAGAATGGTGGGTGAGGGAGGGCATAGGGCAGCTCTCTAAATACCCCTCCATCCTCCCCCCTTTCCAGCTAGCAGGCCCAGCCCAGCAGGGTGTTTATCCTACCACATACTTTATCAGTAAATAAATAATGGCAACATAAAGTGCAGATGGGAACAGGAGCTGAGATTGGATAACATTGGGGAAGGGGGGGGGGGAACTGTAAAATATTAATGATTGTGATTACTTTGTGCGCCGGTGACACCAGCCATGCAGAGACAGAGGCTTTGTTGTGGATGATTTGATTTATTTGCAAAATAAAAACAACAACAAAAAACATAGGCAGAACAAAATTATAACATATATTAAAATACAAAGACAAAATTTTAAAATAAACAAATTGTGCAAGCACGTTTAAAAACCCCTAGAGGCGTGTAAAGGAAAGTTCTCCTTAAAGGTTGTCAAATGTAAGGAAAATTAAAAATAAAATTAAAAGACTTTTCATCAATTAAAGCTGGGGTGGAGGATTTGGGGAGAAAATGGCAGTTGGGATAGAGATTCAAATCCAAATACCTCAACCGCTCCACTTGTTCTCTTTGGTCCCTCCCCTTTGGTCCCTCCCTGACACGCTCTACATCAACAAAGTCGTGCCAAAGTGAATGGACAGTCCCAACAGCCAATAAGAACAGAGAATCGGAGCCTTGCTTTGATTGGTCAAAGTGTACAGCTCATGTTAACTTTGACCAATCAGAAATCACATACCCCAGCTTTAAGTTATACAGAGGTTCAAAAATCAAACAAAGTAGGCATCACTAAACAAACACAAACAAATGATAAACAGAAATGCAAAATTAGTTGAAGCAATTCACAATTGAGGATTGTGAATATGAGAGACTTTACTATTCAACTTAAATTGATTTGCTGAGATATTTCTCAACATACGTAGAACTATTTCATCAAATGCAAGTCACATGGAAATACACTTTACACACTGGAGGAAACAGAACTATTGGCTGTATTTGGTGTTTGCATGTGTCGTATGCGTGTGTCCGGAACAATTGGAAAATATAAAAAATTTAGTTTTTTGGTTTGGAGTCTGAAGTGTGGAATATCATTATTTTTTTTTTAGGTATTGTGATGTTTCTGACGTTTGGAGACGAGTGCTTTAAAATGAAGCTATGCCTTGAGCCAAACGTACTCTTTCACACTGACTAATAGAGTTATGTTTTCAGACAATCTATTACTTAAACAGTATACTATATACTATTTTATATATATATATATATATATGGTGATAACACAGATTCAATATGCAGAAGCAACTCATTGAACCCAACGTCGTTTTATATTGTTTTCCCTACAACAGTTTTTTTTTTAATAATTTTTTGACGTATGTTTTTTTTTGCTCTACTTGTTTAATTGTTTTGTTGTTCTTATTCATTTAATATTTTTAATTAATAGTCCAGTCTTAATCATTGGACATTTGAATCGATGTCAGGCAGCATTTTTATTTTACAAACGTTTTTTTTTTTTTACACTTAGTAAAATGTTGTTTCTGAAAGTTCTGGAAAAAACCAAACAGATTTTTACAATTGCAGAGTTATGTGATTTTATTTCCCTTAATTATTGATTTTCAAGAATATTTTTCATTGAAGTTCTGAAGTTTTTAAATGAAAATAAAAATATATCTTTCAAAAGAGCTGTCTTAAAGTGTGTTTTTCTGCTTCACCTCTCTAACATTGTATTTACATGTAGGTTTTCTAATTCAAAGTGTATTAAAGGATGTATTAACCTTAATAAGCATTGCTCTCGCTTTAGATCCAGTACCTTCAAAATGCATAATTAACTGTTTAATAAAGGACTTATTAACCTTAATAAGCATTGTTCATAGATCATAGTTAACTGCTAATAATTAATTAATAAAGATGTGTTTACCTTCATAAAGCAACAACCAATGCTTAGTAAAGGTTTAACAATGACATAATAGGCAAGTTAGTAAGACTCAATAAATAGGTTTGTAATGCTTTTATTAACAGCTATCAGAAACTCATAAGACTTTTATTAATGCTATTAAGCAATCAATAAATAGTTAAGAAGTTTCTTATAAGTGCTTATAAAAGTCTTATCACACTGTCAACATGTTTATTATGTTATTAACACTTAAATATAGTCTTATTAACACAAATTACTGTTAATAATTAAAATCTAATAAGGTCCTTATTACCTATTAACTAAGGCTTATAACAAGAACCTTATATATAAAGCGTTACCACGCTTTATTATGTTGAAGAACAGTTTTCAAACAGAAATGATGACATAAAGAAACAGAAGAGAGAAGAGGTTGCTCATTAAAAAAGTGAAACAGAGTCAATGTGATTCCTGCAGTCCTGGCTGATGGGCTCTGCTGGAGACATTTCACTATTCATGTCACAATTTCTTCCTGGTGATAACACTATCTGTTTATTTTTCCAATCTGGGTTTTTTTTTTTTTTTTTACCTTTTATGCCATTTCACAAAAAATCTTCAGAATTGAACGTGAAGTTATATTATCCATTATAGGTGACAAATTATCAGTAAAAAAATCTATTACGCAAAAGTATGCTTTTAAAAGTAAGTGTCAATCATCAACAATATGTGTGACTATGGTAAATGGTCCGAAATGCACAGTGAAGTCAGGGAAGTCTCAGAGGAGCCTCGTCAGTATGAATATCACTTTAGCTGAGGGTGTTAATGTGAAGGAGGTTCCTACATTTCATTGTATGTCACAAGTAGTTTTTATCCTCAGTAGAGCCTTGTTGTGGGGCCCTGCTGCAGTCTCCAGATGCCTGCTGAAAGGACAAACACAATGTAGACAAGCCCCTTGACAGAACAGGGCCCCCTGAATTATCACCCCACACCTCCTGGCTAATTAAAATTTTGCTTGTAACTTATGTCTGCCATTTGAAGGCTGACAATTCCCTAACCTCCCCCTCATTTTAATTTGTGGCACGTGCGCATAAATTGTTGGCGAGGGGAGTGGCGGTGATGCTGGGGCTCAAACTGAATGGTGTTTTTAGTCTCTCTAAACGCTGCATGTGCTTGTGGCCGGGGTTTACAGGTCCCCACTCTGCTCAGGAACACTTGATTGATAAATGCCAGGGAGGATTTGTCAAAGCAACTAGTCTGTGCCCCAGTGGGACATCAATATGCTTCATTTAGACTCCCATCAGGCTCAGACTGCCTGTGGAGAGGACCTGCTACAGAGACCAATAGGGAGCTGTGGGTTGAGCCAGGCCTGGTTTGTGTACAGGCTAGTGTGCAACAAGAAAGGAAGTGGCTAACTCCTATATGAAGGGATGAACCAGCAGGAAATTGTTCGCTCTGTGTGTGTGTGTGTGTGTGTGTGTGTGTGTGTGTGTGTGTGTGTGTGTGTGTGTGTGTTTGTGTGTGTGTGTGTATGTGTGTGAGTGAGTGAGTGTGCCTATGTGCGTGTATGTGTGTGAGGAAGAGCGAGAGACGGAGAAAGAGAGCAAGAGAATAAAAATGTCAAGAAAGCCTGCTAAAAGTGGGAGAGATGTGTGTGTGTGTGTGTGTGTGTGAGTGGAAGAGCGCGTGGCAGAGTGTTTGTGTGTGTAAGGCTAGAGTGCTGGGGAGGAGGAGTGAGGGTGATCCAGGGTTCAGTGTGTGATTGGCTCGGCTCAGCTGGAAGAGCTTTTAGTCCATTTCCCAGCAGCCCCTAGGACAGATGCACTGCCTTGAGCCATAATCTGTGTCTCGCTTCAAATGACAAATGGCATAGTGTAGAATATTGCATTATATATTAAGCACCAGCAGTCAGTAAGTTATAGGACGCTGCTGCTGCCTGCAGCACTTGTCGCTCACTAAGCAGCCTCTGTTTTACAACAGTCAATTAGATCCAGACCATAACCTGCTACTAAATCCTGTCCTGCTTGTCTTTGGACATGTGGTAAAATAAACACATTTAAAACAGTTTTTTATGCTTTAAAATCCTTCATATTTTTAAAGGCTGACCTTGTTCAACAATTAAATTACGATCCGAACATTTGTTATTAGAGGGGTATAATATACTGACAACCATTCAGTTCATTTTTTGTTGAATTGCTTTACCTTGTATCTCCCTAAATGTCTGTCTCAATAATGTTTTGTAACCTTTTTCCCAACTGCCAGAAATATGGTTCGTTCAGGGAAATAAAAGATCACTTAATTTTATATGTATTCTTTAAAATAAAGAATTAATAACTATAAAATATTCAGTGTTCTTGTGTGTGTACGTGTGTCTGTGTTGTGGAAATAAAACCCCTAAATTATCCAACGCATCTGCTGATGCTGATGAAAACCATGAAATGCAGTTGAAAGCTCCAAAAGCTAGTTAATAAGCTGAGTTCCAAAGAAATGCAAAAAAAGAAAAGAAATATATTGTGAATGCAAAAGGCTCAAAGCACAGTTTATAGGTCATTGTTGCAGAGATCAATATGGGACTGAATGTAGATGCAGGTGATCTCTATTACTACAAAAAAAGAACGATGAACAACTAAAATGCATAATTAGTACATTGTAAGTTAATTGTATTTAAAAAATATTTCTATATATTCACAACAGCACAAAAGGAGCCAGCGTGTAAAATTAATGGAGTGGTAAAAGACCGGCAAGTGAGATGTTCTGAGCCAGTAGATATATGGAAAGCTAAACTGAAATCCATGTTGATCAATGTTGATCAGTTTGCCCAGTTGGCAAACTGATGCTGGTCCAGTGTGGCAGGGATGCAATGTTTGACCTTGGCCAGAATAAGTCTCTCAAAGCATTTTGCTATCACTGGGCTGAATGCAGGATGTTAGTCATTTAAACAACAAACACTTTTTTGCTTGGGGATTGGCACTATAGTAGTAGTGTTGAGGCATGTTGTTACAGTGGTGTGGTTCAGGAAAAGGTTGAAGATGTCTGGTCTGCATAAGCCTGGA
Source organism: Hyperoplus lanceolatus (assembly GCA_026929865.2). Lineage (NCBI taxonomy): Eukaryota > Metazoa > Chordata > Actinopteri > Uranoscopiformes > Ammodytidae > Hyperoplus > Hyperoplus lanceolatus. The sequence continues at coordinate 1,224,326 of CM049397.1, forward strand.
GGACCCTGAGCAGGACACCATGTGGTCTCGCTGCCTTTCTGGCGTTGATGCTCCTCATTGCCCCCTTGTTAGAAACTGCCAGTTCTTTCAGCTTCACCTCACCTCCACAAGGGACACCAAGTGGTGATTCAGGGTAATTGATTGCTCCTCCCACTATAAATAGAGGCCTAGTGAGGCCTTCTCCCTTTGTTCCCACCACATCATCACTACAAGTGAGTGTGTGAAGATGTTGTTGTGTGTCTTTTGATTTACCATTCAATCATCATGGCAATCATCATGGCAATCATCAACACAAAAGAACTTTGCTTGCAAAATAAAGTCAAGTAAAGTAAACCTTGTTTCCGGGTGGTTTGTGGCTCCAGTAGGACTACTCTTCACTACAAATGGTCCTTCGAGCCGGAGTTCTGAGCCACACCACTCAACATTAACCAACCTAAAATGGCTGAAGCTAAACTAATTGATGATGAGCCCTCTACTGAGTTTATGATGAATGGATCCAAATTGGGAGTATACTCAACCCAGCTTTACCCGGACAATGCAGATTTGTCTCAACTAGCACCTGGGCTATTAATACCTACTCCCCAAACAAATCCTAGCCTTCCACCAAAACCAGTATTGCCTACTTTCCTTGGTGAACACCAAATTCCCTTGCCATCAGTACCATGTGAAGCATTAGCTCAACTCCCCACAAAGTTAATTGGCCATGAACTAGGGGCTAGACCTAAAAGAAATAGGTAGCCCCCAGTATACTATGGGATCCAAATGCCCCAGCAACAAGGAACACAATCCCATAGGTCACGTCACTCCCGCAGCAAGAAGACTTATTTTACCAGGTCAGCTCCTAGCCTCCCTGTTGGCTCCCAAGTTAGTAGGCACTCTGGAAGTGACCACACCCCAAGTTTGAGTGATCTCCAAACCAGCATTCTCAAGGAAAAGGAAATGAGAGATGAGCTTGAGGAGCTTAAAAGACAAAGTCAAGAAAACAAGGAGCTTGATGAGCAATTCAAAACCATTGATGAGGCCGCCAGAGCTGCCCAGAACAGGCAAGCAGATGCCCAGAACAGGCAAGCAGATGCACTCAAAGAGAGAGAGAGAGACTTTCCAGAGAGGTTGACATGAACCGACGCATTCGTATTAAAGAACAGGAGCTTCAGTCAGCCCAGCTGGTCTCTAGTTTCATTCAACAGAATCTCTCTGACGATGAACACTCTGGCGGAGCCCCTGTTACCTCATCCCCTCATCGTAATGTAGCCACCTCTTCCTTTTACGATCTGCCTCCATCCAGGATATTCACTCCTGCCCCTTTAAGAATGGTAGGTGTCGAATCTCACTCATTTGTCAGTAACTTCCCTGCTTCCTGAACCTAGCCTTACTATTGCACCTGGTGCCTCCCAAACCCTTCCTATTCCTCAACAACTACAGCAAAGCATAGCCCCTGCCCAGGCTCCCTCTTTGCCCCCTGTAGTCACTAGTGTTCAAGCTGCACCATTGCCTGTCCCTACATTGTCTACCCTGGCTTTACCTTATACCAGTCACCATGCACCTTCCCAGGTAACAGCCTCTTCCTTCTCTAATGTAACTGCACCTCCAGCCAATGTCCAGGCCCCTTATGGTGCTGCAGCACTGCCCAATCCTGAACAGCCCACTCTCACTAGCCGTTTACCACCAGTGCAAGCCATGTTATCCAAGCAGCCGCCATTTATTGACTTACATGGTCCAACCCCAGATATGATGGAGCTGTTCATAGCCTCTGCGTATGGAATGCCGAGGCCCTCAATTCCAGTGTTCAAGAGTGGCCGAGAGAGAGAGTGAGTTTGCCCTGCTGAAAATGGCCCTTGAAAACCTCCTTGATAATCACCCCCATCTTACTGAGCAGTATAAATATCAAGTACTACTGGACCATCTTCAGCACCCAGGAGCAAATAAATTGGCCAGATCCTGCATGCATGACACCAGACCTTATTCCACCGCTCTCCGATCACTTAAAGAGAAGTATGGTCAGCCAAGGCTGCTGGTGCAGTGAGAAATTGGTGCAATATTAAATTCCCCCATCATTCGTATAGGTGGTGTAGAGGCCTTTGATGATTCTGCCCTTTCTGTCCATGCTCTTGTTGAAATGTTGCTGTCCCTGGAGGGCCCTAATGGGTCTGAGCTGAGGTGTTGGTCCCATGTTGACAGACTCATTAGTAAATTACCTGTACAGTATAGAGACGGATTTGTGGAGCGTTGCATCAATCGTGGCATTCTGACTGGAGAGGCAAACCAAACATACTCCCTCCTCGACCTGTCAACTTGACTACAGTCAAAGTCGAGAGCAAAACGTATATCAGAGAGAGCTGTTGAGCTCCACAAACAAGAAAGAAACCCCAACCGTATAGGAAAGGAACGCCAACCTTCCAGACAAGTCTCCTCCGTCTACCTGTCCACGACATCTGGGATGGAAGGTACACAACAGGCTTACACCAAAGAGAAGGTAAATATTGATAAGCCCAAGCCTTATTGTCCCTACTGTAATGTCAGAGATCACTTTCTGGGCGCATGCTCAGAATTCAAAAAAACTATCCAGAAATTGCATTATGAAATGGCTCAAAGAGAAGGATAGATGTGGCAAATGTGGGAGAATACACAAAATGGATAAATGCACCTTAAAGAAGCCATGTAACACCTGTAATGAGCTCCACCTAACTATTCTCCATGATGCAATCGCAAGCAAATCAGCCACAGTGATGCTAACATCCTCCCCCTCAGAGCTCCTTTACATGGACAAACCCAATCGCTGCCATAAAGTCATGCTGAAAGTTGTTAACGTATGTCTCCACAATGGGGAAAGAACCCTTGTAACTCATGCAGTCCTTGATGACGGTGCAGATAGATCTATTGTGCTCCCCCAAGCTGTCCAATGTTTGGGCCTCACAGCTACACCTGAGAACATCTCCCTTCGTACAGTGAGACAGGATATAGTGCAAGTGAATGGAGCATCTGTAGCCTTTGAAATATCCCCTATCAATTGTCCAACCGAAAAGCATGTTATCAAAGGAGCATTCACTGCAGAGACTCTTGGACTGTCAGAACACACATACCCTGTGAAGCAATTACAAGAGCACTATCACCATCTCAGAGGAATCCCATTACAGCCAATTGATATGGTATGCCCTCTTGTCCTCATTGGTTCAGACTTTGCCCATCTAATTACAGCAACAGAGCCGGTAGTCATGGGGCCACCTGGAGGCCCAATGGCAGTACATACCAGGCTTGGTTAGGCCCTCCAAGGGCCAGCCAACTTAATCCAAACCCAACATGCTCTATCTCTCACTGTTACCTGCTTCAAGAGTGAACTGCTCAGGAATGTTGAACGGCTGTGGCAAATTGACACCTTTCCCTATGTAAATGAAAAGACAGCAACAAGGTCAAAGCAAGGCAAGTTGGCCCTTGATTTACTCCATTCTAAGACCACTAGATTAGAGATAGACAGTGTGATGCGTTACGCCACTCCACTGCTACGAGCTCCCAACAGTCCTGTCCTTAAAGCTCCTAAGGAAGCTGTTCTGCCCCGTCTCTACACTACAGAAAGACGTCTGTCCAAAGATCCCAAACTCTCTGACATATATGAAGAGGAACTGAATAAGCTTGTGCAGTCTGGCTATGTCCAAATAATTCCAATCGAGCAGGTGAGCCAGCCACAGGAAACCTGGTATTTCCCACATCACATTGTTGAACACAACAATAAATACAGAGTTGTATATGATTGCTCCTTTGAATATATGGGACAAAGCCTAAACAAATGTCTCCTACCTGGACCTACATTGGGCCCCTCTCTACTCGGAGTCCTGCTCAGATTTAGACAGCACACCATTGCAGTGTGCGGTGACATCAAAGGCATGTTCCACCAAGTACGCCTTTTGAAAGAGGATAGGCCTCTACTGCGTTTCATATGGAGAGGGATGCAGCCAAAACAGGAGCCCCGTGTTTATGAATGGCAAGTCTTGTTATTCGGAACAACCTGTAGCCCATGCTGTGCCACCTATGCAGTTCACAAACATGTCAAAGACAACCGTGATGGAAATGAGGAGGTTTTTCAATCAGTCCAACACTGTTTTTATGTTGATAACTGCCTCCAAAGCTTTCCTTCCTCTCATGAGGCAAAGTCCCTCATTGACAAAATGAGACCTCTGCTTGCTGATGGTGGGTTTGACATCAGACAATGGGCAAGTAATGATCCAGCTGTAATACAGCATCTACCACTAGATGCAAGGTCCAAAGCTATTGAAATGTGGCTCTCAGGAAATGGAGACCCCAAGGAGCTGACACTAGGCCTCCAATGGAACTGCTCCACAGACATGCTGGGTTACAAGAACTGATCCATCATTTACCATCAGCCTACAATGAGAAGTGTATATAAGGTGCTGGCAAGTCAATACGATCCTCTGGGCTATCTGGCCCCTTTCACAGCCCGTGCTAAGATCCTGGTGCAGGATCTATGGAAGCAGGAGAGAGAATGGGATAACATCATCAAACCAGATAGTCTGTTGGAAAAATGGCAAGCATGGGAGTTGGAACTGCAAAATCTTCCTGACATTCACTTTCCTCGCTGTTATCTGCCCCTTAATAATGACACAGACACCTCAGAATCCCATATGCATGTATTCTGTGATGCCTCTGAGCGTGTGTATGGTGCTGTGGCCTACCTTCAGATCAAAGACGAGCATAATGACAATCATGTTTTCATCATGGCCAGGTCTCGCATAGCCCCTAAACGCCAGCTATCTATCCCTCGCCTTGAACTATGTGCAGCTCTATCTGGTGCCCAGCTGGCTAACCTTTTCAGCTCTGAACTCATTATCCCAATACAGTCAGTGACCCTCTGGACAGTCTCCACAACAGTCCTTACGTGGTTAACATCAGAATCCTGTTGCTATAAGGTATTCGTTGGAACAAGAATAGCTGAGATTCAAACTCTGACTGACACAAAGAACTGGAGGTATGTTGACACAAAGAATAATCCAGCTGATGACATAACACGTGGGAAAACCCTCCTGGAGCTTTCTCAGCGCCACAGATGGAGTCAAGGCCCTCCATTCCTTTTACTGAGCAGCAACTGCTGGCCTGCCAATCCTTGTGCGCCACCTGAATCAGAGCCTGTTGAGGAACTCAGAAAAACCATGTTCTGTGGCACAGTGATGTCAGATATCTCAAACCTCCCAGAGCCGAAGAAGTTCAGCAACTGGGATGATCTGATACATGAAACAAAGAATACCTTATACGGGGCGGCAAATCACCGACGAAGAAACAAAATGACACGCATTTGCTGCACAAATCCGGGGGCGGCTGTTAGAAACTGCCAGTTCTTTCAGCTTCACCTCACCTCCACAAGAGACACCAAGTGGTGATTCAGGGTAATTGATTGCTCCTCCCACTATAAATAGAGGCCTAGTGAGGCCTTCTCCCTTTGTTCCCACCACATCATCACTACAAGTGAGTGTGTGAAGATGTTGTTGTGTGTCTTTTGATTTACCATTCAATAACCATGGCAATCATCATGGCAATCATCATGGCAATCATCAACACAAAAGAACTTTGCTTGCAAAATAAAGTCAAGTAAAGTAAACCTTGTTTCCTGGTGGTTTGTGGCTCCAGTAGAACTACTCTTCACTACACCCCTGAACCTCCTCATATGTCCAGAGTCAGACCCTGGTTATCTGACTAGTCTGTCTATTACTCTGGTGTAGTTGTCTGCATCAACACACCTGTTACGGTCCTCTGCTAGTAATGGATAGGATTTATATAGCGCTTTATTCCCTAAGGACTCAAAGCGCTTACAGGGTTCCAGGTTCCATTCATTCACACACAGTCATACCAGTGGTGGTAAACTACGATAGTAGCCACAGCTGCCCTGGGGCAGACTGACGGAAGCGTGGCTGCCATTCAGCGCCAACGGCCCCTCCGACCACCACCTCAAACATACAGCAGTCATACACATTCACTAGTGAGGGCTTGCTGCTTTTTATCTTGGATTCTGAGTCTGTAGTGTTCTTAGCAGTGTGCCCATGCTGACAGTAAGTGAGGAGCTGCAGAATATCCTCCACTTGAGGGAGTGAGTCTATGATCAAGAAAAATTAACCAGACCATTGTACTTCATTTCATTTGTACAGAAGGTCTGGAATCGCTCAATTGACAGAGGTTAACTCACTTGAAGGCGGGTGTCTTGAAGTTTAAAACTATTGGATCTGCCCAGTGCCACTCTGGATCTGCCATAACCAATCGCATACTGCTTGGTCGTGACGTATGTCATGCGCCAGCTTCCGACTACAACTGAAGCTGGTGCACATCCTCAACGTCATTGTTCTCAGCCACTCCCTCTGTTCGTTGATTGGACCGCCAAAAATTTGGCGGAGACTGACTACTGAAGGGAAATGACGATTGAGCGGAAGTACATAGGCGGGCCGTGCCAGGCTAGCATAGTGTGCCTTTAATGTAATATATATTTTGTTAATCTGGCAAAACATATTCTATACTATCGGTTAAGCAATGAGTTTAAAAAAAAATAATTTGTTTTGTTCAGCATTGTTCAATGAGCGGACCGACGAGTTTCCGAAACACAGCCAGCTACCAGATAATACAAGTTTATATCCAGTGTAACTCAACAGACAAGAACTCCCATTGCCTCTCTAAAAGCTTCTTGGGTGCAAATCAAGCCCCAACCACAGAAAATTCTACCAGCAAAAAAATGCAGTTTGCCGAGTGGCCACTAGGGGCATGTTTCAAACTAGAGCAATTTCTCATTGAGTCTTATGTTAAATAGGCCGTTTTCACAGCATTATTACACCTACGGTATTTAAGGTCTGGTACAAAAATACATTCCAGTCTGTATTGTTCGGTCACATCTCCAAGACAACACTGAGGGGGGTTCATTTTTTAGTACCAGGCTAGTTTTTATTCCATTGGAGGTTAAAGTGTATGAATAATTAGGGGCGCGGCCTCTTGAGTGACAGTTAGACGCTGGCCCTAACTTCGCCTCGGAGGTATACGTCAGCTAAATGGCAATGCGCATACGAGTCGACGATTGAATGCAGTTGAAATAACTGATGCTACATCCATTTTATATACTATCTATGGTGCAAACCAAGCGCAACATGCCTCTCGTTGATGTTGACATGTATAGTGCAAGGTTAGTATTTTGGAAATACTGGCTGATGATGAGACTATGGTAAACATGATTGCCAGGGCAGTGCCTTATAAATGCATGTGCAGATGATGTACTTTAGATGGTTATTGAGAAGCAGTATCAAGTACAAGTTATTTTCCTTGGCTATTGATGAGAGTGACTGGTGGAGCTCAATTGTGTATGGTTTTGTTTGTTCTTTTGATGGGAAAGAGTACATAGAAGATCCGGTTGCATTGATTGATTAACATCACCTATAAAAGACTACAATATTATCGTGTCTAATATTTTCTAAACCTTGTGTTCTAACAGAAAATATTATAATGCTAACAAGTGGTCAATGTGTGATGCATCTGTCTGACGCAACAGTCCTAACTTATTTGCAATATAAGTGTTTGCAATAGCAAATGTGCTCTGAGTGAAACATTATGCCCGCCAGATTACATTTGTATTGGCATAATGATGAAATGTCTATGCCACATCCACTTGAAGTGATTACATTATTATTTCACTTTTTACGGTTATGTTCAGGCATTTGCAGCTTGGTTAAGGATGGGGAAAGACCCAGTTTAATACAGTGACATCATTGGATGTATTAACATTGGATTGAAAGGAATGAATTCCCTTAGCTCAGGAGTCAAAGTCATGCACAATGGACCATCCCCCTTCCACCATGAACCAGCCCCCTGCAAATCAAAAGCAGAACATTAACGTAGTGAATCGATCACTCACAATAGCCAGCAATTATGTTTGTCATCACAACGTAATTTGGAAAACAATTTTACTCATATTCAAAAACTCATTTTCTAGAAGACAGTTTTGGAACTTGCAGCTACGAGGTATGCACGTTTTCTTTTCACTTTGATAGTATCTTTGTGTCCAAAATTTGGACTGGAATGCTAGGTGGGAACATGAAAAGAAGATCAAACATGTTGTGTCAGATCAGACCAGTGCATCTCTTCAGAGGTCTGGGTCTGACACCTTTGATGTGACCTCTCAACTGTAAGATGGCCTGCAACACAGTTCCCTTCCAAACAATTAGACACAGTTGCTGTCACCTTAGCCTGAAAGGGCATTGCAGGGTTTGGGGAAGACAAAGAAGCAGAGGCTTTCTCTCTGAGGGTCCCAGAAGGTGGATAAAGTGGGCAGCCATGCCCAGAAAACATCTGACCTACATGAAGGTCTCATCTGGTCAAATGCATTACAGAGCTTTCAGTAGACCTATGGAAACCTCTAGAGAACAGCAGGTTATGTTCCTTCAGCAGAACATAGCAACAGTATGGAAAAAAGCATTTGCTCTTATAGGATAGTGACATTTTAGGTAAGGTTTAAAACAATATTAATAGATATACGTAGAGTTTACCACTGCACACAATCGGATAGCACTACAACCAGCAATGAACAAGGTGACATATTAAGCCCCATTCGTTTAGCAAACAGCAGGGTTAACTGGTAAATCAAACCTTTGCCATGGTCAGTCGGCAAAACAGAACATTCCTCTTACTTGCTAATGAAAGATTTGAGTGCTGTCTTTCAAATCGTAACATATCCACAGCTATCTCTGTTGTTTATTATCACGGCTTTGACATACACGGCTCTGGCCCGCCCAAATCAGATACAACCAATTGAAACGTATCTTAGAATTTTCTGACATATTTAATGAGCTTCAATGGAGCGTGCCCAGACCAACACGCTGAGCAAATTTAAATTGGCTGGGGGCAGGTCTGGATTTCCAGGCTGTCTCTGAGCCAGATAACACCACAATATTTCTATTGATGAATGACAAGATCGTTTCATTTACATAACCCAAATAAAAAAATAAAACTAATAACCTTTGCCCAAAATATGTCAACTTATTACATTTTGGGTCAGTTTTAACATTATGTACCAAATCAAATGTTTTTCTTCTACAAGTGCAAAAAGTTTATTACATTATAGAGCGAGTCAATCATTTATGGATTATATTGCTCCAATGTAGAGTGTAGTTTCAATAAAAGCATTATGTAAATAATTCTGATGGAATTCAAGGCTTAAGGTCTTTATACACAAACTTTGATACTACACTACACAAATATTTGTTTTGCTCCGTAATGTAATAAGTGACCCAGAATGTCATAAATTGCTACATTCTGGGTAAAAAGTGATTATGGGTTTTGTTAATTTTTTTTAATAACATTTCGGGTCGTTACATTTCAGGCTCTTCCATGGCATATCAAATGTCTATATCACTTCAGCTGTAGCGTTTCTCTCTGAGCTGCTTATCCGGTCAGTCATATCTATTAGATATGCTCCAGCTGGTCCTAAATATCAGAGCCAGTCCAAGCATATTTAAATGGATCGTATCATATTCTTATTTAACTGAACTCTACCGTTGTGTCCACTTCCATCTGCCAGTGATGCAGGGCTGCTCTGTGAGTATTCCACTGCATATGGAAACTTGAACGTTAAAAATAATTGATTTGTGCTTATGATCGGCTCTGTTCTGACCGTTTGCCCACTTCTGGGTCAAATGTGCTAGGCTCCAACCTGTTCTTTCCCTTCTTTCTTTCTCTTTAGTAATGAGCAGTGTACAAAACATTCAGGTAGCTTCTGAGGTTTTTGCTGATATGAACGGTCTGCAATTAACGGTCGGCCAAAATACAAATAAGCTTGTGTTGTGTCTGTGCGCTCTCTGCAAGCCTGGGTCTAAATTCAGTCAAATATGCTGTACAATCACAAGACTAATATTATTAAATGATCAACAATCAACTTTATCACAAGATACAGTCAGTGAAAACTCAGTCAGACTGGAAACTCACCAGAAGCTTGAGTGTGAAGTGGAGTTCTTTACTGCACACGTTATGCCTTAAAGGCTGAGTTGTTTGGTCATAGTTGCTGCATCCCGTTAGCCAAAATCTGTTGATGGGCAGCATGTCAACAGCAATGACAGCTGCCAGCTCAGAAAGCTTACCCACTCCACAGCTTAACCCTCCTGTTATGTTCCGGGTCAAATTGACCCGTTTCAAAGTTTGAAGATCTAGGAAAAATAGTTAAAAGTATTTTTTCAGTATGAAACTTCTTCTGCTTGCCTTACTTAGGGTAATAAACATATAATATGAAAATATTTAATCTCACACATTTGCAACCACCCCCTGCATGTTTATATCACATAGATACTGTTCGGGTCAATTTGACCCGGCAGTAAAACTGGAGGTAAAAGGTTGTCAGAAATGTAAGACTATTTCTTTCTTTACAACTGTGAGAAATATTTCACCCAAATCTCACACACACACACACACACACACACACACACACACATACACATACACACGCCCACGCACGCACACACACACACACACCCACACACACACCCACACAAACACACACACACCCACACACACACACACACACACACACACACACACACACACACACACACACACACACACACACACACACACACACACACACACACACACACACACACACACACACACACACACACACACACACACACACAGTTGCAAGTGTTATGACTTTTGACGGGAACCATTTATGTTCCCTTGGGAAAACTCCACCCACATTCAGTGGACACTCAACAGGGGAAGGGCAAAACATATAAAATATTATCTGCATGGGAGTCCTACCAACATTCCACTCTGTCAGGCAGACCTTTACAAAATGAGCAGCAGAAGCAAAAGGATGACAGTCCAGGAGGCTCTGGAAGTCATCATTGATCATGCTAGAGAAATAGAGGAGGATGTATCTTGAGCTAAATTCTGATTCTAATGATTCTGATTTTGAACCAGATGAGGGAATTGCTATTCCTATTCCTCCAAGCAAGACATTCATGTCAGAAAAATTGTGAAATTCATCCCCAAATATGCGTCAGGTACAGGTGAACCTCATATAATTAGAATATCATGGAAAATTAATTGGAATTGAGGCAATAAGTCATGCAAAATGGACCCAAACCAAGTACTGAGTACACATGCATGATTATACTTTATAGAGGGCTGATATTTTTGTATTAAAAATCCCTTTTTTTATTGATTTCATGTAATATTCAAATTTCCTAAGATTTTAAATTTGGGGTTTTCATAAGCTGTGTAAACCATAATAATCTAAATTATAACAAATAAAGGCTTTGAATATCTCACCTTTCATGTAATGGGTCTATATAATATATTACTTTCACCTTTTGAGTCAAATTACTGAAATAAATGAACTTTTGCACGATATTCTAATTTTTCGAGTTTCACCTTAAAGACAGTGCCAGGGCCCACTAGGATGGCACTGACTCATGTGACTGACATCAAGTCAGCTTTTGAGCTGGTCATGCCAGATTCAATACAGGAAATCATTCTGGAAATGACTAATCTAGAAGGGAGGTGTGTTTTTGGGGAAAAGTGGAAGGAGCTGGACAAAACACATTTAGATGCGTATTTGGGGCTCCTCATCCTAGCTGGGGTCGAAGGATGAATTGACAGCCAGTCTGTGGGATGCAGAGACAGGCAGGGCTATATTTCAAGCCACAATGTCTCTGGAGACTTTTCACATTTTCTCCAGTGTTTCAAAAGTAATAAAGTGGTGAAACATTACAAAAAAGTTTGAACATGTATTTTTTTTTATGAAAAACGAGTGAATTATCCTTATTGAACTGTTAGAGGTAAGGAACACTAAATTGCACTAAATATTGATAGAATAGTTAGTAATGGAGTTGGTAATGACATGTTCACACTGCTTGTTAGGATTCTTTGTGGTTTAGGACATCTTTTGGAGATTTAAACATGCCCCGGGTCAAATTGACCCAGAACACCATTGCTGTTCCTGACAAATGAACATAACAGGAGGAACAGGAGGGTTAAGAAGATATAGTTTGATATCAAAGGTGATGGGTATAATTGTGTCCAACAATACAGAGCACACCGAATCACACTCTCTGTAGGCTGCAGCGCAATGCATCTAACATCTGAAACCAACATACACCTTCATATTAGATTCTATTTATTTGAATATATAATCAAATTATTTACCGCCAGAATTACAATACATATAAGCCGGCCCAATTCTTCATGGGGCCCTAAGCGGAATATGATTGGGGGGGCCCCTCTCTGACGATTATTAATTATTGACGTTTGTTTAATTTCACTCACACACCCAGAGTTTTCTGCTAGTGCCTCCAATGTGGGGAAAATAGTAGCCAGCCGAGATCCCGACCCTCCTAGGGGGGTCCGGGGGTATGCCCACCCGGGAGATTTTGTTTTACCTTTTTAAAGTGAGATGCATGAATCTGGTGCACTTTGAGAGGAAAATTAAGAGGCTAAATCTGAGAAATTGTGTGTGAACAAAAGATTTGGAGACACTGGGTCGGATGCATTAGAAGCTATTGAAGAAGGAAACATGGATTTTCCATAATAATTTTAATTTAAAATAAAATATTATGCAGGGTCCTCTGGTTTGAGCTTGGAGCTCTTTTTCTTTTACGGGACATATTTCTCTATAATATAATGAATGCATTTAAATGCAGTGAGAGGAACGAAGCAGAAGAACTCTGTTGTCCAGCTTTCTTTTTTTCACAGACAAGGCCGAAATAGGCTTTAGACTATACACAGTGCACGAGCAACTGAGAGCAGTCCCATTTTCAAATGTTTTTAAATAAACTCAATACACACTGCGCATGGACGTGAATAATATATGTTCCATACGCCCGGTCTGACCTTGGTAAAACTGCTTTTAGCCACAGTGCCCCTGACTCCTGGAACAGCCTACAACATCAAATTAAAATAAATACACTCATAACTGTTAACCAATTTAAAATTATTATTTTGAATCAGCCCCACTCCACTTGTAACTGTTTTAATTAGGCTATTGTTCTGCTTTATTCAATTGATCTGAATGTTTTAATTGTTGTTGTCTCTTTGTAAGCTTGTTGTGTATTCTAATTGTATATTGTGTATCTGTAATTTGTCTCGAAGTCATTGTAAAAGAGGGTAACGCTCAATTGATCTTTCGAGAATAAATAAAGGAAAATGAAATGAAAAAATGAATGAATTTGACGTGATCAGTTAACTTCGGATTACCTCCCAGATGAACAGATTCAATTATAAGGATATAAATTATCTGGACCAAAACCTTGTATTCCTTTTTTTGTATGATAACTTACATTTGCAAAATCTGATGTTAATATCAAAAACACAAACTCAAACTCAAACTAAAATTGCTTAGGATCGGGGCCCTAAGCAACCGCTTAGTTTGCTTATGCCTCGGGCCGGATCTGTAAAAGTCTGTCTGAGATCTCCGGTGCTGAGACTTGGATTTAGATGGAAAACATATAGCTTTGTCTTGAGGCGCTACTAGTTATTTAACAGAATCAAGTTTAGAGAAATTAAATACATTGATGTTAGTCACTATGTCTCATGTAGACAACATAATAGTCAACATTATGCTGTTCTGTAAGTATGTTAATCACAGATTCTTTTCTGTCCGTGGTTGTCAGATAAGAGAGAGATATTGCGAGTAGTGACATGCAGTGAAGCCTCCTCCATCTCATTCTGTCTGCTGTCAGACTGTAATTATTAGACTGAATGGTGCCTGTACAATATAATTGCTTTGTTTTTCAATTATTTCATGAAGCACTTGTAATTTACTTCATTCTATTCAAATATGCCAATTAGACATTCTAATTACAGTTTTCACTGTATCACTTTACACTGTCACAAAAAAGATCTAATACTGTTATTACGGGAGAACATAAGAGAAACTGTTGTATCACCGATGCAGATTCACTGCTTTGGTTTTACTTGCAACCAAACAAAAAACTGTGAACGTTGTATGATATTAAAAAAGCTATGAAATGGTTCAGTAGCTAAGAAGAATAAACAGGTTAGACGCTGAGAAACATAGTGAAATAATGCTGTACTCATTGACAGCAGGTTTGGTTTTGCGTAATTGATTAAATGTTTTGCTTAATATGTCACCTTGTTTATTGCTCTGATTGGTTGTAGTGCTATCCTATTGCGTGCATTGGCATTTGAAATGCATGCATAGGTGCCGCCCTTTGAGTTGGAAAGGTCTATTGATTGTGGCCAGACACTCTATCGTTCTAGATATGGGTCTGGATTTCCAGGCTAAAATAATGCACAATTGAAAAGACAAACACACATCTGTCACTCACATACAAATGTTGCCTATACATGTTTGATAGCTGCCAAGATAGTAAGGTGGAGTTACTAATACCAGCCACTATTTTATTTGCATTTACCTGTAATGTGACATATCATTTATGGTACTTTGATGCAAGAGGTATTAACCCATTCATTGGTGAGGTTTCTGTGGAAGCCATTGAGCAACTGTTTCCTGCTGTAGCAGAGAAGACAGAGGGTAAAGTTTGCCGATGGTTTCACTTATGGGTTTTCATATGTCTACTTACGCCAATGAGTTCATGTCTCATTGGCTTAAATGTGCATTGACAATCATTTCACTTCTGATTCACTAAGCCCAACATACGGATGACAACAAATATTCGGCCTGTGGTTTAAACAAAACAGTTTACTTTTTCGCTTATTAAATCTTAAAAGGAAAGGGCAATTGTTCCAGGGTTTATCAGTGTACTTTGAAGGCTGAGTAATGTGCTCTGAGCAATTTTTATTAATCACACTGACAGCAGTACTTAACAGCCCTTTCTTACATTGTTGTAGATGTCAGAGCCGTGACATGATCCAGGTGTGAGGGTCAGATCAGAATTGGGACACCGAATGTTGATGTCAAATTTCCAAATATGACCATACACTCATCCTCTCAGCTGCCCATTTAGACCACAGCACTTCCTTGGGAGGTGTCTTATTTGTTATTGTAAGTGATGCATTAGGGGAAATTCAGGATTAATGAACGATGTAAATATTTGGATAATTTTTGGAGTGAGGTGTCAGTAAGAATAAACATTATCCTTGTAGTAAAACCTTTTACAAGGGGACTCATGGTGAGAACTCACTGCTGGGCATGGGAATGCAAACTTAAATGATGGCAGACACTGCTTTGTGTTTCCCTCTTTATACAACTCATATCATATACCAGTAATGCTTTATATAAAAACCCTCTGAGGTCTAGGGGGATTTTCTCCGATTTTACATACTTCTATAAATACCTATTTCAAATGTGCAAGAAGATAAATTATACCAAAGTGTTTAATATGGAAATGTTCAGAACACATTAGGCCTTTGTTTTCTGAGGTCTACTTATGTCCTAGACCAGTGGTTTTCAAACTGTGGGGCGCAGAGTTGTTTTTTTGAGTTTGTGTTTTTGATATTAACATCATATTGCGCAAATGTAAGTTATCTTACAAAACAAGTAATACAATGTTTTGGTCTAGATAGTTAATAGCCTAATAATTCAATCAGATCATCTGGGAGATAATCCGAGGTTAATTGATCACGTCACATTCACGTCCATGCACAGTGTGTATTGAGTTTATTTAGAAACATTTGGAAATGGGGTTGCCCTCAGTTTCCCATGCACTGTGTATAGTCTATAGCAGTGGTTCTCAACCTTTTTTGAGAAAACGCCCCCCTAACCTTACCGAGATACTCTAGCGCCCTCCCCCCCAAAAAAAACAAAAAAAACAAACACACACACACACACACACACACACACAAATGTACATATATTAGCCAAAGAGATACTGTATTAAATGCACATTCATCTGTTAAACTAGTTCAGACAAGGCAACTATTTAAGTACATTTCTTGGTGCATAAATATTATTTTTACTTTGCGAAGACAAATACAGTATTGTAAGAAAATCGTTTAGAAAATAATGAATGTGAATTATTCTAAGCTGCAGAGTTCTTGAACGGTAAGCCAGACTTAGCAATTAATAAAGCGATGTTGTAGGACGCTCAAAGACTTA
Organism: Hyperoplus lanceolatus; assembly: GCA_026929865.2. Lineage (NCBI taxonomy): Eukaryota > Metazoa > Chordata > Actinopteri > Uranoscopiformes > Ammodytidae > Hyperoplus > Hyperoplus lanceolatus. The sequence continues at coordinate 1,240,371 of CM049397.1, forward strand.
AAGTAGGATGGATCTTTAGCTGATTTTTCGGGATGTTTTTTCACTAAATGTTCCTGTAGTCATGAGGGTTTCATGGCCTCATTAGAGAACACCTGATTGCAGAGCGGTGTTCATCGGTGACGGGATAAATCCATAACTATTGGCATTGTACTGCCGGCACTTTTTCTTGCTATCCGCCATGTTTGTTTATGTTATGTTATTAAAGTTGAATATGTTACAATGAATTATGCACGTTTTCATTGGTTGTTGAACTGTTATCCCTCGAACTAGCGCTCATGACGTAGCTGTGCTTTGCTGCTGTCATAGGGCTGCTGTACAGGGCTTCAGTGAGCCTCTCGCGGTGCACAGCGTTTAGTATATCGTCCCTCTCCAACATATGAGGGTTGTGTCTTTAACATGGTTCTGCTTGTGTGTTAGTTAACTCCATGCTTTGGCTGATTACTCTGTGTTTTCTCCACCTCAGAGACAATAGTTAGTTTAAGTTTGAATCTCGCTGCGCTAGCATTAGCATTAGCAATATCAGTAAACGTCATTATACTAGTCTGTGATTGGCTGATTCCTCTGCCACTAAGGCTTTGATTGGCTGGTTGTTCTGACTCAAAGACTTCTGATTGGCTGTCTGCAGAGCCTTCTCTTTTCTAAGGCTGTGACAGTCAGCAGACCGCAGAACATTGGAGAGAATAGTTAAAAAGAGGTCAAGGGGTTAGAAACATGAAAAGTTAAAATAGGCTGTTTATTTCAGGTAACCTATTTTTGCAGTCCCCCTAGGTTGTACGAACGCCCCCCAGGGGGCGGTACCGCCCCCGTTGAGAAACCCTGGTCTATAGCCTATTTCAGCCTTGTCTGTGGAAATAAAGATAGCTGGACAAGAGTTCTTCTGCTTCGTTCCTCTCACTGCATTTAAATGCATTCACTATATTAAAGAGAAAGATGTCCCGTAAAAGAAAAAGAGCAACAAGCCCAACCCAGAGGACCCTGCTTAATATTTTATTTTAAATACATATTTTTACGGAAAATTCAATAGCTTCTAATTAATCCGACCCAGTGTCTCCAAATTATTTGTTCACACAAAATTCCTCAGATTTAGCCTCTTAATTTTCCTCTCAAAGTGCACCAGATTCATGCATTTCACTTTAAAAAGGTAAAAAAAATCTCCCGGGGGGCATAACCCAGGACCCCCCTAGGAGGGTCAGGATCTCTGTTGGCTACCAGTTTCACCCAGCAGGACATTGGAGGCACTAGCGACTAGGGTGAATGACATAACAATAGTCAATAATTTGGGCTAGTCTTTCTGCCTATCTCTCTCACTCCATTGCACACTCAGTCACTACTATCCATGCTTAAAGGAAGCAAGATTAAACCACTGGATAAAGATGTTCAAATGTATTCTAAAAAAGCAAAACAAAAACATACTTTGATAAAGATGTTAAAATGTTTAAAGGAATGAGTTTAAAAACGCACAAAGATGTTTAGAATGTTTAAAAAATATGTTTAAAATGTGTAAAATAATGATAAGATCTTTCAAAACACAGGGATTTTGATATTTTTTTTGGGGGGAGAGAGCTTGCTCAGGAATGGCAGCAGGCAGGTGTGAGTGCATCTGCACGCAGACTTTTGAAGGAAGGCCTGGTGTCAAGAAGGGCAGCAAACAAGCAAAAGGTACAGGGATTGGACTGCTGAGGACTGGGGTAAAGTCATTTTCTCTGATGAATCCCCTTTCCGATTGTTTGGGGCATCTGGAGAAAATCTTGTTCGGAGAAGACGAGGTGAGTGCTACCATCAGTCCTGTCTCGTGCCAACAGTAAAGCATCCTGAGACCAGTCATGTGTGGGGTTGCTTCTCAGTCAAGGGAGTGGGCTCTCTCACAATCTTGCCTAAAACACATCCATGAATAAAGAATGGTACCAGAACGTCCTGCGAGAGCAACTTCTCCCAACCATCCAAGAGCAGTTTGGTGATGAACAATGCCTTTTCCAGCATGATGGAGCACCTTGCCATAAAGCAAAAGTAATAACTAAATGGCTCGGGGAACAAAACATAAAGATTTTGGGTCCATGGCCAGGAAACTCCCCAGATCTTAATCCCATTGAGAATTTGTGGTCAATCCTCAAGAGGCGGGTGGACAAACAAGAACCCACAAATTCTGACAAACTCAAAGCATTGATTATGCAAGAATGGATTGCTATCAGTCAGGATTTGTTCCAGAAGTTGATTGACAGCATGCCAGGGAGAATTGCAGAGGTCTTGAAAAGGAAGGGTCAACACTGCAAATATTGACTTGTTGCATGAACTCAGTGTAATTGTCAATAAAAGCTTTTGATAATTATGAAATTGTGTTGTCTTTCAAGGCATTAATTTAATTTTCTTGCATTTATTTCTGAAATAATTATATGTAAAACGGGATGTGGATAATTACTTTACAGTTGAAATTAGCTAAGGTATAAATTCATATTATTTTGACGGTTTGCAATGATGTCACTTCCGGTTTAGTCACTTCCTGTGACGTCATTTCCTGTTAAAATCTTACCTGTGAATGAATAATATGATTTAAAGTACGTATGATTTAGGGGTACTATGATGTGTTATAATGTTAGAAGTATAGTCAGAGAAGTGCTGTCAAGAGTTGGAGTGACAGGATGCGGCACAGGAAGCTGGCAACATCCTGTATAAGCAGGTGTCAAGATAAGAATCTAAGTAGAAAGTTATTGTTGTTGCCATGAGAGAAGTAGGTAACCAAATATTGCATCTCAGCAAAAGCAGGCGGGGAGAGAGATAGAGGGGAAGGGGTAGGCTATCAACAGTTATTCATCATAAAATTGTGAAAGATATAAGGCAAGGTTTTGCAGAGAAAGAGTCAGTTAAGCCTCGTCAGACCTCGCGGACGGAAGCAAGCAGACCTAGGACCGACCACCCCGAAGAAGCAAGCTACGGACGAAGTAAAGAACTAAGTCTCTGAAAAGAACTTAAGTCTATGGACGAGATAGAGAAACAGCGCAGCAAAGACATCGCAAGACTTAGAGAACTCAACACCCGTCATCAGCTGAATCACAGAGGGCCGACAAGAAGAGCGCTTAACCACTTCCAACCAGCTGAAGGGACAATTAGGAGAACTCTTTGTTTCAACGCTCACACTGTTGGACTGAGTGAATCATGACCGGACGGCTAGGAGGTTTGGAAGGCTGAGCCTGACTAAGCTCCCCTCTCCTCTCCTCTAGGAGAACTTTCTGAGACTTTGTACAAAGTTTGTGAGGATCTCCGTGCAGTTCCCAGACAACGGTGAAAGAGAAGTTGCTAGACCAAGTGACTTTCCCTCTGCCTCTCCACAACCCAACCGGATACCAATATTCCCCGCTTCAGCTCTGCTGCATAAGGTTAGATATTAGACGATAGAGTAGGGACCATTGTGAGAATAGCCAACCAATGTAAGTAATCATTTTGAATCTGAATTGAGCTGTATGCCTGCCTTTAATATCAATAAAGCATTTAATCTTCATTTAACATGTCGTTGTGGACCTTGGATCATTATCTTTTCTAAGGTTGTAATTTACTAGGTGAAGTGTGTTCTTACATCTACAAAAGGTTCTTATAGGTTACTTCTAGCCCTTTAAACTAAACATACCCTTATGGCCTGCTGTCCATTAAAACCCTATCCTAGCGACCATACCAAGAGCCTGGATCATTAAGAGGAGAGCTGCCGTTAACTGATGCGACTGGTGTGGTAGTAAGACCCGAGGGCTATTCGGTCCTACTGCTGGGCCAGTGTAAGCAGGGTAGACCTCAGGACGAAGGCAGTTAGAAAGCTAGGCGTGTCTCCTCGCCACCAGCTTAATTATTCCTAGTTTATCCTTGAACGAGTAAGACTCTCAGGTGAAGGAATCGGACCCTTTAAACGGAGAGCTAGTACCGGAACCTCCTGTACTGGGGTAACTAGAACTCTGCTAGCATTATTTTTTGACAAAGTGTGTGCATTTTGAGGCTTTAAAGTACCGTTTCAAGTACCGTTTAAGCACTGGAACCATTTCAAAAGTACAGAGTAGTAACTGGACAGACAGAACGTCTCCTCGCGTCTGAAAAGGCCTTAAGATGACTTTTCTTTAATGCCCTTAGTTCTTCTAGAGCTTGCATCCAGTCTGCCCTGCACATATGAGGCTACGACATGCCCAATAAACCACTCGGCCGAGTATGTGTGAACAAAATAAAGTATTAAAAAGTCACTTCCAGTTTTGAGGGGAATTCCCGGGAGGTGTCGCTTATATCCCGGGATTTAGAAAAGGTACATTTCGGGAATTTTCAGCAATCCTACTAGAAACGTCTCAACGGAGCAAAAACCAAAACAAAGCAAATACAGGCAGTGGGGGCGCAGTGATACGGTAATTGAGTTAGATTACTTTTGTGTGACTATCATTTATTTTTTAATAAAAATGTTGCATGGTCAACCTTTAAAGGTGCAGTGTTTAGAATTTATTGGCATTTTTTAGAACAGACTTGGTAGGAATGGAATATAACATTCATAAGTGTTTTAAATAATGTTTATCATTTGAAAATAAAAGTAGTTTTTTCTTTTATTGCACTGCCATGATTCTACAGTAGCACAGAATAGACCAACTTAATCCTAGACAGGGCGAGGCAGCCTTCAGTTTTTATGCACCCAATCTCTGGATTAAACTTCCAGGGAATTTGAGGTCTGCTGCAACACTGGGCTCTTTTAAATCGGTTCTGAAGACTTTTCTGTTTCCCTTTGAATTGAATTGAATTGAATTGAATTGAATTGAATTGAATTGAATTGAATTGAATTGAATTGAATTGAATTGAATTGAATTGAATTGAATTTTTATTTATCTTTTTTATTTAGTATTTTTTTTTAATTTAAAGTGGCTACGAGTAACTTTGTCGGTTGGCGGCCCCTTTGGACAAAAGCAGTAGAAATTTTACGACGCCAGCTGTTGTAAAGCTGTTTTCTAGCACGTGCCGGCTGTGCGAGTGTCAAATGATTAGGACTCAATATAGACTGTGCATGTCCGTGTGTTGAAGGTGTGAGGGCACCGGACTCTTTTCGGCTCCATGAGAGTGGTCAGTGACACTGCATCAACTAATGCCAGTCAGTGCCTCACACACCTGATTGCAATGAGTTGATGCAGGTTCACTAACCACATGCACGGAGCTGAAAGATTCCTCACAGAAAGCGAATGAACGAGAGACGGCAGTTAGTATGGATCACGATGAGGTAATGTGTGTATGGATCACAATGAGGTAATGTGTTTATGTTGATGTAAATAATGACTATTTCAGATGAATAATGGTTATCTGATGATGGTGAAGCAAAGTAAACTTTGTTTTAGTACCGCTCATTCATTTAGGGCAACACCCTCCTCCCGGGCTCAGCCCCGCACTAGATGATTGTGATTGGTTTAAAGAAATAAAAACAGGCCAGCCCAGTTTCCCCCCAAATAGACGTCTCTAAACGGCGTGCTTCCAGACCACTACTTGCTGTAGTTTGGTCTGGCTTTGCGAGACTATTAGTGAATTAACAAAAGTAATGTAACATTTTCAAGGATTGCACCTTGTGGAAGCATAGGCCTAGTTTTTTGTGGGGATGGAGTGGATGTATCCCCCACAAAAAATATGAAAGACAACCCCCTTCTCCCCACAAAAGGTAAAAAAGAAAGCAAATGAACGAGAGACGGCAGTTAGTATGGATCACGATGAGGTAATGTGTTTGTGTTGTTGATGTAAATAATGACTATTTCAGATGAATAATGGTCATCTGATGAAGGTGAAGCAAAGTAAACTTTGTGTTAGAACCGCTCATTCATTTAGGGCAACGCCCTCCTCCTGCCCGTCTATCACTCTTCCTTTTAGCTTTTCTTCATTGCATTTTCTTTTTTTTCTTTGATGGTTCAGCCCCGTTATCAGTCATTATGACGACAAATAACTGTCTCAAACAAGGCTCCCGCTCCCCTTCCCTCACCTGGAGGGATAGGCTTCTCAAATATATAAAATATATATATTAGGGCTGTCAAATTAACGCGTTAATTTCGATTAATTAATCACAGAAAAATTAACGCGATTAAAAAAATTAACGCAGATTAATCGCACTTCTATAATGCCCATTGACCCGGTGCAAAAGTGGTGCGTAGCTGCACCGAGCTGCACCTGAAGCAGACACAGCCCGCGCGGGTGAAAGGGAGAAAAGTAAAGAGAGAAGCAGGGGGCCGAGGGCTCTATAGACGGTTTAATAAGCATGAAGGTAGGAAGACATCTTACTTTATTCTCCGCAGCCAGTGTCTGTGCATTATTGATTTAGTGGGTGCAACAATGTAGGCTAGGTTCAAAACAGTATCTCTCAATCTTTCTCCCCGTGTCTCAATTTTGTTTGCTAGCTGTCTCGTCGTCCGCGTAAACGTGTGCGTGTGTGTGCGCGTGCGTGCGTGTCTCTCAATATTTTTGCCTATGAGTACGACGATGGTGAATGAATCGGCATAAGCATCTGTGGCAGTGCAGCGCTGTCTGTTGTGGGGACAGAAGTTACGAGAGAGAGAGAGACTAGCAGGCTATACAGCTGTTTATAAACAGGTATAAAAGTGTCATAAAAGTATGCGATTAATTTAGATTAATTAATCACAGAGCCTGTAATTAATTAGATTAATTTTTTTAATCGCTTGACAGCCCTAATATATATATAATAATATATAAAAACGTCTTTCTTTGCACTGATCGCACTGTCTCGTTTGCTGTTAAAGGTAATTTATGATTATCAGAGGAAACATGAGGCTGTTTTAAAGATATTTAAAAGTTACTCGTAGTGGCTTTAAATGTTTTGTCTCTATTCATGTTTTTTATGTGTGCTCTATACTTGATGTATTTTAATATTGCTTCTGTAAAGCACCTTGAATGGCCTTGTGTCCGAAATGTGCTTTAAGGTGCGGCCAGGGCTGCCTTTACCTGCCACTAGGCCCTGGGGCTGAGAGGTTTCGTAGGCCCCCCCGGGCGGCGGTCTTACAATACAGATGCGTTAAAGCCATGTTTGTCTACACCACAATATCTCTATTGATGAAATACAAAATCACTTAAGGGAACATGTAAATAACCCCCTCCTGGTCTAATGACTTTTAATAACCAAACACACATGGTTGGTTACAGCGTTTTTCCAAGTTATTGAGGAGACAGCGGTGGGGTCCCAGGACCTTTTAGGGGGGTCCGGGGGCATGCCCCCCCGGAAGAAAAATTTGAACCTTTTATATTAAAATGCATCAATCTGGTGCACTTTAAGAAGAAAACTGAGGCTAAATTAACTATGTCCTATGTGAGCTATTTTCTGGAATCATTTGGAGACACAGAAATTCCAAAAAGCAGAAACAAAAATATACAGGTTTAAAAAATCCAGTCATTCAGCATTCCAATTTTTTTTTTTAAATAATCCCTTATCCTAAAGCTACTTCTCTCTTTGAACTCTTCGTTTTGTTTTTAATGGCTCATCTCAATATAGGCCCTTGATCTGCGGTGCCCCGAACAATGTTATTTAAACAAAAATAACAAAAATGTACTGGTTCATGATAGGCCCCTGTTCTCCGTACACCCGCCCCCCCTACGAATATTAGGGGCCTATCATGAGCCAGTCAATAATTTATTGTTTTAAATGACAATGTCCGGGGCCTTCTTAGATCAGGGGCCTATATTGAGACAGTAAAAAAAAAAAAAAAAAAAAAAAATATATATATATTATTATTTTTTTTGAGAGGCCCCTGATCTTCGTAGGCCCTGGGGCTTCAGCTCAGGTAAGCCCGTGCATTAAGGCGGCCATGGGTGCGGCCACACTACACGCGTTACGCAGCTAAAATGTTGCTTGATCATTTTGTGTCAAAACTGGTTTTACGCACGTAACGTACGTAGTCTCCCTCCCGATAATTTATTTCCCCTAATCAACCATGGCTGCGATCAGACCCGACCCGACACAACAGCGTGCATGTCCGCACAAAAACAACAACAACACGGCCAAGAATTGTGCCAAAAGACAAATAAACAGCAACTGAACAGCACAAAAAAACAGCATTGCATATTCATGCCGCTCGGAAATTCATACTAACAGCAAGGCAGCTACATAACAAACACAGTTACAGCAGCATCGGTGCACGGCGGCACAAAATAAAGGCAAGTAGCCAACATTACCCTACCTGGCTGTGACAGGGGACCGTGGCTGGCGTAGATAAACCCCGGTGCTTCGCTGTACTTGTCGTGAAAGTCCCCCGGACTAACTAATGCTATCCAGCGCTAACTTGGTTCATCGGCTAAAGCACAGCTGCACATTCTAGCTGGATCTCAATTCAGGGGTCGCCGCCTACGTAGGCTGCATTTGAAGACCGATTGCGTCATAGCGGCGTGCAAAGGCTTGTTCCATTTGCAACGATTTGCAAGGCTCTTTCATATGCGGCCGAGAAATGCAGCCTTTGTTTCACAGTTTTGAAGGCTGCAACAGATGGATCTTTCGCGGCCCAACATATCCCAAGATTCATTGCATTTTTTTCCAGAGATGGCATAAAATAAAATAAAAATAACAAAACAGCAACGTGTTGCTCCATCTTCTTAACTTTTCCTTTCTTTTTTTCTTGTACTTTTTTTTCTTTTCGTCTGGTAGGCAACTTCTTTTTCTTTTTTCCTCTGTTGACAAGGCTGTTTCCGTTGGCAGCAATCAGGGTTGCTAGGCAGCACAGGAGCGGCGAGTCGTCACGCAAGGTAACGGCTTGCTACGCAAACCGGAAATGCTCGTAAACGGAGACCGTCTCGTTTAACAACACTCGTTCGGCCTTCGAATCGGCCTTCACAGGCTATAGCCTTCATAGACCGCGTCCTTAGCAGTAATGGGATACAGCTATTCACTGAATTAACCAGGAAGTCCATTCTCCTGGTTTACTTTCCCCTCGTCTTCTATTCCCGAGCGGCTGTCATACAGCACCGGCCGCCCGCAATACATTTTCCTCCTCTGTGTTTATCAGACTCTGTACACTGTTCTCCTTCCGTGCCAATGTATGTGACGTCGGGTCAAGCTCAATGCTGATTGGCCAACGCGGCTAATCGTCGTGCGTAGGCGCGTTAGGTGTGTATATACGCGGCTCAAATAAGGCTAACCCGCCTAAAGTGTTGCTTTAGCACGTGTAACGCATCTACGCGCCATCTACGCACGTTAACCAATGGTTCCCTATGGAAAAATTGCCGATTGTATACGCGTCTGTACGCGTGGAGTGTGGCCGCACCTTTAGAAATAAACTTTACTTGCCTTGCCTTGCCTAATCCACCTCAACACTTGATATTTTGGACAGAGTTGAGACAGTGTTGGATGATGCCATCTTTAGTAACTAGCTTCTCGTCCTCGAAGGCCACTGTAGCTTCTGTTATTATTAGAAAAGGAGGGATTACCCAGGGAGCATTGCTTTCTTGGACTTTCACCCCTAGATGCAACTAAATATTCAGATATTACACACTGCACCTTAAATACAAAAAAATAGAAATATTGTTTTTATAGAAATATAAGTGTTTTATGGAAATATCAGAGTCTTAGTGTTACTCTGCTGTCTGTAAACTTCAACAGGGCTGTACGCTTATTTTTTTAGGTGGTAGCACTGGTGCTAAAAAGCAAAAAAATTCAGTAGCACAAAAATAAATTTGGTAGAACACAAAGTATGATTGAAAACTTGCATAACCTTAACCCATGCATTTCACTGTAATTACCTTTGAGCATGTCATCTTGGTCTCATTTGAGATTCTCAATTAATATTATATCCTAGTGTGTGCAGTAATAACTGTAGAAGACCTAATAGGGGTGCACTGATTGCAATTTAGACAAAAGAATCTAACCTGCAAATTGCAATTTTTTGCTGATTCAGAATTATTTTTCCCCATAAAAATCTATATATATATATATATATATGTTTTGCATATACATAAAATTATTATATTAATAATAATAATAATAATAATAATAATAATAATAATAATAATAATAATAATAATAATAGAAACATAGATAATGTCCTTCTGTTAATTAAAACCAAACTTTAAAACATTAAACATAGCCTATTAAATAAATAAGTATACATATTGGTACAATTTAGGATAAATTAAATAGGTCGTTATGAATGTGATGGAAGTTGTTCTTCAGTGGCTTATTTCAAACGTTGTTTTTAGACTACTGTTGAGCAGCTGAATGAGTTGCCTTTCTAGCTAGAGCACTGCAGGGCTGTGAAGCGCTAACTTCCTGTTCTTACCGGCTTCAAAATAAAAGTCAACTCACGTTTGGCTAGTAACAGGCTTTTAACGTGAAGGCGCACAGGAAATGTTCTGTTTGCACATGCGCTAACTTAACTGCGGTAATGTGCCGTCTCCTTCCGGTTATTACCGTTGGTGTGAAGTTTTTATACGGTAGAATCGCTGCACGAGCACAGATCCCGAGGACACATATCTTTCACCAGCCAAAGTGAAGGGTGGACTCAATAACTTACTTGCCTAAGACTACATTTACCCCCATTTGGAGTGTTAATGTAGAGCCCTCTAAGCAGTGTTGTGCATCTCTCCTCTGTGTTTCAAAGACAGCCTCTCCTCATTATCAACTAGCACTAGGGCGAATGGACTTGTATTCATCATCGCACGTGATCAATTTCAGTAGCAACTGCGATCAAAACTGTCGCACTGTACAGCCCTGTTCAAATTGACAGCCATATGCGTATCTGTTATTTAGGCTCTGCTCCTTATATGTGATAAAATGTGCCTGCAGTCATAGCCTAAGGCTACGGCTGCCCTAGAGACAAAAGAAGATGGGCTGCCACCATCATGTTTAACCACCCCTGACACATCACCACCCTTATTGTGCCTCTGAATCTACACACACACACACACACACACACACACACACACACACACACACACACACACACACACACACACACACACACACACAAACAGCAGCGGTACAGGGCAGCAGTGTCGGAGCACCATCTGTCAGCCTGGTGTCAAGTGGCCCTTGTCTCCAGTGATTATGAGAGCTCCTGCTGCCTCAGGTGGTCCATGGAGCAGCTAACCCATCTATATGGCCAGGCCAGACCATATGGTGTGTGGGGCACAAGGGGGCACCCAGGGGAGGCAGCTCCCCTTCCCAGCCACTGGACAGTAGCCTCAGCCTGGGACTGTCTGCTGAAATGTCCCAGTCAGGTCTAGAGTGATGGTGAAGGACTTGACATGTATCATCAGAGTTTCTGGGAGAAGGGTTAAGGAGGAGCTGAAAGTTGAAGGTCATTCAGGGTCAGCCTGTTATTTATTTGAATTAAAAATATATGACAGATTTATGTGAATGTGAGAACATTAACAGTTTGGGGGTAATGTTTCTTCTACTAATCTATCCATGCTATGAAAAATGACAGGACTGCTTATGTGGACAACAACTTAACCTGTATAAACAATATGGTTATAGATATTTAACTAAAGTTGACAGACAACAACAAAAGTCGTTATTATGTTTAGCTAAGCAATATGTTCATAAGAACACAACAGAACAACATTCTCAAATATTCTACTTGAATAACCAATAACACAAAGACAATAGAGATGTTCTCCCTGTTCAGCCATTGATCATTTCATCCGATGACAACTCTGAGTGCCAATCAAGAGTAAGGTGGAGGACATGACTGTTAGTGTCCCATCTCAGAACTGCAATTAATTTGCTTTGTTTAAACTGTAACCACAGCCTTCATATTAGGTATTAAGAACAATGTCAGCCTTAACCTTTAACCAGTTGCCATGCACAGATATTGTAGAGAGAAGGATGTTATATTTTAAATGTTAGAACTGCATGTTGACCCGTTTAAAGTTTTGAATTAAGAACTAATTTTTTCAACCTGAAACTTCATGGCCTTTTTCATGGATTTGTTTCTACAAAGTATTAGTGAAAGAAAAAAAGACCATTGAGAGCACTTGTTAAATTACCACCACACATTTATGTCCCTCATAAGATGTTTGGGTCAATTTGACCTGCATACAGACAAATACAACCCCAATTCCGAAAAAGTTGGGGCGTTATGTAAAATGTGAATAAAACAGAATGTGATCATTTCCTAATGCCTTTCGACATGTTTTAAATAACAGTACAAAACACATCATATGTACAATTCCCCTCCAAAAGTATCGGAACAGTGAGGCCAATTCCTTTATTTTTGCTGTAGACTGGAAACATTTGGGTTTGACACCAAAAGATGAATATGAGACAATAGATCAACATTTCAGCTTTCATTTCCAGGTATTCACATCTGGATCTGATACACAACGGTGAAGATAGCATTAGTTGAAAAGGAACACCACATTTTTAGAAGAGCAAAAGTATTGGAACAGATAGACTTTGAATAAATTAAAGTGAATAAAACGTAATATTTTGTCGCAAATCCTTTGCTTGCAATAACCGCATCAAGCCTGTGAACCCTTGACATCACCAAACTTTTGCATTCTTCTTTTGTGATGCTTTTCCACGCTTTCACCCCAGCCTCATTCAGTTGCTGTTTGTGTTTACTCTCTTAAGTCTCCTCTTTAGCAGGTAAAATGCATGCTCTATAGGGTTTAAGTCTGGAGATTGACTTGGCCAGTCTAAAACCATCCACTTCTTGCCCCTGATGAACTCCTTTGTTGTTTCTGCAGTTTTTTTGGATCATTATCTTTTTGCATGATGAAGGATCTTCCAATCAGTTTGGTTGCATCTTTCTTTAAATTGACAGACAACATGTTTCTGTAGACTTATTTTACTGCTGCCATCATGTGTTACTGTGTTGTTGTCAAGATGAACCTTTACCAAAGTGATAGAAAGGCTAAAGTTTGGAGAAGGAAAGGATCTGCTCATGACCCAAAACATACAAACTCATCTGTGAAACACGGTGGAGGCAAAGTCATGGTTTGGGCTTGCATGGCTTCTTCTGGGATGGGCTCATTAATCTTCATTGATGATGTAACACATGATGGCAACAGCAAAATTAACAGTCTACAGAAACATTTTTTCCTCCAATTTAAGGAAAGATGCAGCCAAACTGATTGGAAGATCCTCTATCATGCAGCAAGATAATGACCCAAAACACAACAAAGGAGTTAATCAGGGGCAAGAAGTGGAAGGTTTTAGACTGGCAAAGTCAATCTCCAGACTTAAACCCTATAGAGCATGCATTTTACCTGCTAAAGAGTAGACTGAAGGGAGTAACCCCCTAACACAAACAGCAACTGAAAGAGGCTGCGGTGAAAGCCTGGAAAAGCATCACAAAAGAAGAATGCAAAAGTTTGGTGATGTCAATGGGTCACAGGCTTGATGCAGGTATTGCAAGCAAAGGATTTGGGACAAAATATTACGTTTTATTCACTTTAATTTATTTAAAGTCTATCTGTTCCAATACTTTTGCTCGCCTAAAAATGTGCTGTTCCTTTTAAAATAATGCTATATTCTCCGTTGTGTATCAGATCCAGATGTAAATACCTGGAAATGAAAGCTGAAATGTTGAGCTATTGTCTCATATTCATCTTTTGGTGTCAAACCCAAATGTTTCCAATCTACAGCAAAAATAAAGGAATTGGCCTCACCGTTCCGATACTTTTGGAGGGGACTGTATGTGTTTAAACTGATCAAGTGTGTTGTTTTTGTAAATAAACACAGATTTTAACTTTGGTGCCTGCAACACGTTTCAAAAAAGTTGGGACACACACACACACACACACACACCCACACACACAGGGGCCTGTTTACCGCTGTGTTACCCTTATCACCCTTTCTTTTAACAACACTGTGTAAGCGTTTGTAGAATGTGGCTCGGTATTGTCTTGCTTAAATAAGAATGGACGTCCCTGAAATAGACGTTGTCTGGATGGCAGCATGTTGCTCCAAAACCTGTATGTACTTTTCAGCATTAATGGTGCCTTCATAGATGTGTTACCCATACCATGGGCACTAACCCACCCCCATACCATCACAAACGCTGGCTTTTCAAATTTGTATTGGTAACAATCTGGATGGTCCTTTTCCTCTGGAGCCCAGAGGACACAACGTCCATGATTTACAAAACCTATTTGAAATGTAGACTCATCAGACCACAGCACACTGTTCCACTTTGAGTCAGTCCATCTCAGATGAGCCCAGGCCCAGAGAAGTCTGCAGCATGTGTGGATGTTGTTGATATATGTCTTTCACTTTGCATGGTAGAGTCTTAACTTGTATTTGTAGATGTAGCGACAAACTGTGTTTACCGACAATGGTTTTCTGAAGTGTTCCATGGCCCATGTAGTGATATCCTTTATACAATCATGTCATTGTTTTAATGCAGTGCCACCTGAGGTCATGGGCATTACATTTTAATTTTGGAACTTGCCCCTTACTTGCAGATATTTCTCCGGATTCTCTAAATATTTAATTATATTATGGATTGTAGATGGTGAAATCCTTCAATTTTTTGCAGGAATCTTGTTTTTAAACTGTTGGACTGTTTTCCTCTGCAGTTCTTCCCAAAGTGGTGAGCCTCACCCCATTATTGCTTGTGAAGACTGAACCTTTACGGGATGCCCCTTTATATCCATTCATAATAATATATCACCTGTTACCAGTTAACATGTTTATGTGAGTAATGTTCCAAACAGGTATTTTGTGTTTACATTCTACAGCTTTCCCAATCTTTTAATTCCCTGTCCACACACACACACACACACACACACACACACACACACACACACACACACACACACACACACACACACACACACACACACACACACACAATTGATATAGTATCTATCTAAACAGAGAACCAAGAGGAGGAGTTACATAGAGTGAGAATAAAGTCAAATATTATTGTAAATTGTGACAATATGTTGTTGTCCCATACCAGTCAATAGATAGATAATAGAAAGATCACACTGTAAATACACAGCACATTTTCATTTCATTTTACATAAAATATTAGGAGCTAATGATTAAAATACACCTGCTACACCCTTATGTGGCCCCAGCATTACTGTTTCTCTTTTAAGACAACACAGGTTAGACTCTGTGTGTTATAAAACAACGGGAATGATCATATCATATAGAATGATACACAACACGTCTAAAGACCAAGTCTAGGCCGAAATGGGTTTCATTATGTATTTCAATGAGGTAGATAGATAGATAGATAGATAGATAGATAGATAGATAGATAGATAGATGGGTGGGTGAGGGTTGGTGGGTGACGGTGGGTGGGTGAGGGCTGGAAGCTCTAGTAAAGTTCTTCCACACCAAACTGGGAGAAAAAAAAATTCTAGGAAAACCATTTAAAAGTTCCTGGTTCAGTGCACAGGGACAAACATAAACCATTTGAAGAACGTTATTGTTCAAAAATATTGTTTGCTGTGAGATTGACATCACTCTCAGATGGGTAATGAGACAAGTTAAAACAAATGCACAATCTAATGATACAACTATGGGTTACAATAAAAACAATGTAAAATCTATTAAGTCACGTAACTTAAATGTTTACATTATATTCTTTATTTAACGAGGGATCACAATTACAAAGGTTGTCCTCATACAGGACATGTGTAGAAGTTGACGGTAAGAGATAGCATATTACAAAACCTCATCAAACATCAGCCTTTTATCAAATTAAATTAAATTCCACTACTGATAATAATACACTTTGAGGCAACACTAATACAAAACCAATATACAATGAAGCAAATCCTTTACTGAGTCTTTCTCAAGGTTCTCCTCATGATTCTTCAACTGTTTACCTGTTAAATTATTTTTCTTAAAGTACTTCCTTACATGAATCTAAGTCATAAAACCAGAGGCTGTTGCATGCTGCACATAGTGTAAATTGCCCTGATATTATTTGTGATATAAGACTATATTGCAATTGACTTCACTTGACTCATCTCCTTAAATGACTTAAAAAGGCAGAAACATATGCAGACAGTGCGACCAAAACTAATCTTTTTTATTTCTCTTTTCCTATCTACAACCCTTGTCCATTCTCTACACTGCTGCACTTTTCTTTAGTCCATTGCATTCATCTTTGCACTCTACTATTCTACATTGATTTGATACTGTTTTATGTGTTATGTTTATTGTGCTCTGCTTCTTTCTGATATTTCCTACTGAATTGTGTTGTTAGAATGACTCGTAAAATATTATAGTCTTACTTTTCAACTGTGCGATTCACATGTCGTAAAGTATATGGCAAACATACAGTATGTGAATCTATTTGCACAGATATGGCATGATTGGGAAAATATCACGGACACAGTTAAAAAGAAAATAAGTTGGATTGTGAGGGGATCACTAGTACCTATTTGCACTGGGCCTATAAGCATGTTTTCAGAAACATCCCATATGAATATAGATTCATTATTTGTAATCCTGAGCGACATTTTGAACCTAAATATAGATCATTGACCAACCTGTTTGTTTGAACAATGATGTCATTCTTTAAATGAGGGCAGTATCCAGTATAACATATTCTATTAAATATATTTTATTATATTAATAAAGTATAACATAGCATATCTCTAATGTTGGTAGTTATTTTGGATTTCAAAGTGAAAAGTACAATTAAAATGTGCAGTCTCAAATAGTAACAAGGAATGCTGTCTGAAAGCACATTAGTGGTTACACGTCTCATCTTTTAAATTGCAAATTTTATTCACGAGCTTTAAATATATTACGTAAAATTACATTTTAAAAAACAATGAGTTACAGTGTGTTTACGGCGTGAGTGTGTTACTAACACAAGAGGGCGTGTTGGTGTGTGTCTGGGACTGCCCCGCTCTGATTCAGCCGCTCCGCACTGAAGACCACACATGTTCATGTTTGACTCAAGTGTTCACCGTTTCATCTTCAACTCGGCGCAGGTTTGATCTCTCACAAATAAGTTGTCACAGCTTTCACCAAAGAAGTTCATATCGCTATTTTTCAAACATGATCGGTAGACACAGGCTGTGCCAAAACGGATGTCTCAGGGATTTAACTATGGGCCGTTTATCGAGTCAAATATAAATCCATCTCGTTTCGAGCATTTGGAAAAGCGCAAATTTAACGTATTATTATTATTATTATTATTATTATTATTATTATTATTATTATTATTATTATTATTATTATTATTATTATTATTATTATTATTATTATCTCCTGTTCAAGAGCTCAAGTGCAGGAAATGTCCCTCTATGGCCCATTGATGTCCACTTCAAAATAAATGTTTCAGAAATAGATTAATCGTGTGTTGTGTTTCATAGAAACAACAGCATCAGACTGTAAAAATAAAATAAAAAACTAACGGAACAGAATAGAGCAAAGCAATGCTTGAATAAGAATATCATATTCAGCCATAATAAGTGTTAGTCTGTGTGTGTGTGTGTGTGTGTGTGTGTGTGTGTGTGTGTGTGTGTGTGTGTGTGTGTGTGTGTGTGTGTGTGTGTGCGCACGCGTGTGTTGGTGGTTAGAGGTCTACTCGGGTCTGCAGAGCCAATCAGCTGCTCATGCAGATGACGTGCTTCTATCCTACGTCAGAGCCGCCGTTTGTCAGGATCAGAGCTCCACACACACCGGCTCCAAACACACACACATACACACACACACACACACACTTTCTGTAAGCCGGACAGCACAGCCCCTGGCCCGGCAGCCCGGTAGGCAGCAGAGGAGCATCCAGGCGGAGACAGTGGACCGTACGTCGCCTTACTTTGTGGACATGGGAGACATGGGGGATCCACCCAAAAGTAAGGAACTTGTTCAGTGTTTTTTGCGCTTCTGAAACGAAATCCATCCCAACCTGAGAGTTGAATAAGTTCTATTGTAGGCTAATGCCCGAAGACACAACACATCTTCTTGGCCTATAAAGTCATAAAATACTTTTTACAGTAATACGTTTTATTGTCATTTAAGGTTGAACTGTTCCTTTCGTTTTATTCATGATGGCCTCATGATTAAATCCAGATTATTTTTATTATTATTAATAGTATTATTATTATTTTTATTATTATTAATAGTATTATTATTATTTGTATTATTATTAATAGTAGTAGTATTAATACTATTAATATTATTATTATCAATAATAATACATATTATTATTTGGCCTATTATTATTAGACGAGTGTAGAGCGTTCAGAAGTGAACAGTGTGTGTTAACAGTGTTGTGTGTGTGTGTGTGTGTGTGTGTGTGTGTGTGTGTGTGTGTGTGTGTGTGTGTGTGTGTGTGTGTGTGTGTGTGTGTGTGTGTGTGTGTGTGATGTGTCCTCCAGAGAAGCGGTTGATCTCTCTGTGTGTGGGCTGCGGGAACCAGATCCACGACCAGTACATCCTGCGCGTGTCCCCGGACCTGGAGTGGCACGCCGCCTGTCTGAAATGCGCCGAGTGCAGCCAGTACCTGGACGAGTCGTGTACGTGCTTCGTCCGCGACGGAAAGACTTACTGTAAACGGGACTACATCAGGTACGGAACGGGACCTTCACATAGGCTACAGAACAGGAGCTTGGGCTGCACAGCCATTGGAATATTAAAATTATTGTTATTTTATTTTATGATATCAGATTGAGAATATGGAGACTGATTTAGGGCGCCATGAACCCGGTTGCGAGTGGGATTAAACTTTTATTTTTATTTGTTTTTATAATATGAACATAATCATATTTACTGCCACAAAAACTTGCTGTGGTCTACACAGTGCACCCCGAAGAGAAATATCCCTTCATCATTATATTGTGTTTTCTTACATTACAAAAAGAAACATGCACTAGGGCTTAGAAAAATTATAATAATTCCGATAATATTCTATAGCATTCTATAGGCCTAAATACACCCTGATGTAAGATAGTCTTATGACGCAGCCTGTAAATGGCCTATTCACTGTCTTGAAGTTAATACGTTTACAATTTCTTCAATACTAATTTGAGTAGGGCTTCAGTAATTGTCTGATACCAATATTCCTATCTCCAATGTGACTCTTTATAGGCTAACTATCATCCTGAAAAGCAACTCAAGTTCACCAGAAGATATTTCGATCTAAGATTAGATTATAAATATAGGCCTAAAGCTATAAATCCTAGTAGCTGACTTCTACTATTACTAATAATATTATAACACTCATAATAATAATACTAGCCTACTACTACCACTAATAATATACATATTGTTTGTCAATAGGCTCACTGACGCCGCCTATGTGTTTATTAAAAACGACAAATTAATACAGCATTGTATTGTATATTATTATTTTTATTATTATTAATAATAAAAATAATACTATTAATAATAATAATATTTATATTCTTATTTTTATTATCAACGATAAGCGTGTCGTTTAATTTCACGTGTTGCAGCGTTATTTGCTCATTAGATAGGCCTATGTGTCAGTGACTGATCGGAGCGCCTGTATGTTCCGCAGGTTATACGGGATTAAATGCGCTAAATGCAACATCGGCTTCAGCAAGAACGATTTCGTGATGCGGGCCCGCTCCAAGGTTTACCACATCGAGTGTTTCCGCTGCGTGGCTTGCAGCCGACAGCTGATCCCGGGGGATGAGTTCGCTCTGCGGGAGGACGGCCTCTTCTGCCGGGCGGACCACGACGTGCTGGAGCGGGCCAGCCTTCCGGACCCTCTCAGCCCGCTGCACCCCGCCAGGCCGCTGCAGATGGCAGGTAGATGCGTGAGGACCGTAGCCTGCTGAACGCGCTCGCCCTGTGTGATACTATTACTTTCCCCCGACGGCCCGCATCCTAATTAGATTGGTTTTGGCTCAGACAGCAGCCTGGGATATTTCATGTTCAACTGAACGGATTTATTTCACATCTCCGCGGAGTTAGGCACAGTGCTGTGCAGACTGAGAATACAATGTCAGAGTGATTTACTGGCCTGGTCTCATATGTAAATGGAATGCACTCCTGGTGACATAATTAACAACTGGAGCTTTTCTGCTTTCCTATTTGACTCGTTGCTGCTTTCCATTGGAGTGGAAGGCTACTGCTTTCTGCTCCTCTATATATTTAGTCTTTACATGGTCTCTTCTGCATAGCAATGTCCGACCAGAGTCTGTAGTTAACATGTGCGCTGCTGTCAGAACATCAAGTTGTCATTGCTGGATAAACATGAGGCGACTTTGGGGTCCGTTTGGTCTGAATTAGAACTGCTGTGCAGTGCTCTGAGCGTCTATAGCCTATACGAGCAGCTTGCCGTACAGCTTGGCCTGGTGCTTTTAGATGTAGGCCAGTATAAGGATCAGAGGTGAGATATTCTCCCAAATGTAGACATATGGAGTGGAATCTGGAGTTCGTGAAACCATGCTGTATTTAGAGATAGTCTAGTTGAACGCATGCAGGACCATACGGGAGCATTTAACCCAAAAACGCCCCGTAGAAGTGTGCGGCTTTTTGTGGACACCGCCCGGGTCTGATGTGATCAGTTGTTTCTAGGAGTCAGCATCTTTGTGTGTGTAAAGGAGCCTATTACCAGATCAGAGAGATACACTGGGCCTAAGGATGATAAAGTTGTACATCGCGCGTTGCAGGAGTAACAGCTTGAAAACACTTCAGTTAAACTCACACCCCTATCTCATCTCAATAAGCCCCTGCACACCATCCACTGATCTCCCCGTCCCTGACTCCTTATCTCGCCCTTCCTCCACAGCAGAACCCATCTCGGCCCGGCAGCCCGCACTGCGGCCTCACGTGCACAAACAGCCGGAGAAGACGACACGGGTGCGGACGGTGCTGAACGAGAAGCAGCTCCACACCCTGCGGACCTGCTACAACGCCAACCCGCGGCCCGACGCGCTCATGAAGGAGCAGCTGGTGGAGATGACCAGCCTTAGCCCGCGGGTCATCCGGGTCTGGTTCCAGAACAAGCGCTGCAAGGACAAGAAGAGGAGCATCCTGATCAAACAGCTGCAGCAACAGCAGCCCAATGACAAGACGGTGAGAGCAACATACACAGGCAAACATTTCCGAAAGTCCTTTTCCTCAAATACGCATAGCCTATTGATCAAATACAAGCCCTAAATGTTGTAACCCTGTCTGTTTCTAATGCAATGTTTAATACAGCGTAATTGTAAGGTGGCACGATCATTAAGCAAAACTAAAAAAAAATATTCATTAAGAACCAAATTACTTTTCTTGTCAGAGTAACGGGAGCGATAGGTTGACGTATGTTGTGGACGTGTGCATAAAGGGACGGGCGATGAGCACAGACATATACATGTGTTTCCCTTTTGATCTGCGTCTTCATCTGTTTGCTTGTTTATTGATTGTTCTGTTGATTGACTGGTGGATTCATTTCAGATGCCCTCCCAAACTCTGCCACACACACACACACACACACACACACACACACACACACACACACACACACACACACACACACACTCTCTCTCTCTCTCTCTCTCATTATCATGTGTGTAGGACCCCCACAGTGACAGAAGTGTGTTGTTGTTGTTGTTGTTGCTGCAGAACATCCAGGGCATGACGGGCACCCCGATGGTGGCCGCGAGTCCGGAGCGGCATGACGGCGGGCTTCAGGCCAACCCGGTGGAGGTGCAGAGCTACCAGCCGCCCTGGAAGGTTCTCAGCGACTTCGCCCTGCAGAGCGACATAGACCAGCCGGCCTTCCAACAACTGGTGCGTCATTTTTGCAGGCATGCTTTAAATGTAACTTTTGCCTATTTATTTAATAATTTTAGCTGCAATATTAGATTGCATCTTCGTTTAAGATTCCTCGCGCAGTATTCACAACGTTCAGATTAATCCAATGGTATCAGTACATTTTCTGTCAAATAGCTTTATTTTTATATCATAATACACTGATGCATTCAAATATACGCATTCGTTTAGCAGGCCCCTCACAAGTGGAGCGTTTTATCCCTCTTAGGATTCCTGGACAGCAGGGTTTCATTTTGGTGCAGATGTTTTCTGAGTTTTACAATATGGTTAAAAAAAAGATTTCCTTCGGATGTATGAACAGACTACTGGTAGAACGGGCATCAATTATCTGGATGAAGGCGTTAAATGTTGCTGTGAGTTTGCTGATTCACTATTTATTTGATAGATGACACTCTGTTTGTTCATAATTCGGCCATGACTGGAATTGGAAAAAGCAAAAGTCCTGATGTGAAAACATAGACGCAGGGGCCGTAGGTGTCTTTCGAACATTTTAGGATAATGCATTTCTCATTGATTGATGTTCTCTTTGTGTGTCGCATCCCATATGACACAATCTCCTACAGTAGCCTAAATTAAGCGCCGGGTCTCTGGACAAGCACACCTTAGGACCAGCAGTGGAATGTCACACATTGCTCAGCTATTCCATTCACTTCATTGTATTGATTAGAATATTTTTCCCACCTTCAACTGAAGACTGACACGTAACAACTATTATAATCAATCTCCAATGAAATAGCATAGGCCTAGGCTACAGCGAGCGTTTCTTGATGAACATTAAACGTGCAGCGCAGAGAAAAATAATCCAAAGTTAAGAAGGGTCATTGTCAGCCGCTCTCTGATAACACATAGTGTTCTCTGTGATGCCTTAATACTGTTGTGAAATAATAAGTGAGTTACTTTGAAAGTTCACTTTCTTTTTACATAGGCAACAGTGTTCAGGGGCTTCAGAATAATGTATATGTTTTGTTTTTTAGTTTTTTTACTGTTGATACATTGAATGGACTTTTCATCAGTCATCCTTGTGGAAGGCGCTTGTGTCCCGATGAGTCTGACCGGCTGCCCCTTGTCTTCCACAGGTCACTTTCTCGGAGGGAGGGCCGGGCTCAAACTCCACCGGCAGTGAGGTCGCGTCCATGTCGTCCCAGCTGCCCGACACGCCGAACAGCATGGTGTCCAGCCCTATCGAGGCCTGAGCACACTGCACCGCCCGGTTCATCCCATTCTGCACCAAGACAACCCCCGCGTTGTATTTTTGACACTGTGAAGACAATCATGGGATTTTACCACAGCCACTCATCCTACTAGGCCGTCCTAGAAGAGAGAGACGGATGCGTCATAACGTTCAATACGCCTGGTTACAGTTTTGCCAAAACGAGACGACGTGAGCCTGACTCCATCGCTAAACGGGATCTCCGACTATAGGAGAGACAGTTCCATCCTATAGGCGAATGCTGTGCGCTACTTTGAATAGACAACAATTACTGGTGATTTTTTCATTCGATTCATGCACCTCATCATATAATAGAGCATTTGGAGGGCAACAACAGCACTGCTTTTTCTTCTTTTGATTACACACTTTCCTCCATGACCCAAGTAGGCTAAAGCATTTGCAACAAGGTATACCTCTATTCTGCCACACGCTTCGTGGGACATTTGTGTGAGTTAGTGTCCGACCGATAATTGTTTTCTTTCCCAAAGATGTGTATAATTAATAATAAGTTAAAAAAAAATACGGTTAGCTCTGGAAGAAAATGTTTCGTTTGTTCCCGTGCAACAAAAATTATTTATTATTTATTGTCGACAAATTTGCCACATTTTCTGTAATTTCTTAACTGAAGTAAAAAGAAAGTAAAAACAATTGGAGTTTGGTCTGTGGATTTTCTATTACAATGTATTGTTTGATACATTTGAATAATTTACAAAGTAGCCTATGACATTAAGGAGTTGGGCTTTCTTTTTTTTCTCTTGTGGACATTCGCACATGAGCCGGCAGAGATATGAAACAACCTGTCTGCTTTACGACAAACACGCCTAAGACATCTCTGACTCCTGTCATTATTATTTTTTTCTTGAATGAAATCGATCAAATCTGACAGTAAAATTAGATTATTTTCAATTGAAGAATTATTTTCTAAACCCTTCTACAAACAAATGAAATTATCTTGATTTTAGTGACGTCATCTCTATTAATTTCGAAACAATGAGACAAGAACAAATGTGTTCTTCATGTTTTTTAGAAAAATAAGAAATAATTGAAAACCGCCATTTGGCTTTTTGCCATCAAACAGACACATCAGAGTGCCGTGTGCGGTCTGACTTCATGGTACAAGTGTCTGACCGTTCCGTCACATATTAACGCTGCATGTGTTCACTGGAATGTAGATTTCCCCTTTGTCCACTGTTGCTGTTTTTATTGTTACGGCTTTTTTAAATGAAAACGTAATTTGATAGTGAGACTGAGACTCGTTTTCAGCAAGTAAACATAGTGTCACAAACATTTATCTTTTTGATTTGTTTCAAGCTGATTAGTGTGTGATCATGTATGATCTCATACACAGGGAGTTTCTTTATATCTTAACAAAATAGCCAATCGACCGATCAGGTAATGTTTCAATATGTGTCAAAATCCATCTTTGTGAACGCACCTGATCCTCCTCCTGGTTAATCCCGACACTCAATACTCTCCTTCTACCAGTTTGAGATTATTCTTTGAATATAATAGATTAAGTTTGACAGAGAGTTTAGGGATGATAGTGCAGCGCATCCTTCGGTCACGACAGCTTTCATTCAGCAGTAGATTGCAGAACGCCATGTGGCGTATATACTATCCTTCCTGGAGTTGAATTCATAGCCACAGTTGACATCTATAGGCTCAGCATTTATTGACCTATTAATCAGTTTATTTTACTTTGAAAATATTTTATGTCAAATTCTTTCTGATGATTGTCCATCTGGTGAAGAAATCATCAGGGGTATTGGGCATATTCAAAACCAATTTATAGTCGTGAATACTTTCAGCTATTATCTCCCTTGCTATAATTATTGAGAAATTGTTAATTTACCATGACACAATTAGCAGACAAATATCCTACTGTATGCTGTAGTTTCATACAAATCCAAATGACAAAATAATCAACTAGCATACCATGTTTTTTAAGCATTCTCTCCTCCATAGGCTATGGAAGTTTTTCATAAAGGGGAGGCATGGCAAATATATATATTTTTTTAATATATAAATATATATATAACAGAAAGCGATAAAAGGAAGATGTCAGTGCATGGCAGAACAAAGAGGCTCCACAAAGAAAATTAAATACATTGAAGTCATTTTAATATCCTGGACCTTTTCCTGTATGGGCTTGTACAAAATGAGTGAATGAAATTAAAAATAAATGCTGTTTGTAAGACCGCTGACATGTACGCATGGCTAGTAGGTTATACAAGGGAGGAACACAGGGGACCACATAGAGACAAGCATATTGTACCAAGTCAAACTGCTCAATCAAAAGCAATTTAGTGCAGTCTATTCAGTGATACTGCACTGTGTTGGAAAAAAAACAACTACATTAAAATTATGTTAAAAAGTTTGAATGCATCCAGAGCCTACATTTCACTATTGTGCATTACATGTCAAATTGATGTATCTACAAAATACACACATTCAGAAAACACATTTGACTATGACGCAAGACTTTTTTTTCTGTTTTAGTTAAGTGTTATATCTAGCTGGAAGTGAGAGTGAAGCCTAACAGTTCTAAGAGTGATTGTGATGAGAGAAGCATTGTGGGTGAGGGTGAAGAGAGCGAGCCTGATGGCTGCTTCACACCAGCAGCTAAAATCTAATCAACATAATTATTTTATTTCCTCTCCGCTCATTATCACCTTTTTTGTTTTTTTGTTACTTCATTCATTTTGGCTTTGCTTGGTTACGTTTCTACAGAGACTGTACATCCCCACTTTTAACAGGAAGCCGCGTTAGGCATGGTCAACTCATCATCAGTCCACTACTCAGTACTTGGGAGAAGCTGTCACATTGAATCATTTCTGTTGAGAGCAGCTTCTGTGAGATCTCTGATGTTTCTTTGCTGATCTTTGGGTTGCTATGTAAGGAATCAGAATCATTGCATAATATCATCAATTTGTTCTTGACGGTGACAAAACTATTGAGCAATATTTGAGGGCATGCTTGAAAAGGCAGGGAATGTATGTCTCCGTTGGAATGCAGTGTCTACCACATTTGTGCAACATTGAGGAACATGCCACACACTGTAGCCGTCTGTCGGTATTTCCACCCAGAGGTGCAGGTGGGGGAATGTGATTTTGGTGTTAAGATTCAATGTGTTTTACACCTTCTGCCTAGTACTCACCACAGGTCACTGGCCACTGCACAGCTCACTTGTGCATCCACATACTGTAGAACCCTTAATAGGTATGCTTTTTTCTCTGGTTCACTTTCCCATACATTTACCAACCGTTAGTACAGAAAGATTCACCCCAAGGACACAGTCTCAATTAAAAAGAGCAATAACTTCAAATTGCAGAGTGAAGATAATTGTTTTACTCTCAGCAGCATATTGACTGTCTGCATAGCTGTTTAATATATATGGTCAAGGATTGTTTTAGTTAAGACACAAAAGACTTGGTTAAGGTTCAGG
This sequence comes from Hyperoplus lanceolatus, assembly GCA_026929865.2. Taxonomy (NCBI): domain Eukaryota; kingdom Metazoa; phylum Chordata; class Actinopteri; order Uranoscopiformes; family Ammodytidae; genus Hyperoplus; species Hyperoplus lanceolatus. Next base: position 1,266,717 of record CM049397.1, read on the forward strand.
AAAATCATGGTATGGTTAAAAATAAGCCTTGTTCAGGTGAAGGGATCGTCATCGTTGGCATTAAAATGATAAGAGCTTGATTAAGGCCAAGGAATGACCATGGACTAATGTTGACCAGTGAACAAACAGCAATCTATCGTGCCATTGTTAATGCTACTTCCATCTCTGATCCTGACAGACCAAAGTTAGAATACACAATCAAAGGCTATTCAGTGCATTGAGCATTTGCACAAATCATACCATAACACTGCTGACAAAAACGCAATGCTCTGGACTGTGCTTTGCGTTCTTCAATTCATCACCTTGATTTCAATTTCACTGAATCCCAGTTTGAAAGGTGGTGGACTATTAGTTATTGGGTTGAATAGTTTGCTCTACACAACAAGTAGTCTAGCTAACCGGATACAGACAACTAGTCGACACGACAGATACTGTCACCAAACTCCTCCCCTTCCTCTTCCCGCTCTAGCCTGTGGTTTATGCTCTGCTCAGAACGTGAGACAACAGAAAGTGAGCGTGTGTTTGATACGGTTTGATAGTATCCAGCTCATAATGTTGCTGCACACACATTAACGGTGTCGGTCGGCACCTTTTAATATAGATCCATGGTCAGCACCAAATTGCACTATTTTGAAAGGACACGTTGCGGCTTCCTCTCCTTAGCGCTGCCCAAGACGATTGTGATTGGTTTAAAGCAATGAAAACAGGCCAGCCCAGTTTTCCCCCTATACTCAAAACTAAATGGCATGTGTCCAGACCATACTACTAGTAGCAGTATTTTGGGCTGGCTGTGCGAGACTACCCAACAAGTATTAGCCCGCCTGATATTTCTTAAAGTAACTGAAATAATTGACAGATTAGCCGTGTTCAGACTGACAATAGCTTTAGCCTCAAAGAAGCCAGCCTTTCATTGTGTGTAGTGAGATCACTGTGTTGGCACAGTGGGGAATATATACCTCAAAAAACTCAGGCAATAAGAAGCCAGCAAAATGAAGATCCAGGGTCAATATTTACTATAGTGCTAAGAACCATCAGAGTTGCACACTGTGTTAGTCAATCAAAAGTATGCACATTCAGAGAACAGCCATCAAATACATTTTTATAGTCACATGATCATGGTAATAACACAACAAACAACGAACAGTCTTTTTGTCAGACTGAAGCTTCAGTAGCTTACAAGGCACACAGGATTCTGGGACAAATAGCATCTGAGGAAATACAGATCCATTAGTTCTTAACTGTGTTGAAATGAGTTGTTCTTGATGTATGTGTAAATGAGCTGTTTTGACACTTTTTACAGCGTGCAACCATGGTGGTTTGAAACAGTGTTTTATTTGATGTCTCTTTCTATAACCGTACATTTTGAACCGTTTTTCTGTCTTTTTGTAGATGCATCATTCACTCATCACATGAAGAAAAGGAACCATATTGGAGCCTTCCCCATTCATTTCTCAGCGCGTGGATGTGGATGATAATTGACAAGGAGATTCTGGATGACGCAGGATATATGGCTGTTTGTCAATCCACAAACCAACTTAGTTTGTTTGCTGAATAAAGAGCAACGCAATCTATCCATGTTGTCTGTGTTTTGCATTTTATTTTTTAAAGATTAAATTAAGAAAACTCACAAGGGCCAAAATAGGAGAGAAATACAGACAATAGAACCATAGATAGATACCATTCAATATAAACTGAATGGAAGTCAAGAACAGAAAACATAATACATAACATAACCTAAAGCTAATTGTCTCCATTGGGCCGGGCTGACCCCTGCTCCTGGCTACTGCCGGCCTGTATGCATACAATTAAGCCAATAGTGCTTATTCTAGTATATGTATATCAGTTACATGATTCATATTATACATAAGAAGCTCCAGATGCATGTCTTTAATAAGAGGTTAATAAGTTTTGTAAGAAAGATATGTTTTCAACAAACTATTCTTGCCCTCCATGAGTGTTGACATATTAATATGTATTACGCAAGAAAGGACATCAGCTTCTTGTGTTGTTAAAATCCATTTGTTGTCAGTTTATCATATTCATTTTACAGTGATTGCTTATATACACTGAAGATATATTAGGATGTGTGTGTTATGAGAAGGCAGAAAGGCTACAGCTATAATCACTTCATTAAAGAGGCTTGATGCTTTTCTTTTTGCATAAAAGCAACACTAACGCTGTTGTCTATGGACGGAGTGCACGTCCTATTTTGATAGAAAGAATAAAGCACCTTGAAATAAAATACTGATAGTAGGCTATAATTATTGATTTCAATCTGCTGCACTGGCTTAACTCCCTTAGAATGTGCTATACATAAAATCAATTAAAGCCACTACGACTAACATTGCACGTTGGCAAAGTTAGCTTCACAACGTTCACGTTGTGAAGCTGTTTTCTAGCTCGTGCCGGGCGTGCAAGATTCAAATGATCAGGAAGCAATATAGTGCATGTCCGTGTGTTGAAAGTGTGAGGGCACCGGACTCTTTTCGGCTCCGTGAGAGTGGTTAGTGACACAGCATCAACTAACGCCAGTCAGTGCTACACACACCTGATTGCAATGAGTTGATGCAGTGTCACCTCTCACGGAGCTGAAAGATTCCGTATCCTCACACAAAGCGAATGAACGAGAGACGGCAGTTAGTATGGATCACGATGAGGTAATGCGTTTATGTTGTGGTAAATAATGACTATTTCAGATGAATAATGGTCATCTGATGATGCTGGTGAGGCAAAGTAAACTTTGTTTTAGTAGGCTACGGCTCATTCATTTAGGAGTAAACACTGCAGTCTAGTTCGCTCCCGTGAAATTGTGTATACGTTGCTTGGCATTATTAACATTATGTCTTCAAGTATTACAATTTATAAGTTAGATTTTCCCAACTGTCATCATTTCTATGTCATCCTTTGGAAAGGGGTAGTGTAAAGCAGTGCTGTGGTGCTCTGATGGCAGGTTTAGGATTAGTACGCATGGTACGGCTGGTAGGATGGCCTAGAGGAAAGAGGGGCCAACCAGTAACCATGAGGTCTCTGGTTGGATCTTTGGCACTGGACAGGAGGGTGTTAGTTATAAAACTACGGTGCTCACCATCTCTACCATTGTGTCCGTTGAGCAAGGCACTTAACCCCAAACTGCTGTACTATGGCTGTGCCAGGACCCCCTCGGAAGTGGACAACTTGAGAGGCCATTTGAGAAAAGACACATATCAATGTGCCCTGTGTACAAGTGACTTACTGTATGTATTCCCATTTGAGCCTTGTCATCATTATTAACATACTGTATATTAAACTGAGGAACATGAGTTTCAACCCTATTTGGTGAAATAAAGCTTGAGAGCCTTAGCCTTTATTGGAGCCTGTTGTATGGATGGGGATCTGTGCAGGGGGAATTACGAGCCAGGACAAAGAGTCCTGATAACAAGCCCAGGAGCTTTGTGTAGCTCACAGCCCATGGAGAGATAGAACAAAGCAGCACTGTACCTGGGCTGCTCTCTGGATGAGACAGTGTTGAAGAGGGACAGGGAACCCTTAAACTAGGGGTGTCCAAACTACGGCCCGCGGCCGATTTTAAAAATATAATGTAATATGGCCCTTTTAATTATTTTTTTTTTTCTTTGTTAACCCAATAGTGCAGGGGTGTCAAAACTGATTGATTGGAGGCAATCGCAAAAAACACTGGGTGTCTGAATGGCAAATAGCAATAGTCAATGATTTGGGCAGCGCTGACTTTGGAGAGGGGGCCCTAATCAAATTCTGTTTAGGGCCCCATGAAGGCTTCGGCCGGCTCTAAAGGGGAAGTCTGTCTGTTTAATTTGCAAGGAAAGTGTTGCCGTGAAGAAGGATTACAATTCACAAAGACACTATGGCCCTCATTTATCAACCTTGCGTAGACCAAAAAAGTGGGTGTACGTACATTTCCACGCAAACCTCGGCATTTATCAATATGGACGTGAGCGTAGGATACGCTCAAATCCCACGCCAGCTCTCAGCTCGTGTACGCAAGTTTGTAAACAGCATGAACTCGCAGTGCAGGCTGTGCCGGGTAGCCGATGACTTTGTTGGACAATTATAAGAAGATAATAAAAATGCAGTGTTTGCTCAGACCGAAATAAAGATATTTATCACTTAAAAATGTGTAGGAGCGCTGATTCAATACTGCGCACACCGGCCACTTAGGAGCGCTGCATGGGACTGTGTAAGGGCAGTTATCTCCGACTTGGAGCAGCTGGGGGGACACTGAGGCACAGGGGCTGCATTCATTCAAAATGTTAGTCTAAGTATTACACTGTGTGCAACATTTTTAGGCAAGTTGTATTTTTGAGGATTAATTTTATTATTGAACAACTACAGTGCTCTCGGTCAATCCAAAATGTTAATGAACCTAAACCTGAATGTTTACAAAAGTAAAAGTGAGGTTTTGTCTTTCTTACGAGAATATATATATGTTTTGCTATTATTAGGCAACTATTTGTAACGGCTGGACAGGGAGGACAGTACCAGTTTAAGAGGGTTTATTTAGAAGGAATCTGGGGTTTAGGGCCGAGCTCTGGAGTGGCTGACAGGCATGGGGGTCCAGGAGGAAGTGCCAAGGGGAGAATCCGGTGAGACGAGCAGAGGCAGGCAAGAGCAGGCAGGCAGAGGGGTCCAAGTAGGGAGAGCTGGCTGACGAGGGCTGGAGCTGGTGGCTGGAGTCAGGCTGGGAGACTGTGGCAAAAAAGAACAGAATTTAGCAACAAGCTATATGCAGGCGGGACTACAAAAGGTCTAGGTGGCTGGAGAGTTACTGACTGGGTAACAGAGTTTACAATCTGGCCGTGTCTGGAAGGTAGGGCCGGGTATATGAAGAGCAGTTGATAGTTGATTGATGGCAGCTGTGAATGCTGGTAACTGACTCCAGCACACCTGACCCCAACCCTGCAATTACACCAGAACACAGACAAGGGTAAAGGGCAAAAAACAACACAAGGACCTGAGGCCCAAGCAGGATCATGACACTATTAGTATGTAGAATTATTCTGCAACTAAATAAAAAAACGAAAATGTTCCCATCTCACAACTCAAAATAAAAATTTCAGACATGTCAAAAAAAAAAATCAGTGACCAATATAGCCACCCTTCTTTTCAATAACTGTCACAAGCCTTCCATTCATGGAGTCTGTCAATTTCTTGATCTGTTGACGATCAACTTTTTGTGCAGCAGCAGGCCGAAAAGGTCCAACTAGCTCATCTTTAAAGGCAACTATTAGTATCTTTAAAGATGAGCTAGTTGGACCTTTTTGGGTTGAACTGACAGACTCTATGAATGGAAGGAAGCAGAATAATTCTGCATACTAATAGTTTCCTAATAATAGCAAAACATATATATTCACGTAAGAAAGACAAAACCTCACTTTTACTTTCGTAAATATTCAGGTTTAGGTTTTTAACATTTTGGATCGACCGAGAGCACTGTAGTTGTTCAATAATAAAATTAATCCTCAAAAATACAACTTGCCAAAAATGTTGCACACAGTGTAAATGTGTAGGCTATGCAAGCACGCACGCTGCTCTTTATGATAACAAAAATACACGGCACAACATTCAGCTTAACATTTTATTTATTCTGCGCACTTTTGAGATTTTAGTTCCTCTTTTAATGTGTCATTGTTCGCTAAAGCGAGCGATTTATTTCCACCATTAACCTGCACGTTTCGTCTTGTTTTTCCGATCTGCTGGTGGAGCAGGACGGTGGGCGCTCTCACAGCTGATCGTTGCCGGTTTGGCTTGTGCAGCTGGCTATATTATGCACGCACCTGCAGTTGGTTGCATGTCAGAGCAGCAACACACTTTTTTAGTGGCGATTTTTGAGTCAGACCAATTTTTCTTCATCTATGTAAAGAAATGGCGACATATAATTGTATATGCTGTTTTATAGCATTTGAGCGATAGTACTGATGTAAACCTCAAATGCAAAATCCTCAGCTGGAGATCGTTTGTTGTCAACACCTACGCTGTTGACCACAGCAGTTATTTCCTTCCTAACTGCTGTCTTCTGGCGTTCTTTGATGCCGCTTGTAATGCTCCTTAATGAAACTCTTTTTTTTTCTACTTTCGCTGTTATGCTGTCAATTTCTACTTCAGAGAAGTTCCTCTTCTGTGCCGTAATGCGCATATCCATGTCGTAAAACCTCTGGGCGAGGCCTCTAAACTGAGAAAATATAAGGGCGTGATATTCAAATATCCATTGTTTTCAGCCGCCGCATTTATCAATAATTGCCTGGCGTACGCCGAGATTGGCGAGATACGACTGTTTGATAAATCCCACGTGATACCTGGCATAGGGAGGTAGGCCTATTTGCTCCAGAATCTGCACCAGTTTCCATGCAAGTTTGATAAATGAGGCCCATTGAAACTACTGTAAACATCAGAGCAGCTACATGTCCTGATAAATGTGTTATTTTTGCCAAGTGGCCCGGCCCTTCGTAGATTTTTCTGTATGTGGCCCTCAGTGAAAAAAGTTTGGACACCCCTGCCTTAAACCAACAGCCCACAGCTTAATAGAGGGAAGACTGAGACAGTGTCCTGGCAATTTTGTCAGGAGTTAAATGCAAGTCACACTGATTGTATCTCTTCTATTCACTATTCCCTCCCCCTTTAATAATGTGATTCACACTGGAATGCACAAGGTGAACTACATGTACTGTACAAGTGTTCCTAAAGGTGCAGCAGAGGGGTTCTGTCATTGGGCAGAGCAGCAGCAGAGCAAATAACAGCATTAAATACATACAGTACTAGGTCATCTCCAGCCAACGTTTGTTTATGTCTTTATACTAACCGCGTTAATATCTGTCGCTCAGAGCGAGTGCCCGGCCCGTCACTTCAGACGTTCTGTCTGTGGTTAGTATAATGTCCAGCTGCTGGCTCTGAGCCAGGGTAGATCGCCGTTAGCGGAGCCACGGCTGTGTGTAAACACCATCGCACAAACACTACGGACAGGTAGCCGATGGTGAGTATATTAGCTGATTTTGACAGTGTTTGGATTCAAATGACCTATATGCCTTTAATTAGTTTCTGTGCAAGGAGTGTGTTTCACATGTAAACACGTATGTTACAACATGTAGGAAACAATCAAATGAAACTATAATATTAAAGGACGAGGATCAAATCTCAATCAAATCAATAATAACCATTAATAACAGCCCCTTCTTAGACACCTTGTCCATCTTGGTCTAGAGATTCTTCACCTTGCAGTGCAAATTGAAACTCTGGAGATGATAACGAGGGCTTGGAGCAAAAGGGGCGTAAGTGACATATTTTGCAAAAATGACTTTTATATATAATTTTAAAGGTCTTGATAAGTTCCATCATATGGTAAAAGAATAACGTCAATTAACATTTTACTTTTTGAAATAAAGGCTGAAAACATGAAGGCGTAAGTGAAAACCTTCAGTTGAGTTTGGAGCAAAAAAGGAGTAAGTGCACTGAGCTTGGCGCACAAAAGGCGTAGGCGCACAAAAGGTGTAAGTGCATCATAAAAGCTAAAGATCTGACAATATGGAGGGATTGCAAAAAGACCAACACTTATATTACAGAAGTGTTTTTGAATATGTTTCGAGAATTTGACATACCCACATATGACACTAAAATAAACACTTTTTTTTATTAAATTTTAATACATTTTATTTTTTAATTTTAATTTTGTTCTAAAATATGAATCCCTTGAAGCCTAATCTCTATTAAAGTAGAGATTGCGTCCATATGCTGTTTTTTTATTAAATATTTACGATCAATAAAAAGTTTGTTTTTGCTCTTCTGTAAAATTCTGAAAATGTCACTTACGTCCTTTTCGCTCCAAGCCCTCGATAATCAGTGAGATGGGGGCAGACTTGATCTTAGATACTGTTCAAGACAACAGTTGCTGCTGAAAGTAACCACTGGAGTGTTGAGTTCCATTTAGAAAAGCTCAGCTCATGGTCATCTCTCAGGTCACTGCTACAGCTAGGAAGTCACATTCCAACTGTGACTGTTTCTACTCTTGTAATTATTTTATAATATTTACAACATGTAGTTACATTTGTAAAATAATCCTGTTAGCATTTTGATCGACACAAATATGAATTTAAGGGTGGAGTATGTTATTGCTTTGATGACTTACCCTAACAAAACAGAGTGTTCGGAAGTTGACCCATTCAACTTCTCATGTCCACTTACAAGTGCGTACCCTACGCTCACGTCCAAATTGATAAATGCTGAGGTTTGCGTAGAAATGTGCGTATACCCACTTTTCTGGTCGGTTGACGCACGGTTGATAAATGAGGCCCAGTATGAGCCCTCTCAATGCAAAGAATGAAAACATATAAATCAATAATCAAATAAAGACCAATTTGTTAGCAATGTAAAATTACATTACATGGTGTTTAGAGGCTGTTCACGCTATGCTCAGTTCATGTGACAAACATTAATAACTGATGGATCTGCTTTAAAATGAGTTCCCCTAACCCCCCTGATGGTGTGTGCTACTTTAAAATCAGAACCCATGGCCGACACGACCCCGATAAATGGTTCTATTAAAGCAATTGAGCGATTTTGACTGGGGTCAAATTTACAACGATACATTTTTATTTTAAAAAAACACTAATTACAAGGGAATCAGAAAACAATTATATGAGGTTCGTCCAGTTCACTATGTCATTTCAGTGGGAGTTTTTGGGGGATTAGGTAAACCATACATTTTTAAAATCGTCAAACAATAAAATGCATGATTCCAGTTTTCGATAAGCCAATATGGCTGCCATCATGGATTTGAACGAAATGGCGACTTTCACTCCCCTTGAGTTGGGGAGGTCTATTGATCGTGGCCAGACCATTTATCGTTCAAGATATGTGTCTGGATTTCCAGGCTACTGGACTAGGTCATTGGGGACACATTGATTGCCAAAGTCAAGACAAATTGGAATGATAGAATAAAGCATCCGTGAGATATGACAAAGTATATATATATATAAAAAAATGTCTTTATGAAAGTTTAAACTTGAGGTCTTCATGCTTCTAATTATAAAGCAATTCACTGATATGTACCAGCAGTAACCAGAGGCTCCTCATCTGAATACATCTGCAGGGTATTAGAGAGCTTCCAGTCATCACATAGATAGCATCTAAGAAACCATGGCAACACAAATCCAATAAAGTCAGCTGAGATGCCAGGGCCCCATAAAAACACCATACTGTTTCCATCTGCATCTCCCAGAGCAAGAAGGAGTTCTGGAAAGTACAATAAAGTCTAATAAAGTCTCATTAATTCCTGTCACACTATGAATATACATAATGATGAGGCAGCAAAGAGTTGAGGAAAATAAAGGTGCATGTCCTTGTTCCACTGTAAGAATAAAGGCGTATCCGTTTAGACATCTCCAGACTGAATCATTAGAAAGACTGGCTCAGAGGGTGAACTAATTCATTCACTACAAGCATATACGTTAAACTATGATATTTAAGATATTTAGATTGTTATGATAGCCCGGGATAACCCAAACGCAAACAGAAACCCAAGTAGTCAGTTTAGAACAATGTTTATTTCAGACAGGCTGGCAGAACACTGGACTGCTGAATGGCGTGGCGAGCAGAGGCAAGTGGATATCCGGAAACCCGCAGGCAGGCGAGCAGGAAAGGTGAACAGCGGAGGCAAATGGCACGGAAGAAAAGAGGAGCAGAGTTACAACAAACTCCAACTGGAGACATGAAAGAAAACAACAAACAAAGATATCCTGAGGCCTGTTTCAGGTAGCTGGTTTTGAGGCAACCCAGAGTTTGTTCGCTCTGAGTTAGTGGAAACTCTGGGTTTTCCGTTTCAGGTAGCAGGTTCAGCGCAACCGAGAGTCAGTTACTGCAGCAACATACGCCGTGGGTCTAACCTGCTGGATAGGTGGTTAGACCTACCCTGAGTTTGTTTTCACTTTACACTGCAGCTCCGACTGAAGAAAGAGTGTCACAGTCACACGCGTCCCTGTACAGTTTGAAGCAAAATCACTCCATAGAAATCTCCATCGGGATGTTTTTATCATTTCCTGGTGATTTTACGTTTGACCGATCATTTATCTGATCAGTAGCCTTGTTCTCAGCCCTCGGTCCGTTCATATAGGCGGCCACCTTACACATCGTGACATGCTCTACATTCAGATTAATAAACCTATTTGTATTGTATGCTTTTTAACGTCTGTGCCACTGAACAGATTTATGTCAGGTGGATTCATGTAACGCTGCGGCTGCACGCGATTGTTACTGTTCACTTGTGCGACCCTAAAGTCACAGACGAGCCTCGTTAAATAGCCTAATATGAATATAAAAATAATATAATAATTTAAACTGTGATCACTTGAGGAAAATGGATCTGGTAATAAATCAATCAGGCTCTTCAATGGAAACTGTCACCTTATGTGTCAGACGTTAATGTCTTTCACTCCCCATATAAAAGAAGCGACAGTCTGTTTCCTGCACAGTGGGCAATTAGGCTATAGCTTCCCAACATATTATACAGCGAATATAAAACACTCAGAAATGCTGTGCCGCGCCAGCTTTATTACTTTACTGGTGATATGCGTAACTTTTTAAAATAGACTATGGCTTCTCATACGGAAGCGAAATGATTGCTCTGTTTTTTTCTGAATTGCCGAGGAGAGTAGATCAGAGTTATGTGACAATATCCCCTTTAATTCTTCTCCATAGGCTACCATAAACTCATTTGTTAATATTTCTAACTCTAGTGGGAGGAGCGGAGAAGTTTTTTTTTTTCTTTTTTTTTCTTTTTTGAGAAGTGGATAAGTGGGAGGATCACACATTTGTTTCTTCTGTTTCCATGGTGAATCATGTTATCAGCGATCCATTGACGATGGCTTTTATGCACACGCTCCACCCAGAGTGAACACTCTCAGAGTTGATAAACCCAACGCTGATCCACTGTTCTGTAACCGAAAACCCAGAGTTACTCATCAACCCTGCGCTCTGAGTTGACCAACTCAGAGCGCAGGATTAAACTCAGAGTATGTAAAACCAGCTACCTGAAATAGGCCCCTGATCTCAGGTAATATACTGCTCTGGTACATAGTATACTCTGGCGCTGAATGACTGGAGTCCACAGGCTTAAGTAGAGAGGTCTGATTAGCCAACAACCCACACCTGGAGCAGTCTGCCCCGGAGTGCCGCCATGCCAACAGGGAGACAAATGGATTAACAAGAGGAACAGACAGACAAGGGAAAACATACAACACATACAGAGGAGAAAGAGAGGCCGCCGAGCCGTGAGTCATGACACAGATCGGTCATTGCAAGATACAAACAAACACATATTAGTAGTAATATAGTATATTGCCTTATCATAAAAGTTAAAGTAATGCAATATAATGAATTCAATATTCAAAGTTTACTTAAAGGTGCTGTAAGCGGAATGGTTCTTTTAGCTAACTTCCTGTCAGTTACTGCAGTTAGCAGTCCCCTCGCTCGTCCCTATACGTCACCACATTAATGCACTGCGGTCTTCAAGAAGCGTGTTATCAAGCGAGTTATCTAGCATCATCTCAGATCCATAAGTGTGATAAAACATGATAAAAACCATCTAAACAGACATTGGGAAGGATTTTTACCTGCTCAGCCATTGTAGGCGAATAAACATTCACCCATCTGTTGCTCTGCGGGTGCACCGGCAGTGAGACGGGTGCCGGTTTGTAGCGTTCTCTCTTCTGATTGGATACCACTTTCGTGATCCCCGAACAATTTAATTTGCCGATTACATGCAAAGATAGGAGGTATGAAACGCGCCCACTATATAAGTGATCACTGTATGAATATAGAGCGATTTAATACATATGTTAACCTAAATATATCGCTTACTTCACCTTTAATTGACATTACCATCAGTTTAGAAACAGCTCATCAGATCAATTTGATTATAGTTAAATCGAAAAATTTTCCTTTTATCAAAGGAATTTGATTAAAAAAAATTTGGATTCTGAATTTCATGGCAATATTATAACTTATCACAAAATATAATAATTAAATTACTGTTGTAATTTCTTTCTTAGTAAAGTTTTACAATATGTTGTATTGTATATTACATTGTGTTCTTTTTTTCTATTTTTTTTCATTTTCAGAGAGAAGTGTAAGAGACCAGCGAATCCAAAGAGCCATGGGTGTGTGCAAAAGAGTGGTCAGTGCTTTTTCTTTCTCATGGAAAAAAAATAGAGAACTAGCAGCTGCTCAAGAGGAGCTCAAACTACCCCCTCACAGGTTGATTACAGAGTCACCAACAATGTGGGGGTCCCGTCATGCTATGATAGCAAGGATGCTGGAGCTGTAGAAGGCTATATCAAAGGTTCTCTCAGCTGATAAAAAAAACAAGGCACTTAATCCTTTCATGGGCAGACATCGATGTCCTGGAGTCTGTCCACAAGGCGCTGAATCCGCTTGTTGATTTCACTGATGCCCTCTCAGGTGAAGCATATGTGACTGTCTCTTACCTGAAACCTGTGCTGCAGCTCTTTAACGAGGAGGTCTTGAAGCCAGAAGCTGATGACACAGACCAAGACCATCAAGGCTACTGTCCTCAACTACCTTAATGAAAAATACGATGATGCTGCTACTGATGACCTCCTGAACATGGCATCCCTAACTGATCCTCGGTTCAAGACCCGCTACATTGACGATGACAAGGTTGAGGCCGTAAAATCCAGAGCTGTGGCTCAGATGCTGGATGAATGTCAGACCACATCACCAGCTACTGCTCACACATCCACATATACAACGACAGCTGTAGGTGGGAGAGATGCTCATGCTGTAGCTACACCAGCCAAAGTACAGAAGAAGTCACTGGGCAGCTTTTTCAAGAAGTCCTACTCTGTTGCTACATCTGGTCTTACAGAAGAGCAGGCTATTGAGGCTGAACTGAACAGCTACCTGCTGGCACCTGAGGCAGACAGTGAGACCGACCCGCTAGCATGGTGGCAAAACCATTCAACAACTTATCCCAGAGTGAGCATCCTCGCAAAACGTTACCTGTGTATTCCTGCCACCAGCTCACCCTCAGAGCATGCTTTTAGCACAAGTGGCAATATTGTGACTTGCCACAGGGCAGCTTTGAAGCCAGATGCTGTAGACAGACTAGTCTTTCTGGCAAAAAACCTGTAATGTCATTAACAAATGATGTAGCTTAATGACTTTAAATTGTTCAACTTATTTTTTGTTTCCTTGTAAGCCTACCTCTACAAATATTTGAGATTGTTGCCTCCCTGCCAAAGGAGTTTGATGTGATAGTCACTCACATATCTTTTAGTTTTAAACACATTATTTTAGGTAGCATAATATCTGGTTTCACAATGTTTACATTTTGTACTTACGTAAGCACCACATATATATTTTATATATTAAAGTTCAGTATATAAATGTGCCAGGGCCTTTGTTGATCCACTGTTTTACTTTTTATGTATTGGTTGTGCCTCTACAAGATTTAAAGGGGACATATTATGCTAAATCTCAGTTTTAAAGGTGTATTTCCAAGGTCTACTAGAGAAGGTTTTCATGGTTTATTGTTCAAAAAACCCATTAGTTTTCTACCATTGCCCATTTCTTCATCGCCTTTTCCAGCCTTCTTTTGCCTCTATCTCAAAAGGTTGGTTTTGACATCTACCCCCCTTCGCAAAAATACTAGACTGCTCTGACTGGTCAGATCTACATGGGCGTGCATGCACCGCCCTGCTCATTTACTCTATACCTACATGGGCATGGCACACGCCCAGCTGTCAGTTTTGTTTACTTTTGGCCAATGCAGCATGGAGACCAATGTAAACATGTTTAACTTCATTTCTACCACAAATATCGGCACACTAACCAGTTCTAAACTAAAAGATGTACAACTGAACCTGTTCAGACAGGAGTCTGAGCTGAAAACTGTGAAAATGGCATCAAGATTTCTGATTTCCCTGACATTATCCTCAGGTAAATACTGTTTAATTATGTCACAGTCAATAACATAATTTGAGCTAAGTATTTATGCATAAACTCTCTAAACTGGTAACATACAGTCATATGAAAAAGTTTGGGAACCCCTCTCAGCTGGCATTATAATTGACTCTGCTTTCACACAAAAAAGATAAAAGTAGTATGTCTTTCATTTACCAAGAACAGCTAAGTACTGGGATGTTTTCCAAACAAAGATTTTTTGAAAAGCAGCATTTAGTTTTATGAAATTAAATAAAATGTGAAAAGCTAGCAAAGAGAACTCCAGGGGCTGTACATGTAGCTGGGCGTAGCAAGAGCATTTTCAACAAGATAAATGAGCCCTTCCTGCATGGCCTCTCTCTTAACTAACAGACAGCGGTAAGCATACTGCTTAATAGGGAAGGCATTTCCCATGTCAATGTCATGCTTTTATACAGTGGTGGGAGATGGCACGTCATTCAACACACTATGCTATTAAGCAAGTTAACCACATCCTGTTTCTGCAATGCAGGGAGATAAAACAGCTGCTGTTCTACAGTGGACATACACTGAGAGAGAGCTAGCCTTCCACACTGATGACCTTAACAGGGTCTTACCAAAGCAGGCTGTACCTCAAGCTGCACACAGCCTTGGACACACACTGACTACTGGTGATCAGCTTGAGTGATGTCACAGACACGGGAGAGCCCGCAATAGGAAAAATTAAACAAACACATCCAAAACACTCACACTACCGCAGGTAACCGCTGTATTGCTGTACTGCTGTATTCCTGTACTGCTGGACATGGCTGTATTGCTGGCGGAGGCTGAATCTCCAGTATCTGATTCAGCAGAGGGAGAATTAGCCCCCAGCTCTCCCCATATGAATGTGCAAAACAAGGCAGAGTGGCAGTGCTACAAAACAAATCAGGTCGGGCTTTGGAGCACTCCAAGTGATGTGCTGTCTGCTAACCTTCATCCTCTGCTACTATTACAGCCTCTCTCTGGGTGAAAACGATAACGCACTTGGCTTTAAAGCACTCAGACGGGTACAGCACCTGAGAGTTCTGACCTTCCTTGTTTTGATAGGCTGGATTTGCGTGTTCAGGGTCGACACTGAAATTGGCACAACAACATGGGAAAGCAAAACAAGCTTGACTGGGAAATCGTGGAAAAAGCTCCTAGCTGCATGGTATGCATATCACACTAAAACAGTCATCCTGGATCACATCGATTGAAGGAACACAGGGCACTTCTTTTCAGGCAGTAGTGTTTTTTTACCACTACTTGGTCATTGTTCACAAGGAGCCTAAAAACTGCCCACAATCAGAGTTAACTTGAAAAGAATACTATACTGGTTTGTACCGGCTCCTATCTTTAAAACTTCTAAGGAATACAAGGCTCAATCACTTAAGACAGCTGGTCAATGTAGATCAGCAAATGTTACTCTGAAGGAAATCAGCTGTAGACTACCTTCAGCAGGGCTCTAAGTGTGTATGTCAGGCAGCAGGAATCTAGATCATTTGAGTTTTTGTGGCAGTAAAACCATATGTATTCTAAACAACAACATTAGAATAAGATATATCAGGCTTTGTTACACACACACACAACGCTTTTTGGAATATCCATTCTCTGTTATTATTTGGTCAGTACAAGATGATACAAATAAAAAGTAATATCACTAGACATCCTTTATATTTCCTTTACATTTTTCTTAAATGTTTTCATATGAGCAAAGCTTAACATTGCATCTCATGTACTGTTTTAGTCAAGGATTAAAATGAATGACAAAATATGTATCAAAAGCAAAGCAACAAAACACTGTGGTAAAATACTGAACTTTTTAACCAACAGATGCAGGTATTTTAAAATAAAACATGTCAAAAACTTGGGGCCGTATTCACAAAACATTTTAAGGCTAAGAGTACGTCCTAACGTGCTGATTTAGGAGTAACTCTCAAAAATAAGGGGTGTTTCACTCCTAATTTTAGGACTCCTAACTTTTTAAAGAGGACCTATTATACTACTTTTCTGGTCTTAATTTCTTGTTTTACACTGCTATAGAGCAACCTGACACGAATCACATCACAAAAAACTATGTAGATTTTCGGGAAGCTCTTTCTCTTATTTTGGCGATCCAGCACGTCCTGTCAACACTTGAGTGTGTGTGCTTCGGGCATCTCCGCACCCTCCGCCTGTGCTTCGGCGATCTCCGCTCCCGTCCCCCCCTCCTGCAAACCCCACTCCGTTGTGATTGGTTACCTTCCTTCCGGAACACTTTCAGTGGCGGGAAGCGCGATCATGGACCTATAAGGGCGCGAGGCAGACGCGAACAGGGAAGTGACAGCATTACCATCATGGAAACATCCGCGTGGTGACTTCACAAAGTTTTATGCGACGTCACAAATTATGAAAGGGTAGACCGTGACTTCTCGACTGGCTAGAATAGTGTTTAGTGCTCTGCACAGACACCCCAGACGGTCAGCAGGGAAAACGTCGAAATGCATGTAAGTCATTATTTGATAATTTAGTATGGTTAAGCATGACTATGAATCATCATAACAACGTTTATAGGTCATAAAAGTCAAAAAGCATCATAGGTCCTCTTTAAGATGAGTGTAATTCACAAAGCATTTTAGCGCTAAAACTAGCTCCTAAATCTATGAAAAGCTAGGAGTCCTCGAGAGCCTAAATCACTAAGAGTAAATCACAGACAACCATTTGATGGTGTTTTGGAGAGATTTAATGATAGTGAGCTTTACAAAAGGTACCTTTTAATATCTGTGAGGGTTTAATGATCTTAGTAAAGCTATATTTAGAAAGTATAGACACATTTATATTTATCATATTTATATAAAAAAATATTTATTAAGTTCCTTTTCCTGCAGTTGCTTTGGGTTTACGATGCACTGAAAGTTACTGTTGGTGTCACGTTTGGGTTTAATTTCCTACTAGAGTAGGCCTATATGTGGCGCTTCGCACCACTACTGTATAGTTGCGCGTCTCGCCTTTTTCCTTCCGCATGCACTTTACGATTTTGCCAGCTTTTGTTTCTAAATTGTGAATTTCCTGGTTTGTCGCTGTCTGACTATTGCTGCATAGTCCGCCGTTGAGAGAAATACAGTGAGAGTGCATGGCGTGCAGCTGTTCAATGAAGATATTTTTTCCGATTCAAATCATTGTAAAATTAATAGGCCTGTGAAGTCAAACTAAAGGAACTAAAGAAATAATTAATTAACTCACGTAGCAAGCTGGAAAGGAACCTTTCGGCAGTCCGAGTTGCCGCACGAACTATAAAAGAGGCGGCACACAACAACTACTGATGAAGTGAAAAGAACAAGACGCGACTGGAGCAGCGCTCAGTTCAAAAAGATCTAATCCCGTGCAAACGAGTCTACAAACGCCAGAGAGGCAGCCGGTAAGACACCGAGCCCATCAGGGGAGATTGGACAATTAAAATGAAATGTTTGTGCAGGCGATAGCTGCTAGTGTTAGCCACGGGGCCGAACCGGCAGTGCCGTGGTTAACCCTATAAATGCCAGTCTGTGTCGTGTTTGATTCTCATTCATAGTTTAATGATGTCATGATTGTTTAAGAAGAACATGATTGTTTACTGAGTTTATAAATTATAGATAGATAAGTTAAAATGATTATGATGAAATTATATCATTATGGTGACATTATTTAAATATAAGTAAAAATATAAAATGTTTAAAGTCTGTAATATTGAGTTAAGAAAATCCCTGGATACATTGATAATGATGACAGTGGGAGAATTTATGTTGCACTTTGTTGAATTTAAGAGGGAAAAGGGGAGAATTGTTAAGAATGGATATTTTCCAGAACATTGTAAAAACAACCTTTTTCTTGTTTATTGTTTCACAAGGTTTTTTACCTAACTACCTGCTAAGAAACAACCTACTTACCTGAAACCTTGAAATCAGAAAATAAAAGAAGATAAAAAGTTAAAGGAAAAGTGTATTTATTGAGTGAAGCCCAGCAACTCTGCGTAGATATCCAACTCCTTCAAGTGGAGACTGCACAAAAGAGGGGAGAACTTGACAGTAAAAAACTGACCAGTACCATAAAGCTGGCCAGGAAAAGTAAAGGAGCTTAAAGCTGGAACAGCAGGAGCAAAAACCTGGAATCCTGGAAGGAAAAGAAGTGGAGCATAAAGCAACATTAAAGCACCATAAGCAACATTAAAGGCACCATTGGGAAGTTGCACCTTCCTCCACCACTTTTCAAATTCACAGTTAAATAACCTTAAAATAAAAGTAAACATGGCTAATCAAGAAGCTGGAAAATCAGTTGAACAATTGAAACTTGAAAGAACGACAGCCAAAAGAGTGTTTTCCCGTCTGGTCAACAGTATAACCCGGTCACATACAGACATGTCTGAAGAAGAACTCAGAGACAGTTTCAGCAAACTCAAGGCAGTAGGAGAGAAAGTCATGGAGGCAAATGATGAGCTGGAAGCTGGCTTTATTGCAGATCTCGAAGCAGAGCTGGAAACGGATGAAGTCATGTTAACTCAGCAGTAAAAAGCAGACCTGGAAAAAACTACAAATGAGCGCCAAGAGAAGCTGAGGGAGGTCAAGAGGTTGATCCAGGAGACTCTTTGGGTCAGTTTTGGAAGTAGTGAAATGTCTATAGCACTACAAGCAGCAGAGGCCGCATGCGACCGCGTCGCTGCTGTGCAACCGAGCATTAACCAGGAAGCGTATGAATTCATGCTGGACCAACTTAAAGGGTTGGTAGTGACGGCAAAGGACACGCATTGCCGGTGGAAACAGTGGGCCCCCCCCAGAGGCTCAAAAGGACCTACAGAGTCATGTGAGAGGGCTCGAACTTCACGTCCCCTTGATGGTCTCCAGAAAGGCTGACTTCATACAAGCAACCATAAAGGAGGATACTGAAAGACAAGTCCAGATGGGAGGTGCATCTAATTATCGCATACCAACAATCAAGTTAAAGCCAACAGCCCTCCCCAAGTTTGGTGGCATCAAACGTGATTTTCACAGGTGGAAAAAGGACTGGGAAGCGCTGCAGAGTCAGGGGGAGCCAACTGGCTCAAAAGAGGTGAAAAAGGTCCAGCTACTAGACAGCCTGGAGGATAAAATCACACGAGACCTTCGGCTCACGGCTTACAACACGTCTGATGACATCTTCCGTGTGCTAGAGAACCGCTACGGCAACCAAACATCCATTGCCATAGAAATAGTGGAGGAGATACAGAAGATGCCAGCTGTCAAAAGTCACCAGCCACGGAAAATCGTCGACTTAATTCAAGCTGTGGAAAAAGCACTTCAAGATTTGAGTGACCTTGGAGACACAGGTGCTATTAAAAATCCCCTTGTGACGAAGTCCATTGAAAGTAAACTCCCGGAGACACTCAAGGAGGAATGGCTTGTGTATGCAGCTGACAGAAGGAATGATGTGACTTCAAGAAATCGGTTTGACAGTCTCTTGGCATTCCTCAAAGACCAGGAGAGCATATATGAACAGCTTGAAAAACTGAAGGAGGAAGAGCCAAGCAAGAGAGAAACCAAGGTGGAGCCAAGATATGCCAGAACCAAGTCAACCAAATCAGGCAACGACCAAGAAGGGTGTGTGGTCTGCAGTGATGTAAAGCACAGAAGGAAAATCTATTTTTGCAGACAGTTCCGAGCACTGAAACTAGCAGAGAAGAGAGCTGCAGTAAAAAGGTTGGGAGCATGCAGGAGATGTTTGGAGGTTCATGGCGACGGCTCACAGTGCAAACCTGGATTCCTGTGCAGAAACCAGGACTGCAGGGATGCAGATACTCCTGAGCACCACTTCCATCTGTGCCCCAATGCTGAGGCAGAGAAAAGCAGCGAGGGTCAGAAGAGGAGCAGGTTCAGTCCGGAAGGGGATAAAGGCAGGAGGAAGTACACAGAGGAGCAGGAGGATTTCTTTGGGAAACTCTCACCTGAATTGGCAAACCAATGCCGAAATGTGTTTTCCAACACTGCATCCAGGGCTTTCAACGCTGTCAAAGACCAACCAAGCCTTTTAGGGGAGAGCGGACTTCAAGAGCTGCCAGTACTGATGATGCTTGTTGAGGTCACAGCAAACGCTGGGCAGAAAATTGGAACATTGATCGATTTGGCTTCTGACACCAATTACATAACCCACAAGACTGCAAGCAGGCTAAACCTCAAGAATGAAGAAGTCACACTTGTTGTCCATGGAGTTGGGGGCATGGAGGTTTGTGTAGAGACAAAACGATACCTCCTCAAGATCAGAGCGAAAACACCAAAAGGCACTCTCAGAGCCCACCAATTGGTGTGTTATGGACTTGACAGCATTGCAGAGATACACAAACATGTGGCACCAAAGCAACTCCAGAGATTCTTCCCAGATGTACCGCTGGATGAACTCCGTAGACCTAAAGAAATAAGTCTGCTCATTAGCCACAAAGAAGGTCAGCTAGCGCCACAGAGAATCAGAGCTGTTGGTGACCTTGTGCTGTGGGACGGCCCACTGGGGAGAACAGTGGGAGGAACGCATCCTGAACTCTTTGAAGAACTCACCGTGTCAGCCCACATGTCCAAGACACACTTTGCAAGGTCGATGAGAGCAGCGGCTGCAAGATATGAGGAACAACTCACCAGCATGGTCCCAGAGCGTCCGCTGGCTAAAAATCAAGGCACCATCCAGCTCTGTGAATCAAGCACTTCAGCCACCAACCAAGACTTTTTAAAGTGGTGCAGATGGGACAGCATTGGTGCAGGATGTGAGCCGAAGTGTGGAGGCTGCCGCTGTGGGAACTGTCAGCCAGGTGGAAAGGAAATGACTCTTGCTGAGGAGCGAGAACTCCAAGTGGTGAAAGATGGCCTCACCTACGTCACAGGAGACGCCCACAGTAAGGAACCACACTGGCATGCCAGATATCCATGGGTAGAGGACCCAGACTCCCTGCCGAACAATAAAAGGATTGTGGAGGCCACTTTCCTCAGGACGGAAAAGCAACTGGCCAAAGAACCTGAATGGAAAGTCGCCTATACTGCTCAAGTCCATGACATGATACATCGAAAAGCGGCAACCAAGTTATCCAGAGACGCAGTGATCAGCTGGCATGGACCAGTATGGTATGTGAGTCACCTCATTGCTCCAAACCCCCACTCTGTCACAACCCCTGTGAGACTTGTTTGGAACAGTGGTCAAAAGTTCAGAGGTGTGAGCCTGAACGACCTACTGATGAAAGGCCCAGATGTCCTCAACCAGATTCGTGCAGTGCTTCTGAGATTCAGGAGTGGAGTGCATGCTGCTCTGGGGGACATAAAAAAGATGTACAACTCAGTCTGGCTGGAAGAAAAGGAGATGCACCTGCATAGATTCCTTTGGCGTGACTCAGAGGACGAAGAGCTGGGGGAATATGCAATCACCAGGGTAAACATCGGTGACAAGCCAGCAGGATGCATCGCACAGCTTGCAATGCGTGAAACCGCCAACCTCCCACCTTTCACTCACCTCAAACAGGAACGGCAGGTAATTCAAGAAGACGGCTACGTTGATGACATTCTCACGTCCCACAATGACTTAAACCAGCTGAAAACCATCACAGCGAATGTGGAAAAGATTCTGAAAGCTGGAGGGTTCGAGCTCAAACCTTGGGTCTATTCTGAGCAAAGTGGGAGGAAAGAGTGCAGTGACAAGCTGGAAAAGGCTGTGGAAAAGACCATGGTCTTACCCAACCAGATGCGAGACGAGGACAATAAGGCACTCGGCCTTGGATACATGGTAGAAGAGGACAAACTCCATATCATGGTGGGAATAAACTTCTCAAGGAGAAAGAAAAAGATGAGACTCGGCCAAGACCTTCTGCAGGAGCAGATAAGAGCCCAAACGCCCAACCCCCTGACTCGGCTAGCACTGCTGAGCCAAGTGTCAGGGCTGTATGATCCAGTCGGCCTGGTAACTCCCGTCAAGCAGAAGGGAGCTATCCTGGTATGTAGGGCATTCCAGGAAGCAAAGGGTGGAAGTGCACCTGTGAAGGACTCATGGGATATAGCGCTCTCAGATGCACTCAGGGAGGATGCAATAAAGCTCTTTGAGGAGTACGGCCAACTTGCCAAAGTCAAGTTTACCAGAGCACTGACTCCCCCAAGCTTTACTGATGGTCCCCTGGCAATCACATTCTCTGATGGTAGTGAGCATACTTATGGAGCAGTGATGTACCTCCGATGGAGTTCAGACCAGGGCCCGGTCATCCGGCTGGTGGAGTCCAAAGCAAAACGTACTCCTTTGGATCAAGGAGGAGCAGTGTTTGCCTCACGGCTAAAAAGGTACTTTGAACTGCACAGCCGAATCCAGATTCAGAGGTGGTACCATTTTGTTGATAGCCAGACAATCCTTGGAGCAATACAGCGGGAAAGCTATGGCTATCAGACATTCTTTGCAAATAGGATCGGGGAGATTCAAAGCAACACACGGGTCCAGGACTGGTGGTGGATTCCTGGCCCACAAAACATTGCCGACGTTATAACAAGAGGAACCAGCCATCAAGACCTCGATGAGGACTCAGGGTGGCAAAAAGGTCCCCAATTTCTAAGCTTGCCAGTGGAGGAGTGGCCAATCACATCAGCCAAAGAACTCGCAGCCACTGCCAGGGAGAACGTCACTAAACTTCAAAAGAAAGCATGTGTTGCCGCTCTGACCAGAGCTCAGGCTAAGAAGCAGCAAGTGGAACACAAACTGAAACAGGAGGCACAAACAGAGCAAAGGAGGCTACCTGCAAGGTCAGCTATCCAAACACTGGTGGATGTCAGGAGATACAGCACTCTGAGCCGTCTGGTAAAGACAGTTGCATGGATCTGGAGAGCGGCAAAAAAGTTTGGCAAACGAAGTCAAGCCGTGGAGAGTCCAAAGTGGGAGGCAATCTCCTCCACAGGAGTCATCTCTGTAAGGGAGCGAGAGGATGCCCTGAGAGACATTTTCCTTGCAGCACAAGAAAACGCAACCTTCCCTGGCACCACGTTAGACAGGCTTGTGGTCCATAAAGACGGAGACACTGGGCTACTGGTCTGTGGAGGCAGAGTACAAAGCTTCAAGGAAGCTCAAGTTAGCATCCCCCTCTTACCCTATGATGCCTGGGTGTCCAAGCTGATAGCTCGAGAGGCCCACAAGGAAGGTCATGAGGGAGTGGCTGGAACCCTCCTAAAGATGAGGAGGAAGGCATGGGTCATTAAAGGGAGGAGGATCGCACAACAAGTTGTTGATGGTTGCATGGTCTGCAGGAAAGCTACTGTGTCCCTGTCACGAGAGCTCTTCACAGGGACGTCAGGCGGCTCGTCGTCCTATTACCTGCGGAGGAACAGACAGAAAGCCAAAAGCAGCAGGGAAAGGAGAGCCAAGTTTGCCTTTGAAGCTGTCGATCTTCACACCGTTTCCAGGCGAAGATCGAGTGGGAGGTGTGAAGTCAAACTAAAGGAACTAAAGAAATAATTAACTCACGTAGCAAGCTGGAAAGGAACCTTTCGGCAGTCCGAGTTGCCGCACGGACTATAAAAGAGGCGGCACACAACAACTACTGATGAAGTGAAAAGAACAAGACGCGACTGGAGCAGCGCTCAGTTCAAAAAGATCTAATCCCGTGCAAACGAGTCTACAAACGCCAGAGAGGCAGCCGGTAAGACACCGAGCCCATCAGGGGAGACTGGACAATTAAAATGAAATGTTTGTGCAGGCGATAGCTGCTAGTGTTAGCCACGGGGCCGAACCGGCAGTGCCGTGGTTAACCCTATAAATGCCAGTCTGTGTCATGTTTGATTCTCATTCATAGTTTAATGATGTCATGATTGTTTAAGAAGAACATGATTGTTTACTGAGTTTATAAATTATAGATAGATAAGTTAAAATGATTATGAAGAAATTATATCATTATGGTGACATTATTTAAATATAAGTAAAAATATAAAATGTTTAAAGTCTGTAATATTGAGTTAAGAAAATCCCTGGATACATTGATAATGATGACAGTGGGAGAATTTATGTTGCACTTTGTTGAATTTAAGAGGGAAAAGGGGAGAATTGTTAAGAATGGATATTTTCCATCATCATCATCATCTTCAACCGCTTATCCGAAATCGGGTCGCGGGGGCAGCAGCTTGAGCAGGGAACCCCAAACTTCTCTTTCCCGGGCCACTTCAACCAGCTCTGACTGGGGGATCCCGAGGCGTTCCCAGGCCAGCGTGGAAATATAATCTCTCCACCTAGTCCTGGGTCTTCCCCGAGGCCTCCTCCCAGCTGGACGCTCCTGGAACACCTCCCTAGGGAGGCGCCCTGGGGGCATCCTTACCAGATGCCCGAACCACCTCAACTGGCTCCTTTCAACGCAAAGAAGTAGCGGCTCTGCCCCGAGTTCCTCACAAATGACTGAGCTTCTCACCATATCTCTAAGGGAGACGCCAGCCACCCTCCTGAGAAAGCCCATTTCGGCCGCTTGTACCCGCGACCTCGTTCTTTCGGTCATTACCCAGCCTTCATGATCATAGGTGAGGGTAGGAACAAAGATCGCCCGGTAGATCGAAAGCTTTGCCTTACGACTCAGCTCTCTTTTCGTCACAACAGTGCAGTAAAGCGAGTGCAAAACCGCCCCTGCTGCTCCGATTCTACGGCCAATCTCACGCTCCATTGTTCCCTCACTCGCAAACAAGACCCCGAGGTACTTGAACTCCTTCACTTGGGGTAAGGACTCATTCCCTACCTGTAGTAGACAATCCATTTGTTTCCTGCTGAGCACCATGGCCTCCGATTTAGAGGTGCTGATCCTCATCCCAACCGCTTCACACTCGGCTGCAAACCGATCCAATGAGAGCTGAAGGTCACAGGCCGATGATGCCATCAGAACCACATCATCCGCAAACAGCAGAGATGAGATCTTCAGACCACCAAACTGCAACCCCTCCCCACCACGACTACGCCTTGATATCCTGTCCATAAATATCACAAACAGGATTGGTGATAAAGCGCAGCCCTGGCGGAGGCCAACCCCCACCGGAAACGAGTCTGACTTACTACCGAGAACCCGTACACAGCTCTCGCTTTGAGCGTACAGAGATTGGATGGCCCTGAGAAGAGCCACCCTCACCCCATACTCCCGCAGCACCCCCCACAGTATCTCCCGGGGAACCCGGTCATAAGCCTTCTCCAGATCTACAAAACACTTGTAGACTGGATGAGCAAACTCCCAAGCTCCCTCTAGGATCCTTGCGAGAGTGAAGAGCTGGTCCGTTGTTCCACGGCCAGGACGGAATCCGCATTGTTCCTCTTCAATCTGAGGTTCGACTATCGGCCGAACCCTCCTTTCCAGCACCTTGGAGTAGACTTTGCCGGGAAGGCTGAGAAGTGTGATACCCCGGTAGTTGGAACACACTCTCTGGTCCCCCTTTTTAAAAATAGGAACCACCACCCCGGTCTGCCACTCCTTTGGCACTGTACCCGACTTCCACGCAATGTTGAAGAGGCGTGTCATCCAAGACAGCCCCTCCACACCCATTGCTTTCAGCATTTCTGGACGGATCTCATCAACCCCCGGGGCTTTGCCACTGTGGAGTTGTTTGACTACCTCAGTGACTTCCACCAGGGAAATTGACGATGATCCCCCATCAGCCTCCAGCTCTGCCTCCAACATAGAGGGCGTGTTAGTCGGATTCAGGAGTTCCTCAAAGTGCTATTTCCACCGACCGACTACCTCCTCAGTTGAGGTCAACAGCGTCCCATCCTTACTGTACACAGCTTGGATAGTTCCCCGCTTCCCCCTCCTGAGGTGCCGGACGGTCTTCCAGAAACACTTTGGTGCCGACCGAAAGTCCTTCTCCATGGTTTCTCCGAACTTCTCCCACACCCGCTGCTTTGCCTCTGACACGGCAGAAGCTGCAGCCCTTCGGGCCTGTCGGTACCTTGCAACTGCCTCAGGAGTCCCCCGAGATAACATATCCCGGAAGCACTCCTTCTTCAGTCGGACGGCTTCCCTGACCACCGAGGTCCACCACGGCGTTCGAGGGTTACCGCCCCTTGAGGCACCTAAGACCTTGAGACCACAGCTGCCTGCCGCGGCTTCAGCAATGAAAGTTTTGAACATCGACCACTCGGGTTCAATGCCCCCAACCTCCACAGGGATGCTAGAAAAGCTCTGCAGGAGGTGCGAATTAAAGATCTGTTGAACAGGGGCCTCCGCTAGACGTTCCCAGTTCACCCGCACTACCCGTTTGGGCTTACCAGGTCTGTCCAGAGTCTTCCCCCACCCTTTGACCCAACTCACAACCATATGGTGATCAGTTGACAGCTCTGCCCCTCTCTTCACCCGAGTGTCCGAAACATGCGGCCTCAGATCAGATGATACGATCACAAAATCGATCATCGACCTTCGGCCTAGGGCGCTCTGGTACCATGTACACTTATGAGCATCCTTATGTTCGAACATGGTGTTTGTTATAGACAAACCATGACCAGCACAGAAGTCTAACAACAAACGACCACTCGGGTTCAGATCAGGGAGGCCGTTCCTCCCAATCACGCCTTTCCAGGTGTCTCCATCATTGCCCACGTGCGCGTTAAAGTCTCCCAGCAGAACTATGGAGTCCCCTACCGGAGCCCCATGCAGGACTCCGTTCAGGGTCTCCAAGAAGGCCGAATACTCCGAACTGCTGTTTGGTGCATACGCACAAACAACAGTCAGAGTCTTCCCCCCCCCACAACCCGGAGGCGTAGGGAGGCGACCCTCTCATCCACCGGGGTAAACTCCAACGTAGTAGCGCCCAGCCGGGGGCTCGTGAGTATCCCCACACCGGCCCGGCGCCTCACACCTTGGGCAACTCCAGAGAAGAATAGAGTCCAACTCCTGTCCAGAAGTACGGTTCCAGAGCCAAGACTGTGCGTGGAGGTAAGCCCCACCAGATCTAATTGGTAGCGCTCCACCTCCCGCACCAGTTCCGGCTCCTTCCCCCACAGCGAGGTGTCGTGGCCCCATGGCAGACCCGGCCACCAGACGCTCGCAGGCGGGCCCCCTTTCTGGGCCTGGCTCCAGACGGGGGCCCCGGGCTTCCTCCGGGCAGGGTCACACTTCCTCTATCTCGTTTTTTCATGAGGTCTTTTTGAACCATTCTTAGTCGGGCCCCTCACCCGAGACCACTTTGCCTTGGGAGACCCTACCAGGAGCACTAGGCTCCGGACAACACAGCTCTCAGGTTCACAGGGGCACACAAACCTCTCCACCACGGTAAGGTGATGGTTCCCGGAGAGGGGATATTTTCCAGAACATTGTAAAAACAACCTTTTTCTTGTTTATTGTTTCACAAGGTTTTTTACCTAACTACCTGCTAAGAAACAACCTACTTACCTGAAACCTTGAAATCAGAAAATAAAAGAAGATAAAAAGGAAAAGGAAAAGTGTATTTATTGAGTGAAGCCCAGCAACTCTGCGTAGATATCCAACTCCTTCAAGTGGAGACTGCACAAAAGAGGGGAGAACTTGACAAGGCCTATGTGGCGCTATTGTAGGTTAATTGTGAACAAAGGTGTGGGAAACCCTGCCGTATCTTGGTTTCATGTTAAATCAGTGTCACTTGTCATTAATTGTATATAAAAACTCTTTACTTTAATACAGCGACACAATATGGATATCTCCCACAGTGTTTCCATCATAAATTCACTCTTAGGGACTCATTCCCTCTCAGCCAATCACTGTGGGCATAGAAGGTATGAACATGACGTCATCCCTAGCAACAGGGTCAACCCTGCCCTCTTGTCTTAGCTTAGGAGTCCCTCCCATTCCTTAGTAAAAGTTGGTCTTAGCAGCTTTGTGAATAGGTTTTAAGAAATTACTCCTTACCAAGAACTTTTAGTGCTCCTTAGGAGTACTCTTAGCGCTAAGATACAATGTTTTGTGAATACGGCCCCTGTACAACTGTCACAAAGATCCCACATGGTCAGATCTGAAGTGAGGCATCAATGACAGAATTATGACAAGTAAAGACTTTTGGCAGTGCTTTTATTAAAGTGCTTTAAATGATATTCCACACGGTGAAGAATGGCGCTCAGTGGAGGAGCTCATTGGATGATTGTAGGGATGAGGCCAAGGCTCTTGGAGAGCTCTCCAGCTCTTCACTTGGATGCAAGCTTCTGCTCTTCAATAATGAATGGGCTCCTCAACTGTAATCTGTAATGAGCCATTCGCAGCCATGACAACTGGAGTCTGCAAAGGTTGGAGGTGTAAAAGAGAGAGGAGAGCTGCCCATTTGTTCATTTTATATACACACACACACACACACACACACACACACACACACTTTACATAAAGTACATTTGCCTCTATTTTTTATAAAATAAAGCCTACTAGGCTATTATATAGCAAAACCTATTCTGCATCTAAAGTGATATCACTTATGTCGTCAATATGAAATGGCAGGAGGCTGATATCTTCAGGGGGTTAGTGGTTGTAATGAGTCATTATTAGTGTTCCCAGTTTACAGATTAACAGAAGATGGAAAAAGACACATTTGCTTCCAAATAAAATAGTGCTGGATCCATTGTATGGGAGTGATGAAGGATGTGGAAAAATCAATAAAATGTGCAAAATCTTTGCCACATGCAAATTTCAAATTGTTCCAATAGAAGGCACTAAAGAATATTTGAGCCCATATCACCCAGTCCTAATTGTACATTAATTCCATGATTTTACTAAAGTAAATATGTGTTACAAGCTTCGGTCATAAGTAGAAAAATGAGATTAATCGTGATTAATTTATTGATCGATTAATCTAGATAAATTGTGAGGTTAATTAGTTATTTTTTTAAAATATATTGACACACTTTTATATTATATATATATATATATATATATATATATATATATATATATATTTAAAAATTTTATTTATATTTTTATATTTCTTTATATATATATAATTTAAAAATTTGTTTGATTTTCAGCCCTAATAATATATATATATTAGGGCTGTCAAGCGATTACATTTTTTTTGTATCTAATTAATTACAGGCTCTGTGATTAATTAATCTAAATTACTAAATTAATCGCATACTTATATGACACTTTTATGCCTGTTTATAAACAACTGTAGGCTACCGTTCGTCTCTCTCTCTCTCTCTTTCTCTCTCTCTTGTAACTTCTGTCTCCTCCTCTCAGCCAGGTTTCTACATGACATAAATTTAGGAACTACTAGCACTGAAAAAAAAAAACACAAAAAAACAAGCAGGCTAAATGACCACTGTCTATCTCCCACAACAGACAACGCTGCACTGCCACAGGTGCGGTGCGCATAGCCTATGCCGATTCATTCACCGTCCTACTGTAGTGGTTATAGGCTCATTCAGGTTAAATCTGCTATTAGGAATTAATCTGAAAATAACAATACATTAATAATTTACTAAAGTTGTGCAGGGACGCCACCATTCACTTAAGAATGGAAAAATAATAGCAAGTTTGTCTCATTTTATCAATGGTTTTTCTTTAATGATTGATCTAGTGATCAGTTAAATAAATCAATATTAATCAAACCTAGTGAAATTATCACTCTATAACATCTAATAATAAATCAATTATTATTGAGCTTATAAATCTGATAATATGACCAATATTACCGAAGATTAATGACTCTTGACGTGTCAGTGGTTGACATACCACAAAATATGTAATTTAATGACAGAAAGTAATGAAATCCACACATTTAAAATCACTAAAACTAAGCACACAGGGTGTGTGTGTGTGTGTGTGTGTGTGTGTGTGTGTGTGTGTGTGTGTGTGTGTGTGTGTGTGTGTGTGTGTGTGTGTGTGTGTGTGTAGATGCAAATTAGCCGGTCTTCCCTGTGGTGGAGGAAGAGAGGGAAGAGAAACAAAAGGAGCCTTGGGCCAAAGGTTCCTTTAGGGTGTATTCACACATGCCGTGTTTAGTTCGGTTGAAACGAACTCAGATGCACTTCTGCCTTCGGTGCGCATCTTTCACGCAGGTGTGAATACAGCAATCGCACTCGGGGGCGGACCAAACAAACGCTCCGAGACCCAGCTGAAGAGGTAGTCTCGGTGCGTTTCCAAACGCACTCTGCTGCAGTTCGTTTGTGGTGTGAATTTGTCCGGACTCGATCCGACCCAAATGCAGGGGCACCCTTTTTTTTTTTATAATAGCCGTCAGCTTATATGGGAAAGTGTTGTGCGCCATGAGGGGGGGGGGGGCGGGAAGAAAAAAAAAAAAAAAAAAAAAAAAAATTTTTTTTTTTTTTTTTTTTTTCTTTATACAAGATCACGATAGTGGACACAATCTTCTGTCTCCCCTCACTGATTTAAATGATCAGAAATTAGAGAAATATTTTAAAAAAAAGCCTGATGAAAATTAATATATGTCCTTCTTCAATAGTTCTAATTCATCTAATATTTTAAATTTTTTCAGATTCATGCATTTCACTTTAAAAAGGTGAAAAAAAATCTCACGGGGGAGCATACCCCCGGACCCCCCTAGGAGGGTCTGGTTCTCCACTGGCCACTATTCTCCTCCAGCAGGACATTGGAGGCACTATAGCGAAAAAACACTGGGTGTGTGACTGACATTTAACTAGTCAATAATTTGGGCAAGTCTGTCTGCCTATCTTTCTCACTCCGATGCACACTCAGTCAGTATTATCCATGCTCAAAGGAAGCAGGATTAAAACACTGGATTATGTGTTTAAAAACGCACAAAAATGTTTAGAATGTTTCAAAAACATGTTTAAATTTGTAAAATAATTTAAAAAAAATTGGGGGGGGGGGCTCCGCTGAAATTTGTTCTCTGAGGGGGGGCTCACTTTCTCACACTTTGAAAACCCCTGATATATTACATTTGATCGAGAGGACGCGTAAACATGCTGAATGTGTTCAGAGATCAGATGAAGGAGAGGGGAGCATCTCTCGCACAGTGCCAACAGGTTCACGCTGCGCAAGAAGTGTGTGTTTTTATTTTGCTTCCCATGTACGGGACGTCAATACTATCCCCGTGTCAGTTTAAAGCTGAACTGCGCCGACCCAGCTGATACACAGCTTAATCAGATGAGTGTCAGCTTGAGCCTATTCTTCTCGTGTGACGCGCGTCCAGCACCAACAATACAGTAAAAATTATGTTTCACATTGTAGGCTACAAGCCACATAACGTGGCATTGACATAGGGCTACGTATTATAACCATATGAAACAACAATAATTTGATGTTTTTCCTCTTTATTTATAGCTTAGATGTAGGCCATTTTATTATTTTTAACCCCATATTATATCAATTATATATTTTGCAGTGTTCACTTCGTGCTTCCTGTTTCTCTCCACCCCAGAATGTCTGTCCAATGAATGAATGACCTCAGATCACGTGTGGTTTTGCTTCGTAATGCTGGTTCACTTTCAAAAGGGGCAATATGAAAGTGGACCACACCAAACAAAAAAATCAAAACTCTATTTGGTCTGGACCAAAGCAAGTGAACTTGCGGACTTTCCCAGTGTGAATACACCCTTAAAGGCAATTCAAATCCACAGAAATGTTTGGGTATCTAACCAATAAGTTCAATGTGATATCACAGTATGTAAACCCAATTACAAAATCAGTAAATATACATTTCCAAGTTAACAGTCTTTTAAGCCATGTGTTCTTGCTAAGCTAACTGCCCAATGATCTAATACGATACCAGAATGTGTTGGAAGATCTGGTGGCAGCAGGAAAATCAGTTGAAGGTTGCAGAGTTTGGGTTTTCCGTTGGTTCTTTGGTTCTTCAGTAGCAGCGTGCTAACTGGCGTTGTTGTCTCTGGGCTACAGTTGAAGCTCTTAGCTTGATAGTTCTTCTTCTTCTTAAGGGTCTGGCCTTGGTGGGAGTTTGGTTCGTTCTCTGGTTCTTCTGGTTCCTCCTGGGTTGCTTAGAGAAGCAGGTTGGATCCTGGTTCCTTTGGTTGCTTGAAGACGCGGAGATGCGGTTGGCCTGGAGAGCTACCTCCGGTCTGGGGGCGGGGACACGAATCTGTTTGGTGTGTGCCGTGAAATCGGTCGTCGTAGATGTCGTCGGGCTTCTTTTGATCCGATTGAACATGGGCAGTCTTTCAGTTGGAGCAATTTTTTCGTATTTTTTCGGGCCACAATACAGATTAGCGCTGCGTGCTGTTATGAAGACATTACGTCCCGCACAAGCGCAGAGCGTACGGAAAGTCAGCAGTCGGCTTGGTGTGTTCTTTGCACTTTTTTGGCCGCAACAGGAAGACTGGAGCTGCCTGAATCGGCAAAACTCCATTTTCGGGTAGTCGGACTGGTGTGTCCTGGCCTTTACATCAACCAAACCAGTGGGTAACTTATCTGAAGCACAGAAGAATGTCTGGGGGGTTTTGACAAAACAAATGGAGCGTAGCGTTAGTTCAGGCAGGCTACGGATGTCAAGCCGGCTGTCATCTGGGCTCGTCAGCTGACAGCCAGGTTACGCCCCTAGCACACCATTGGCCGCACACTCAAGTGGCGCCTCATTTAAGCTGCTCTAGCCTACCTACTGGTGCTGCTTCCTCTGCAAACTCTCGCAACCCCTCTCCACCCCACCACCTCCTTGTTAACTGTATTGTCATCAATGTCATTTCTGTTGTCATTGACACTTGTTCTGTTCTTCTCCCTGGGGGTCCTTGCTGCAGATCTCCTCACCTTTCGGTAATCCATGAAGCTCATGGAGGTCAGAGGGAGGGCTCTCTCTGTCTAAAAGCTTTCCACGTGTGCGCGTGGAGGGGGAGGAGATCTTGGATCAGAACCATACCGCCAAATATAATTACTGCAAAGTATTCTGCTAATTGAAATAAACTTCTACTTTTCACTAAAGTATTCCTGTCTGAAATATCCGTATTTAAAGGCCAGTGAATGAAATACATGTACACATTCACTACACTACTCATAGCCAAACATATTGACACACACAGACACACACACTCACACACACACAAAGTAGGAAAAAAGACAGGCATATGCTAGGAAGAGTGAGAGGGGGCGGGTGTCGATCACAGCTAGCAAACAAAAGTGAGAAACGGAGGAAGATAGAGAGATACTGTTTTGAACCTACATTGTTAATTAGGCACCCACTAAATCCATAATGCACAGACACTGCGGAGAATAACATAAGACGTATTCCTACCTTCATGCTTATGTGCCCGGAGCTGCGCATAACACATCCATAGAGCCCTCGGCCCCTTTCCCCTGCTTCTTTTTTTACTCTTTAATCCAGTGCGGGCCGTGTCAGCAAGCTACAGGCGCAGCTCTGCTATCGCCTCACCTCTTTTGCACCGGGTCAAAGGGCATTATAGAAGTGCGATTAATATGCGTTCATTTTTTGAATTGCGTTAATTTTTCTGTGATTAATTAATCGAAATGAACGCGTTAATTTGACAGCCCTAATATATATATACAGTCATATGAAAAAGTTTGGGAACCCCTCTCAGCCTGCATTATAATTGACTCTGCTTTCACACAAAAAAGTTGAAAGTGGTATGTCTTTAATTTACCAGGAACAGCTAAGTACTGGGATGTTTTCCAAACAAAGATTTTTTGAAAAGCAGTATTTAGTTTTATGAAATGAAATAAAATGTGAAAAACTGGCTGTGCAAAAATATGGGAACCCTTGTGGTCTTGCTGATTTTAATGCATGTAACAGCATGTAAAACTGAGGACTTTAAACACAAACTTGGTTGGATTATGTTGTTTAGCCTTGAACCTCATATAAAGGTCTGTTTAATCATGATAAAAGGTATTTTAGGTGCCTAAATGCAAGTTCTACTTCTCTTTGACTCTCTGCAGAAGTGAGACAGAATGCGATCATCAAAACAGCTCCCAAAAGATCTTAAAAACAAAGATTATTCATTGTCATGGTTTAGGGGAAGGCTACAAGAAGCTTTCCCAAAGGTTTCAATTGTCAATTTCTACTGTAAGGAACATTGTCAGGGAATGGAAGGACACAGGCACAGTTGCAGTTAAACCCAGGTCTAGCAGACCAAGAAAAGTACAAGAGCGGCATATGCGGCGGATTGTGAGAATGGTTGCACACAACCCAAAGTACCTGCAAGAACATCTGGCTGCAGATTGTGTATCTGTACATGGTTCTACAATTCAGTGCAATTTGCACCAAAACATCTGTATGGCCGGGTGATGAGAAGGAAGCCCTTTCTGCGCCCACGCCACAGATACAGTTGCATGGAGTATGCAAAAGCTCATTTAGACAAGCCAGTTTCATATTGGAAGAAAATGCTTTGGACTGATGAGACAAAAATTAAGTTATTTGGTCTTTATAAAAAGCAGATGTTTTGGTGCAAATTGCGCTGCATTGTTGAACAATGTACAGATACACAATCTGCAGCCAGATGTTCTTGCAGGTCTTTGGAGGTGATCTGTGGGATGTGTGCAACCATTCTCACAATCCTCCACCTATGCCGCTCCTGTTTTTTTCTTGGTCTGCCATGCCTGGGTTTAACTGCCACTATGCCTGTGTCCTTCCATTTCCACTTCCAAGCTTCTTGCAGCCTTCCCCTAAACCATGACAATGAATAATCTTTGTTTTTCAGATCTTTTGGGAGCTGTTTTGATGATCCCATTCTGTCTCACTTCAGCAGAGATTCAAAGAGAAGTCTTGCATTTAGGCACCTAAAATACATTTTCTCATGATTAAACAGACCTTTATATGAGGTTCAAGGCTTAACAACATAATCCAACCAACTTTGTGTTTAAAGTCATCAGTTTTACATGCTGTTACAGGCATTAAAATCAACAAAACCACAAGGGTTCCTATATTTTTGCACAGCCAGTTTTTCACATTTAATTTTATTTCATACAACCAAATACTGCTTTTCAAAAAATCTTTGTTTGGAAAACATCCCAGTACTTAGCTGTTCCTGGTAAATTAAAGACATACCACTTTTATATTTTTTTTGTGAAAGCAGAGTCAATTATAATGCCGGCTGAGAGGGGTTCCCAAACTTTTTCATATGACTGTGTATATATATATATATATATATATATATATATATATATATTAAATGTTAAATTTGTAGTTACAGATTGCTTAAGCTTTTTAGCCATGTCTGACCACAACATATCTATGAAATGTAACTGAATATAATATACATCTAATAACTCCTTATCAATGAAGTGAGACAAAATTCTAAATTACAATATATATATTACAATATAATAATACTATAATAATACTAACTCAAGCTAATGAGATGTGATAACAAATCTTTAGTCAAAAGACAAGAACCGTATGATAGTAAGGTTGTGTAGGCTTGTATGTTCTCTGTGTGTTTGAAGCAGAGGACAAGAGCGCAGGCCTGTATATTTCTCTGTGACGGTGGGTGGTGGTTGCCTGTTTGTCAAAGGCCCACTAGCCTTGTCCATTTTGACATTCACATGGGAGCAGTAATGATCCTAAAAGCTGCAATTAAGCTGACTGTTGCGTTCCGGGGAAGCTCCTGGTGCTGCACTGTGCTGCACCCATTATTCCCAGTGGGAATACTCCCTAAAGAATTGGCTTTTCTCTCCTCTTCATGCTATTACCATGCGTTCACTTACTTCTATCTCTCTATTTATCCTACAAAAGCACAGCACATAGATTTTAATTTGAAAATCATTAAAGATCATAAGTATGTTTTCAATCAACAAAATCAAGCATTTCAGCGGCGCTTGATTGTTATAGAGCAGCTGTTATTGTAGTAGTTCACCAAAACTGTTATAATCCTGCTAGTAATACTGACATGGCAGTAATATATACGTTCATTTTTTTAGGATTGATGTAACGTCTATTGAAGAAGAAATCCTCTGAAACACATCTACTATTTTATTTATTTATTTAGTTAGTGGTTCAGTTATCTTCTCATAAATTGTATGTCTGGACATAAAAGTCTTACTGCTGTTTAAAGGCTTTTTTCTACACACTTCAACGCTGAGTAATAATCTGAATATATTCTTACAAGCTAACATCAACTATTGACATACATTATAAGGTATTTAAAAAAGATAATGAAGCTTCTTTACTTAAAGCCACTACGAGTAACTTTGTCCGTTGGCGGCCCCTTTGGACAAAAGCGGTAGTATTTTTACGACGCCCGCTGTCGTGAAGCTGTTTTCTAGCTCGTGCTGGGCGTGCGAGATTCAAATGATCAGGAAGCAATATAGTGCATGTCTGTGTGTTGAAAGTGTGAGGGCACCGGACTCTTTTTGGCTCAGTGAGAGTGGTTAGTGACACAGCATCAACTAATGCCAGTCAGTGCTACACACACCTGATGGCAATGAGTTGATGCAGTGTCACCTAACTACTCTCGCGGAGCTGAAAGATTACGTGTCCTCACAGAAAGCAAGAGACGGCAGTTAGTATGGATCACGATGAGGTAATGTGTTTATG
Organism: Hyperoplus lanceolatus; assembly: GCA_026929865.2. Lineage (NCBI taxonomy): Eukaryota > Metazoa > Chordata > Actinopteri > Uranoscopiformes > Ammodytidae > Hyperoplus > Hyperoplus lanceolatus. The sequence continues at coordinate 1,303,067 of CM049397.1, forward strand.
TTGTTGTAAATAATGACTATTTCAGATGCTGGTGAGGCAAAGTAAACTTTGTTTTAGTAGGCTACCGCTCATTCATTTAGGAGTAAACACTGCAGTGTTTGCTCCCGTGAAATTGTGTACACGTTGCTTGGCAACGCCCTCCCGCCCTTCTACCACTCTCCCGTTGCTTTTCTTCATTGCATTTTCTTTTTTTTCTTTGATGGTTCAGCCCCGTTATCAGTCATTATGACGACAAATATCTGTCTCAAACAAGGCTCCCGCTCCCCTTCCCTCACCTGGAGGGATAGGCTTCTCAAATCGCATTGCTGCGCAACACTGAAATCTGCGACCAATCGTAGCTGCTTTAATGTTAGATCACATTTCTTGAATTTCATTTAAATACTCAAACAAAAACTGTTTAAATTAACCAACAATAAGGTATCTTAAAGGCAGTGATATCCATAAAACAAGCCATAATTCTATATTGTTGATTAGTTGTTAGCTTACATTTTTAGGCATCCTGGAATACACTGATAACCCCTTTTGCTGTTTCATTTACACTCCAGCAAAGTTGTTTAACTTCTTCAAATTTCCACCAACAATAGATGGACAGCGCCTGCAGTGATCTCAATGAGAAAGTGATCAATTTATCAGACATAACCAGCTACTCTCGGCTCAGCCTCTCATCACACACTTGTTATCCATCCATGCAGGGTTGTGTCGTGGGGGCAACAGCTCCAGCAGGGGACCCCAAACTTCTCTTTCCCGGTCCACATTAACCAGCTCTGACTGGAGGATCCCAAGGTGTTCCCAGGCCAGTGTGGAGCTATAATCTCTACACCTAGTCCTGGGTCTTAGTGGTGCCTGGAACACCTCCCCAGGGAGGCGCCCAGGGGGCATCCTTGCCAGATGCCCCAACCACCTCAACTGGCTCCTTTCTACCAAAAGAGCAGCGGCTATACTCTGAGTTCATCACAAATGACTGATCTTCTCACCCTATCTCTATCACTTGTTCAATGTGTGACTACAGATTGATTAAGCTTTTGAGCAATGTCTGACCAAAACATATCTATGAAATATAACTGAATATAATATACATCTTATAACTCCTTGTCAATGAAGTGAGACAAAATTCATTTTCAAATGTCTTCAATACCCCTCCAACAGAACCATTTAAAAACAATGTATTATCAAGAGCGAAACAGAGAAAAGAGATAGTGATTGATTGGTTATTGGCTGAGCTGATGGCTATAGTATAGCTCAACAGTAATTACACATGTCAGCCTGAGCATAGCAGAAGCACAGTGTGTGAGAGGCCTCCACCGGGCAGGCAAACGAGATGTACAGTAAAACAGCAGGTGGGCAAGTCTATCAAAGCCTCTTGGCAAACACAGACAAAAAGGGGGAAAAATCATTTTAATTAGCTGAGTGAATGTGATTTGCTGAATGCGAGGGGAGCCAGCCTCTTTGCTCTGCACATTAAAATTGGTCTAATTTTCTTTGCAGAAAAAGTCCCATCTGAGCAGCCCTGGCCGCAGTCAATCATGTTAAAAGCTATGGTTGCTTAATTTGATTTACCAATATAAAATGCAAATGAGGTGATCAAGTGGAGTGGAAGCCAAGAGTAGGAGGCTCTTTTAAGCCATCAAGTTAAATGGGAACAGACAGTGGACTGGCAATGTAAAGAATGTTTTAGCATATTCCTTTGATTAGTGCTACAAAAATTTAATTAGAATGGCTAATTACTTGACAAATTGCTCCACATCAGGAAAAACTAAGACTATATTTTCAAAACACAACAGCACCCAAAAGCCTATGTCCCCTTCGCCCATATGTTACATTTACAGCCCAAACGGAGCCTTTCTCATATGTGAAAAGCCTAATTAAATAAATGGAAGATGGCACAACAGTCCCTTACAATAGTGAATGAGATAATGCCTGTAATTAGGCCCGCACAAGCCTGGCCATATGCCTCTGTACAGCACTTAGGCAGGGTTCGGCTGTGGCTTCAAGAACAAATCAAATAACAGTGAGCAAGGAATGCTCTAGGGATTCAGGCTTCTTATGAGGAGCCACCTCACCAGTTATGCACCATTTGTTCCAATATGACAAGCACATACGAGCAACTGAAATATATTTCTACTAGTAAAACAGAAGTGAAGTTTGTACCAACAGCCATAGCTTTTTGTTAACAATTCCAACATGTTTGCAGAGTTATGTTATTCAGTAATTCAAAGCTATTTGACTGCAACATCAGATTGAAGCGTCTCCACTGACTAAAATAATAGCCTGTTGCCTGGAGACAGGTCTGCAAAACGACAGCGCACATACTGCAAAGCCACACTCAGTCTTATTATGTCTGACATTTGGTGTTATCATCTGGTGTCATTGTCTTCCCTTCACCATTTCCACAGCCATCTAAAATGACAATCTGATCATTGGACTTGCACAGATCCTTGGTAATTAGAATAGCAACAAGACATGGACACGCCAATAGTAAGTAACAATGTATTAGGTTAATTCTGGGCAAGAATGTTTGAATCAAAGACAAACAGATTTTAACACACCATAACTCCCTATTGTTCTGTTCACACACAAAAGATTGTCAGAAAGTCTGTGGTCACACGACTGCACCAGCTTAGCAATCACCTGGGTGAGCTCAGTTGTATTTTGTATGTTCGTTACTATGATACTATGATAGGAAGATGTGACACTCTCAATATCCCAACTACAATAATCATCAGATCAGATAGGATGTGGAAAAGCAAGCAGTTTATCCACATATGTAAGGCACTTTATTTGGTAATCAACCTTAAAGTGGCCACCCTTGAATGGCTGGTTCTAATCACAGATCAGGAAGTGGTTCTGTCAACTGTGATGGATAGTTCCAACCAGGGTGCAATTTGTGAAAAAAAATTCCACATTTGCAGGAATATTTTATTCATGTTTTCTTTTATTCAACTCATCAAATAGCCTGGCACCATATTTGATCTGCAATGGACACAGAGGGACTGTCATACACAACAAACACAGTGGAAGGTACAAATGCTTATTATGGCCATTAAAGGTTAAAAACAAGCTCACTCTACATCCAATAAGAAAACATCCAATATGACATGGTCTAACCTCCCCTTACTTCAGCCAGTACACTGCTTGTTTATCATACTAAAACCAACTATGTTCTTAATGGCTTTGTTCTTAATATTGGAATTGCTTTGTCAGTCTAAAATGCTTAGGTCATGCAGGCTTTCATCAATTGGATTATGAAATATTTGGAGTGCAAAGTTGACAGTTTGGTCCAAGGACCATGCAAGAGCTAATGGAGTGCCGACGATGCCAGGATCACTTGATAAAGGAATCTTCTGAAGTGCATGAATTTCTTCTGTAAGTTTCCTGGTTTATTATTGTTTAATTTTGAATATATGTCTTGTTTACACGTGTAAATGAAGACTGCTGAGGTAAAACAACCAGACCTCTGGGGACTAGAACTATGTATCGCTTACTTGAAAATACAGGAGATTTAAAAATCCTCCATCATGACCAGTGGAATGTTTGACATGATAGAGGCACAGGGGGACAGGTTAGGGCTGATTCAATACATCACAAGTGATCACAGCTAAACATTGTGATTTCTCTGTGCTTTGAACAACATAACTGTTGTTGGCTGGGAAAACAATCACACAGTTGACAGATGTTCCTATGTCATAATGACAACCTAAATGCTTTTAAATGAAGATGTGCCAGGGTTTTTGAAATGATAAGTTTCAAGTATTTTATTTCAAACACAGAGCCATTATCCAAGCCCAGGGATTTACAGAACTTCCCTTCATTCATATCAACCTGGTGATGCTCTTGCACATGGTTGATGGTAAAGGCCGAATTCCACCGGCTGCCTGTCCGGTCCTTCTCCGCTCCAGCACGGCAGCAGAGCTGTCAGGTTTTTACTTTAGTCAGTGTGTGAGCGTGCGTGAGCGTCTCAAATCTCAAAACAGAGGCACATACAAGCGTGTCCACTGTTCATTTACTCGTTCGGATGGGAACAATAACCTTCCGTGCGTTTGTTGTTGTGTAAATACCAAATATATAGAATCATATTATCAAGCGTGATCGCCCATCGCTTTTACTTACCCCGGGAACTCCTCGGTCTCGCGACTCCAGCTGTTCAATGGAGCTTGCCGTGCCTACTTTGTAAACGGAGCCGGTGGGTGTTGACGGACGTGGGCGCACGGAGCAAAAGCATTGGACAACGCACGCGCAGCCAGTGGTATTCCGGGGTAACAGTGGCCCCCGGAATACCACTGGCTGCGCATCTTTTACCGATGCCGAACGAGTAAAAGAACAGTGGACATGCTAGTATGTGTCTCTGTTTTGAGATGGTTACCTGCATTGAAAACAGTGTCTTATTTTGAACATTTTATAGTTTTTTCGGCGCCTGTGTTCTTGTCTATCTTAATGTGTTCTGTGCTAAATTGATGCGATGAGCTCAGGCATACGGCAGACATAGAAACAGTGCGTATTTCACCGGACAGCTGGAGCAGCAGCGGAGCAGAGAGACGGTGCAGCGGATGTGGTGGACGCTCACACACTAATTAAGGTAAAGACCTGACAGCTCCGCTGCCGTGCTGGAGCGGAGAAGGACCGGACAGGCAGCCGGTGGAATTCGACCTTGACTGTGAACTGTGGAGCCACCCTGTGAATGTTTGCCTGTTTTGCTTTTGATGAAGTGGTTATCTAATGGTGTAATTGTTATTTTCATCAAAGTAGACATCTGATAAAATATTATCTAGATAATGGAACAGCAGATATGCTTATTTATATGTTCTAAGTTGAAGTCTTCCTCACACCATCACAGCTTGTCACATATTACATAGAGAAAAATTATTAGGATGATAACTATCGTTTTACAATGATAGAATACTTTCTGACACTAGCAGAGATCAAATAAATACCTCTGGACAATATGATGTTGTTACAAAGTCAGCCCCCCACAGACGGGTGCTGCCAACCTGTTCTTGTTGCTTTTCTTGTATAGTTTAATTATAAATATGTTAAATAATAATGAATAAATCATATTAATATACGGTAGTTTTTTTTCTTGCAATGTTCCTCTAGTTTTAAAACTCATCTGAACCTGCCATATCTTTTTGGACCAAGAAAACAAATCTGATCAGGTGTGTTTAATTAAGTTTTAATTGAATATACTACGCTAAAAGGTTGTGATCACACCCAATAGTCCGCTTCTTTGGGGATGGTTTGGTTTTCTGTCACAAAGACAAAACTCAAACGGACTATATTGTTAACAAAAGTCACGTGCACAGAAATGCCGTCAGACAGTTTTGTGAGTAAAAATGCAGTTCGCTGGCATTTTCTACCATCGCCTACATCACAGAGCATCAGTCGGTTATTTTCATGCTTAGTGTAGAGCACATATTGTAACATCCAGCATCTATTAATGTAATGCTACTTTCCTCTGTCAGCCCACTGCAGACTGTAGCGGGCGGAGCATGTGGGCGTATGCTCTGACAACATGCACTAAATAACTTAATAACACGTCCATTTAATGAAAGACATTATGCAAAAGACGACGATTTTTACTACGCTTCCTGTGATAAGCGAGGATGGTATTCACATCAGAGATGATCCAGAGTTCACTTGCAAACGGCCCCAGACCACCTCTTTGTGTGGAGCAGAGTCCGGTTGTTTAGTTCACACCAGAGTCTGGAACTGTGTTCAAACCAACCCAAATGAACCACACCAAGGGCTAGCAAGGAATAGTTCTATATTTTTTATTTTAAACTATTGGCCTCAGTCTCCGGATCAAGACAAGGTGACAGAAACCGTTCCTGTAACTGAGGTAGGCCTATTAATCTTAGATTTTGGTTAAGCTCATTATATGAATTTTGAATCCATTCTTATTATCATTTTGAGACAACATGATTCCTCAAATGAGCCCCCTGTATACATGCCCCATACCGTCTTAGAATAGACACCAATAATCGAATAATCAACAACAGAAATGAATAAACGGTTTAAATTTATTATATTTAGTTCTTGGTATTTTACTAGACTATGTTAAAGATTTCTTCAATTGTTAATAATAGTTCTATACACTATTATCTGCGTACATTTGGAATCAAAATGATTGTTTTTATGTTTAAAGTAAGTTTTAAGTACTAGACAACTGGATCCCTCCCCGCATATTTTATTCAAGCCCTTTTTGGGCATTTTGGGCCTTACGTTTAAACATTCCAAATAAAATGCAGTGCGTTTTAAAACACAGCAGGTATTGAAAAAGGTGTGGCTGATCCATAGACTGTACAAATGGCTGATAAAATCTTAACACGTTCGCCAAGAAGAAAAAAGGCAGACACAAGCGCAGCAGATGCATAATGTGTTGCCCGGGCGATAGTAGGGAGGACGCTTATCTTGTACTGTTGCTGATCGCTTTTTATTACATCGCAAACGATCGCAAATGGATTAAATTCAAACCAGGACATGAGACGTTCACTAACTGGATTTAAAAATGGTGGGTGAAGCGCTGTGAGCAGGTAACTCCACCAATCACAGACATCTTCAGCATTGTAGCCCCGCCCCAAAGGTTCCTGAACCTTTGTAAAGTCCTACCCCCAGAGCAGGATCTTTTTCTGGGGTAAGAAAGGTTCCAGGAACTACAGTTTAGACCCTGGTTCCTGCAGTGAAAACATGGCTTCAAGGAGGCGCCGGGTGCGTTTTATTTGTGAGATTAATTTGCACGTTATTAATAATTACCTAACGTAAACAGAGTCAAAACAAGCTTCCACATTACATTTTTTTGGAACAGAGTTCGATTTTTCTAGGGCAGTCAAAATTCACGTTCCAAATTATTCGTTTTTTTTGTGCCGTTTATTCGCGTCACACCCGGTGTGCAACTGCCTTTAATATCACTAAAACTGAGGTTTTCTTTTATTTTTTATTTAATTTTAAACATTTTTAGCTGTTAAGGTGCATATTCTTTTTCACTTGTTTCTTTGTATCTGTGTGGACATGTAAATGGGGTTGGTTAAATATGAGTTATTACTTAAATTCACTTCACCTGTTCAACACGGTCGGAGCATTTGGTTTTGGGGTACAGAGGTAAATAATACAAAGCCAAAAACTTGAACAATTGATACACATACAAAGGTTTAAAGCAAAACCAACACAAATCAGCATTGAACAATAACAAACATACACCTGCGGGGACCAGGTTATCCAATCTGCAACTTCATTTGAACAACTGAAGCCACAGTTCTGTGCTTTGTCACTGAAGTGCCTGTGTCAGCATGAGTCAGAGTGCACTGAGAGCCTGCTCTCCAAAGTAGATAGGAACCACTTAGTAGCTTTTAGGAGCCCTTCTTCCATAAATGCCCTGCCACACTAGTTTGTGCTGTCCCTGTTCATGTGCCTGTTTAGGGATTCAGATACAACACAAAGAGAATATAGCAAGGCCTCTTATCTTCTGCTTGTCAACAGCTGGGTGACATGAGCTGTTAACTTTCTATTTAAAGGAACTGCCATGGGTGTTCTGGTCCAGAGGAGCCCTGGAAAACACAAGGGATTTTGTACTTTTCTTTGTTCTGCAGGGGTAAATCCTCTCTTCTTCTTTGCATCTGTCTTTTCAAGGGGAAGGCTGAGCTCAGCTTTCAAAGCAATCAAAGAGGGCCTATCTCCCATTCAGTAGCCAAACAGTGCTCAGACATGTATGCAAGAGATGACAGCTCTCCTCTATTTGCGGGTTGAGAACATTGTATTAATTGTGCCAAGGCCCTGTAAAAGCTAACAGATGCAGGCCTTTGCATACATTTAAACAGTATGCAGCGAATGACATGATGACATCTAAAATGACATTGGCATCTCGTTTCCCCGTCAACATATCCACCTTTGGGGGGGATGTTTGAGTAGGGATGCAATTGGACATAGGACAAGAAGACAAAATGGTGGCTTCTTCAGCGCTGTCTGGTCAATCATAACACTTTAAGAAAGGGACTGAGGGGACTAATCATCTCCATTTAAAAGTAGAGGAAAACTTTGTATGGAACAGTTGGTGAGAAAAGAAACACCAGTTATGGAGACAGTGACGTGCATGTGAGCCAGTGAAAGCTGCCCTTAAGGAAGCTGGACATGTGTGACACCAAAGCCCATACCAGAGCATTGGAAAGAGCAGTGCTGTTAACTTCTTTAGTCTCCTCTCAGCCCACCAGGCATGAGATCACTATAAACAAATACACAGGTTACAGTGTGTGTGCTGTCCCCATGACTCCATAGCCTCATTCCAAAAGAAAATGTTAAGCATTCTTGTGTGGGTAACACTTTACAATAAAGGTACAATTGTTAACTGTTATTAAATGCTAAGATAATGCCTAACATTAGTTAAGCATTAACTAAGCATTACATAACTGTTAATAACTGCTAAGTTAATGCATTAGTTAGCTAAGCATAGGTTATGCCTAATCAAGCAGTAACTAACTAAGGTAACAATTCACCATAAGGGTACATTGACTAAGCATTATTAACTGCTTGGTTAATGCTTAACCAAGCATTAGTTAACCCTTGATAACTAAGCATTATCAGTACAATAAGCATTCACTTCACATTAACTTGTTGGTAGCATTAACTGACATTAACTTAAAGTAAATGAATGTGCACTTATTGTAATCTGTTACCATGGTTGGAACACATGGGACAGAAGCAAAGTGTCAAGGCTTAAAGTTCTGTAGTTTCAATTCAACCTCCTTGCTGTGTTAAATGTTATTAACATTCTCAAATAACACAAATAAGTATTATATAAAAAACATTTTTGGTAAGAGGGTGGAGGGGTGAGAAAAAAAATATATACAAGGGCCAAAAATGTAGGTAAGACTAATAGAATTGATGGTGTAGCCTGCATTAATCACTTGTTAACTCGTTCAGTTCTATATATATACGTATATGTCTTTGCTCTCCATGTAGGAAACGCAATGATCAAGGCTGTGCACTGTGTGGAGGCTTCAATGAAATCCTGGCAACCTCACACATCTACATGAAAAGAGAGTAATAAAATCGTGTGACATTATACTTTCCCCACAAAACCCTTTGTCTGAAAGTGTTCAGGTTTGTTCAGATATTGAATAGATTCACAATATGTTGTTAGAACACAATGAGACATGCTAGATAGTGCCAGAGCTAGCTGTATCCACTGTCTGTCAGCCATCGTATATACCTGAACAAGACATAGCCTCTGCTGCAAACTAAGCACATTATGTTGCTCTCTGTAAGAACTGAAATTCCATTGTTATGTTTCAACACTCTCCCCACTTCTGTCTATTTCATTGATTTATGCAGACAATCTTCATCCACAAACCCAAACGACCTCTCACCAATGGAAATGAGTTTTATTATCAGTTGTACATATTCACTGTGTTGTACGCTCCTAGGTTAATAACCGTCATGTCTGTCGTTGTCCATATTTAATTTGCCTATTGCCAGCAATTTGACTTTTGAAATGGGAATATCTACATGTATTTGATGCCACAACTATTTCGGGTTAAAAGGATGACAAGTAAATTCAGAGAAGTCACAGAAAAACGGCACATCACCATGATTTTCCTCTACTTTCAATAATTTGTGGGGAACGCTCATGTAGATTTTCAAGTATTTTGTGTTATATGTATGCAGATAAGCTAATCCACAGCATGTAACTCAAACGCTATAGTTTGAATACAGCTTGTGCAGCGATTGGCATTTCTGTATTCTCCTGACCATAGAGATTAACCACCCAGGTTTTGAAATGACAGCACACATTTGGCCCTTTGAATAATATGAACCAAATTAAGGTGCATACGGAGAGTGTTCACAGCAATTCACTTTTTCCACTTAAGTTATGTTACTGCCTGAAATAACTGAAAGGGAATTATTTTCCTCAAAATGCCACACATAATACCCCATCATGACAATTAAAAAAAAGTTAGTTTGAGATTTTTGCAAATGAATAAAAAATAAAAAACGAAAATATAATATGTACATAAGTATGCACAGCCTTTGCTCAATACTTTGTTGTGGCACCTTTGGCAGCAATAACAGCCTCATATATTTTGGGATATGAAGCCACAATTTTGGCACACCTATCTTTGGCCAGTTTCGCCCATTCCTCTTTACAGAACCTCTCAAGCTCTATCAGGTTGGATGGGGAGCGTCGGTGCACAGCCATTTTCAGATCCCTCCAGAGATGTTCGATGGGATTCAAGTGTGGGCTCTGGCTGGGCCACTCTAGGACGTTCACAGAGTTGTCCTGAAGCCACTCCTTCCATATCTTGGCTGTGTGCTTAGCAGGGCCGGCGGTAGCCAGGGGCCAGGGTGGGCCATGCCCACCCAAATGTGGGCTGTGCCCACACAATAAAAAAAAAAGATTTTTGTTTTTTAGGTGGAAGTCCAGACCCGCTATGGGACAGACCTGTTCGCTGTCCAAGAAAATGTCAAATGAAATTCAGACAATTAATTAATACTACAGGACAGCCTGCCTCCAAGTTACCCACCCGCTTATAGTGGTCACTGGTCAGCAGAGCCGGCCCGAGGCATAAGCGGAATGAGCGGTTGCTTAGGGTCCCGACTGCCAGGGGGCCCCCCCAATTTTTAATTTTTTGTGTTTGATATCAACATCATATTATGTAAATGTAAATTATCATACAATAAAAGGAAAACAATGTTTTAGTAGATAGTTAATAGCTTAATAATTGAATCAGTTCATTTGGGAGGTAATCCGAGGTTAACTGATCACGTCACGTTCAAGTCCATGGCATGCACAGTGTGTATTGAGTTTATTTAAAAAATATTTGAAAATGGGGCTGCCCTCAGTTGCCCATGTACTGTGTATAGTCAATAGCCTATTTCAGCCTCGTCTGTGGAAAAAAAGATAACTGGACAACAGAGTTCTTCTGTTTCGTTCCTCTCACTGCATTTTAATGAATTCATTTTCCTACAGAAAAATATGTCCCGTAAAAGAAAAAGAGCACCAAGCCCATCCCAGAGGACCCTGCTTAATATTTTATTTCAAATTTATATTTCTATGGATATATATTTCAATAGCTTCTAATTCATCCGACCCAGTGTCTTCAAATAATTTGTTATCCCACAATTCCTCAGATTTAGCCTCCTCCTCTCAAAGTGCACCAGATTCATGCATTTCACTTTAAAAAGGAAAAAAAAATCTCCCGGGGGGGCATACCCCCGGACCCCCCTAGCAGGGTCGTGACCTCGGCTGGCTACTATTTTCACCCAGCTGGACATCGGAGGCAATAGTGGAAAGACTATATATCTATATAGTGTGTATAGTATATAGCTCTGGACTACCACCATCCAGGTTGCCCAGTCCCAAAGTTTTCTCTTCAATCAGCTCAGGCTGCCCACAGTTAATACTGCGATTAATAAAAATAACATTATGTTGTATATAATGTATATTATATGTTATTCAAAAACATTTGGGAAAAACAAACCATGCAAGAATCAAATCTCCCACACAGCAACACTCAAAGTTTATTTGCATATTGTGTTCTACACAATTCCCAGTAAATGTGCCAAAAAGCAGACGCAGAGATCTTACAAGGGCAAAACAATTTGGTCTCTCTGCCCAGTGTGCCCACCTAAAATTTCTACAGGCCCACCCTAATCTAACTGTCTAGAACCGGGCCTGGTGCTTAGGGTCGTTGTTCTGTTGAAAGATGAACCGTCGCTCTAGTCTGAGGTCAAGTGCGCTCTGGAGCAGGTTTTCTTCCATGTCTCTGTACATTGCTGCATTCATCTTTCCCTCAATCCTGACTAGTCTCCCAGTTCCTGCCGCTGACAAACATCTCCACAGCATGATGCTGCCACCCCCATGCTTCACTGTAGGGATGGTATTGGCCATTTGGCATTCACGCCAAATAGTTCGATCTAGTGTCTCATGAGACAAGAACATTTTGTTTCTCATGGTCTGAGAGTCTTTCAGGTGCCTTTTGGCAAACTCCCGGCGGGCTGTGGCTTTGGTCTGGCCAATGTACCATACAGGCCTGATGGGTGGAGTGCTGTAGTGATGGTCATCCTTCTAGGAGGTTCTCCTTTCTCCACAGAGGAACACTGGAGCTCTGTCAGAGTGACCATCAGGTTATTGGCCACCTCCCTAACTAAAGCCCTTCTCCCCCGATCACTCAGTTTAGAGGGACAGCCAGCTCTAGAAAAAGTCCTGGGGCCTCATTTATAACGCTTGTGGCGCACAAAAACCTTGCGTAGATGGAAATAAATGTGCGGGAAAATGTGCAGTGGCAAACGTTGGTATTTATAAAAACATTCTTCGCGGAGAAGTGTGCGTATTCCCACGCCAACTTTCGACCATGCGTAGAGCTACCGCAAGGTTTTCCTGACTCGGGGAATCAGCGACACTCAATGGCAACACCACGAAATAAAGCTCAGTCATCAGATAAACACAGACAAATGACTGTGAAAAGCTTGGCACCCAATATATTTAGTCAATAAAATGTATAAGCTTACCTATAGCTTACCTATAGTTGTGAATATATGGCTACTGTAGTCTATGGCATGCAGTTGTGATGTAGGTTGAATTACTTATCAAGTAGCCTAGGTCTACATGTTTTGGTTATATTTTATAAATTGAATCTTTTAGCGCTACTCTATAATAATATCCTATACGTCGGGAGGTGTTTCCGTGAGTGCCCAGCGGGAGAGCAAATTTTAAGAGGTTAGTATAAAGTAGTTTTGTACAAAGTTAAGCCCAACAGATATTAATTAAATTGTATATTTCGTTAGATAAAATCATGTTATGAATTTAGCAAATCATTACACACATCTCTTTCCCATAACAATTCACCCTGGAAGATTAAACTATAATCTGACATTGTTGGAAGTGTGTGGATCTCACGGGAGATAAACAATTCTCTCGAATAGACTATAAGCATTATTTCACGTGTCACACCATATTTTATATAGGCCTGCATATAGTACTACAGGTAGGCCTACGCTAATACGTGATATTGCATACAGTACAAAGTTGGGCAAAACTGCTTTACAAAGACTACAACGACTGTGCCAATCATGATATGTGATAAGCGCGCGGGTGTGTTTCTGTGTGTGTGTGACAGTTACTGCAGCACATGCACGTCACGGGCTTTCTTCCTTCACAGCCGCTTTCTTTGCGGCCGGTTGCCTCCCTTTTTTCCTCATGTCAGTCAAAATTCCGTGCTTATTAAGTGTGTCATCATATTCAGGAGCTATTCAGCATTCGCCATGTATGGACGATCGTGGGATGAAACTGGGAGGTGAAGTGGGAGGACACGGGGTGGAGATCGTCTGCGCACAATTCACCTCAGGTGGGTATTTATAAAGGGAAGATTGAGTGAAACTGTGCGCCGCACAGTTTTATAAATCTGAATTTTCTTTTGCGCAGCACATTTTTGGCTTTCTGCGGACGCAATGTTTTAGGATGGTTTCTACGCACACCGTTCTAAATGAGGCCGCTGGTGGTTCCAAACTTCTTCCATTTATGTGGTTGGAAGCCACTGTGCTCATTGGGACCTTTAAAGCAGCAGAAATACTTCTGTACCCTTCCCCAGATCTGTGCCTCGAGACAATCCTGTCTCGGAGGTCAACAGACAATTCCTTCGACTTCATGCTTGTTTTGTGCTTGATCACAAAGGCTGTGAATACTTGTTTAGCTACAAGTGATTTCTTCATTTTTTGTTTTTAATACATTTTCAAAAAGCTCAAAAAAACTTTTTTTAAATTGTCATTATTGGGGATTATGTGTAGAATTTCTGTGGAAAAATATTGAATTTAATCCAGCCTTATTTCAGGCTGTTACATAATGAAATGTCTACAATGCTGTTACACAGACCCTGCACCGCCACACACGATGCAGTTTACTTTGGCTTATTTTTTATTTATTTTTTTTACCACATATTCATCCACGCCGCCTCTGTCATAACTCCGGCCCCCCTTAGGGGTCACGCCCCCCAGTTTGAAAAACACTGGGTTTGTGTTAAAGCCACCACGAGTAACATTTAAATATCTTTTAAACAGCCTCATGTTTCCTCTGATAATCATAAATTACCTTAAAAAGCAAAAGCAAAGAAAGACGTTTTTATATAGTTTTTTTTACTGCATTTAGTCTGGTCGCACACCCAGTCCGATTTTCGGTTTGCGCATGCAGGCTCTATGGTCACATATTCATATTGGTCGCAGATTTCAGTGTAGCGCTGCAACGCAATTTGAGAAGCCTATCCCTCCAGGTAAGGGAAGGGGAGCGGGAGCCTTGTTTGAGGCAATATGACTGATAACGGGGCTGAACCATCAAAGAAAAAAAAAGAAAATGCAATGAAGAAAAGCTAAAAGGGAGAGTGATAGACGTGTATGCACAGGAGTGAACTAGACTGCAGTGTTTACTCCTAAATGAATGAGCGGTACTAACACAAAGTTTACTTTGCTTCACCATCATCAGATGACCATTATTCATCTGAAATAGTAATTATTTACAACAACATAAACATATTACCTCATCGTGATCCATACTAACTGCCGTCTCCGGTACCGAATCTTTCAGCTCCGTGCGAGTGGTTAATAAACCTGCATTAACTCATTGCAATCAGTAGTCCGGCGCCCTCATACTTTCAACACACGGACATGCACTATGTTGCGTCCTAATCATTTGACACTAGCATGGCCGGCACGCTCTAGAAATACTACCGCTTTTGTCCAAAGGGGCCGCCAACTGACAAAGTTACTCGTAGTGGCTTTAAATAACTTGTTTCCCACTGAAACATATTAATCACTGCAGTTTTTGACCGATGGAGGGCTCTTGCCTATTTGCTTGGTAAAATCCAGGTGTTGACTCTTTTTCTGGCTGGGCAGTGTACAATCTCAAATATTCAGGAAGTGGAGCGAACATCATAAAATCCCACTGTTGGGGATATAAAACTTGTGTGTAAGACAAGACCCAAGCGTTAGTTCAAACCAGACCAAAAGAGATACAGACACAAAGATACACAGAGACAAAAGAGCTCATTTTACTTGCCAAGGAGAGTGGTTAGGCAACAGGTGCTACGTTGTCAATCTTGGAACCAACTCATTCATCTTTCCCAATAAATGACACTCCCTCGTGTAAGCAAACAATACTGACCAATCCCCTGGCAGCAAGCATAGCCCTCATAGGCAGTCAGCGTCCCTGGAAGTCATTTATAGAATGTGTATAAAGAGTGACAATTTGTAACTTGAGTTGAAAACATCTCTTTTAAAGTAGGATTTAATATGTATGGCATTTCCACATTGAAGTATGTGGAAGTTCTGTATTACCAAACTATAATATAATACACTTAGGGCCACATCCACTAAGAATGGATTGCAATCATGCTCCGTTTATCACAGTTTCCATTGAGGAATTTGCACTAAGAATATACCGGCGCTAACACCCCCAAAGTTAAGGGGGAAAAGTAGTCCCTGGCGGGGGGGGCAGGCGAGGAGAAGATGTTGCTTATATTATAAAATAAAAAAAAAAGTGGAAGAGAAAAGGGGGAAACACTTGTACAGTTGTCCCTGTACATTATGTGGTTAATGTTGTCCCGGCACGGTGGAGACACACAGCAGACAGTAACAGGTCTCTGCCCGGGTGCGACTGTTTCAGGCAGCACCGTGCGCTTTACGCTTTACACACAGGGCCAAGACGATCTGCCAGGATTTGATGGTGATGAATGTTCTATAATCTGCTTTACATCCACACAGGTGGGCTGTTACACACAGATCACAGGTGTATACGGCTACATGTTTTTAATAAAGCAGGCCTTAAATAAACCTGAGCTCCATCATAACTGTTTTATTCTATATAAGTACTCAACCCACTTCCTGTAGATTTCCCCCATAATATGACTCAACATCAATTTAATATCATTTAAAGCTCATGAGTGTTGAAGAGAGAGAGAAGGAGACAGTTACGAAGGTTTGCACAAAATGTAGTACACGCATTTCATACGCGGTATTTGCTCCACAAAAACAGCTTGTTGCTATTACTGCTGACCTTTGAAGATAAGGTGCTATTTTCAATGAGGCTTATTTGTATAGGAATAGAGCTCTTTTGCACTAGGTTCAGAATATTCCCTCATTTAAATACATTCAAATGGGCCAAGGGCACCGCCAGCACTCTCTGCTGTCTGCCGTGCCCACCATCTCTACCATGGTGTCCTTGAGCAAGACACTTAACCCCAAAACTGCTCCAGGGGCACTCTACTACGGCTGACCCTGTGCTCTGACCCCCTCCGAAGTGTGGTTACTTGAGAGGGAAAATGCGGAAAGACAAATTTCAATGTAACCATTGACTAATGAAGTAACTTAACTTAACTCCACAGGGCAGTTTCAGTGCAGTCTGCGCGCATTTCCCCCTTTGTGCTTCCTCTATAGGGCGCTATTTCTTTCTGTCATTTGCAACGGTTTAGCGGCCGCAAAAGCGGCACAATTCTTTAGTGGTCATTAGTTCCACCTAGCTCGACCTAATACTAGTCTACAGCCCTGCATTCAATTTTCCCTTCATAAAGGTTATATTTTAAAAAACTAGGAAAGTCCTTTACAGACAGTAAGAACTGTATTTCATCGACTTTTCACCGACCGTGTAATCACACTACAGCGGAAGGGAAACACATGCATTCTCGGACACGCTGCTTACCTTCTTTTCTGTAAAATTATTTTTACATATAAATAAAATGTAGATAAAGGGTATTTCAAAATCACACAAATGTTTGAGGTGTATAACCAATATTATGTCTCACTCCCCTTTGTGAGCTGACATAAAGTAACTAGCCTGGTAAAGGAGCCAAACAAAAGAGTTTTCATTTTCCTTCCTAATGAAAAGCAGTCCCAATCTCTGATAACAAAAGTCCACATCATAGAATCCTACATACATGACAATGTATTCCTGACAGTATCTTCTGGTGCAGACCAGTGTCCCAATTTTCCAAAGAAAACATGGAAATGATATGCATTACTACATCCTACATTGTGGGTATAGATTCTTGATTTTCAAAGCCATTGCTCTGTGTCTGGATGTCCTCTGTGTGTTTTAGTGGGTTAAGAGATGCTGGCTCCTCAGCAGCGTGACACATACACACTTTTCATGGTCAGGTGGCTCTGCTGGAAATGGGATCTCAGCCACATCAACCACAGGAGCGCTGAATTGGGACAAGATAGTTGCAAGGGAAGAGAAATCAGACAGTGCATCCTGTACTTTGATACAGTGCAAAAGGAAAATGGGTCTTATGCATGGAAAAACATGGCCCCCTGCCTTCTGCTATCAAAGCCTCCTCTTCCTTTTTAAAGCTAGTGAAGCGTTGTTGTTGATGGCCTGACTGTCGGGCCTGGCTAATGTCTGCAGCAGCTGATCGTGTGTCACTCATTGGCCCTATCAGTGTGATAGTGCTCCGACTGTACATATACAGGCTGGACCACTGCTCCCACACACAGTATTGACAGGTGACGGCAACATGCTGTTTCAACAAAAACCATACAGCGATATGCCACACACTTATTTCCACAACCCTATTTAAATGAGAACTATTGGGTTTGAAAATGGGGTTGTTTCCATAACCCCTCCATATATATTTGCTAGGCGCTATATTATTGTCTTTCCATTATTTAATATGAGCAACTGAATTCACGCTGTACAACTCATGCAGTATATTTCTAAATTATCATTAAAACAAAAGTATTGTAGTAGTGTAGAAGGTGCCAGCAAATAGTAGTGTACATGCTATGGCCAATACACAAACACACACACACACACACACACACACACACACACACACACACACACACACACACACACACACACACACACACACACACACACACACACAACCTAATAGTATAGAGTGTTTATTTTTATGATAAGAATTAATGTAATAATAATAAAGTGTGGTTTCAAACAAATCACACATATTTGTATGGTCCCAGTCTTTTGGGAAGATATTGTTGAGATACTTCTCATTCCTGGATTTAAAAAAAGACAATATTTTTTACGAGGTCCCTTTGGCAGTCAGAGCCACTTGAGCTTTTCACCCATTTGCAGATTGTTTTAGTGTAAAGTTATAACTATAATTTAAGCCAAACCTGTTAGTTTACACTAAGATATCTTATCTTTAAGTCCTCGAATTAATTTAGAAGATTATACACACTCTGTTTTAACATCCCACAAAATAATAGATTTAAGAGGAGGAAGAGTAATGACCAAAAAAAGTTTTTCAAAAAATCCTCAAGGCTGGTTTACAGAAATAAAAGGCCTTGAATTAATTTGGCAAGACATTAAAAGTACAAAATGATACATTGGTTTTGTTTTCTTTTTATGTATGGATTGTTTAATTAGGTTAGTTTTGGATGCCATATTTCCACATCCCCTTGTACAAATATGACTTAATTTCTTTATTATTTGTATGTGCTGTTCATTTGCTGGATTGACATGCTATATACTGTACCACAGAATGCCTTGTTTGATTGTCTGACTTCTCGTGCAGGAAGGAAACTCTAAGTTACTCAAATACATTTGGTATGAGCACATTGACCTCAACTGTGAATTAAACAACATGACTGTATTCATATACAGTATAGTAATACACCTCAGGAATGATACATCCATAGCAATATAATGAATAGAAACAAAGTCAAAATTAGCAAAATATTCTCACAACCCATAAATGTAGGAATAATAATCTTAGCAGAATAACATGGTAAAGTAGGGAAAAATACAAAGAGTTAGACAACTCATCCATATGACATGAAGCCTCTTCCAATGGAGAACAATATGACAGCAGCAAAAAGAAGGGTTAGTATTGAAGATTGATATGTTGTTTCATTACAGAGTCAGAGACTGACCTAAGAACATCATAAACACAAGTCAAACTCTGCATTGTACACTCACTAATTCACCAGGTTACAGCCATGAGAAGGGAACTCTGACCATGACACATACCTGAGAATGTACACCAAAACCCTTCCAATCTATAGTAAGCATTATCTGGTGGAGGACACTCATCATCTCAAATGTTCATAGGTCATTCCCTAGCCTCAACCCAAAAGGTAAATCAGCTTGGCGTACCTTCAACAAACACACACACACACACACACACACACACACACACACACACACACACACACACACACACACACACACACACACACACACACACACACACGTGTTTAGTATGAGCAGTGCTGGGAGGTACAGCTGGTGCTGGGCCTGTAAGGTGCTGATTGGACACCAGCAGACATCATCTCCCTTTTAATCAAAGAAAATCTTTTATAAGCACAAAGTGGATGAATGGCCCTCCTGCATCATAAACACATAGTGGCTGAATGGGCCCACCTGCATCATCTTTTCCCCTCCTACTTTGCCTTCCATTTTTCCAGCCAACTGTCCGGGACAAAGCAGAAGGTGCACCTCTAAGGTGTCCCTCTCAGTGGAGAGCGCTCTCCTTCTTTATTTCAACTCTCCCCTCACACCAAATGCAATGCAGTGGGGCCCAGCTTTATCTCTCCCTCCGTAGGGGAAAAACCTGAGCAGGGGACAACAGAAAGTGGCTTTAGAATCCAGGTCTGAAAGAGGGCAGCTGTAGTCTGAATGAGAGTCTATGTGCTTTTGTGTTTTAAATGAGCATTGTCTGTCACTCAGTACAGGGCATGGATTGGACGGGCAACCATGGGGGAGAATATCTTAAACTAAAGTGTTAAACTAAATATATTACAGGTGGTGGTGGGGGGGGGGAATTAATATACAAAGGCAAATCTCAAATGCCATGTCAATTAGCAAGGTGATTTAAGGTACCATATAACTAATGTGGTTGTCTCTTTATCCACACATCTAGCTAATGTGCATGATTTCTCAAGATCAAATTGTCAAAGAAAATTGTTGCCATTCATTGTTTTGGTGACTGCTGTTTTGGGATATTTCCAGGTAAAGGGGAGGCGAGAGTTCTGCTTTTTTCTGAGTCTCCCTGTTCTCGCCACCTTACCCTACATTGTGTCCCTGTTAACATAATGAGATTTTCAATTGGAGCGCCACCTGGTGTATCCACTTTCTTTTATTTACTCCAAGCCCTCTCTACACTAGCTTTGGCTGCTTCTAAGTGGCAGTGAAAAGAGTTGCATGGCTGTCCCTATAGTTAAAGCTGCACTTGGCCTTGTGTCTTAGGGAGACATGTAACCTTATTCATGAAGTGGAAGGGAGAAACAATGAGGGGCAATGCATCCACTACTAATACAGATGCTACACACTCAATGACTGTACATTCTGCTGTCCATATAGTCAGTGGAAATCTCAAATCTTCTCGAAAATGACAAAATACAGTAACATGGTTTGCTCTGTTTTTAATTTAGTATTTCTGTGTACATCCTAATACACTGTGTTCATTTCATGTTCACTTAGTTTCTTCTAAATCCTCTACGTATACTGGTCAGTCACCTTTGTACCTGTCTGTTCATAGCCGACTTCAATAACTGACATACTGCATGTCACCTAAACTATAGCAAATATGGCACATTCAGGAAGGATTTGACACTTTTACTTGGCAAAGTCACAGACAATGTGGCTACTTCTAGCCCTTATTCTTTCATCATGTCCCATTTGCATTTCATATTATGCATACATTACAAAACCACAAACGCAAAAGCTCTAAGTTGTAAACTTGAATAACTGAGGGCCTCACTTATACTATGGCCATATGGAACACACATTCTCTCAGATAAGCGCATGGCACTGATGTACTGTCCTCATCATGTTTAGAAATAATCTCTTACAGCTGAAAACCTGTTGCTTTCTACTAGTACAGAGCTACAGTGTATTCTATCTGGAGCTGCTCCTCTCAGTATCACTGACCACTTCAAGGCCCTGTCACCAGCTATCAGTTAGACCTTGTTGGTCTATTGCTCAGGACTGTTTATTGCTCAAGAGTCTTTATGTTTGTGGCTTAGAAGGGGAAACACAGTGGAGAGAGTTGTGTTGTGCTAGGGGAAGATTCTGGGCAGACCCCCAGTCAATCATCACCTGTCCCTGCGCCCGCTGACACACAGCGCAGACTTTTATCACCAGCAGGTTATTGTATTTCTAATTAAGCCAGGTCAACCTCTCCCGCTTTGTGCCATTTGCAAAGTGATATGGGTGTGTCAATATGGAAACAGAACCAACATGGATTCCACTGTACAAAGGAGGGGAGAATTGGTCTTTTCTATGTATCGTTCAGGCTTTTTATGCGTGTATTATCAGTTGGACAGTAGAGAGATGGCAGGATGGGAGAGAGAGAGACGTGGAATGACATGAAACAAAAGTCATCGGGGCCAGAGGCAAACTGTGGATTCTGTGTCATGGTTAGCATTGTTAGGCCACCTGGGTGCCCATATTTGTAGTTTTAATCTACCAAAAGTTCCTTGATCAAACTGTTCCTATTTGCATTATTCTAATTTAATAATTTTGTATTTAATTTTGGTAGGTAGGGAACATTTAACAGATCAAATCTGCGTTTCTTTCAATATGATTTTAAGACTTTTTGCCTTATAAATTGCACTGCTTTGGATATAGCCTAAATCAGGCCTATTCAACTAGCGGCCCGTGGGCCGAATACGGCCTCTTCTTGTTTTTTTTCTGGCCCGCAAGAGGTTGCCTGCAGACAAAAAAAAAATAAAAAACTTATTTATTTGTTTTTTAAGGAAAATTGTTGTCTGCCAATCTGGTTTGCGTGTGTAAGAACAACAATTGTTATAATGATGCGATTAAAAGTGAAGAAGAAAGGAATGCCTGACAAGTTTATTCCATTTAGCAGTGAGTTAACACTACCTTAAGTACCATTTATTTGTAGTGATTAATTGACATTATATGTTTTACTGTATGTTTGGTCCATGAACCCCCAGAGTGAGTGTTAGCATACTATTTAACATTGCCGCTAGTATTTACCATTAGAGTTGAAATTAACATATTTAATGTTTGCTCTGCTAGCTGTGTGTGTGTGTGTGCGCGAGCGTGCGTCTTTGTGTGTGTGCAGCTTAACTAAGGCCCAAGCCATCCTGCTCACATGTGGAGCTGAGACACTTTTACAGAGCGCTTCTCTCTCCCCTCTGATCAGATTTCAGGCCAGAATAAAAAGAGTCTAAACACTTTTGTCAGTGGAATGAAAGAGTCTCATCTCTCTGTGGGTCATTGTGGACAGAGGCCAGCACCACTGTACATCTGACCTACATACACTCACTGTCCAAAAAACGCTACGTAGCTATCCCTAGACAAAACACTGTAGCAGGTAGACACGCTCTTCACAGCTTTTCTGTTATTTTTGAATGTGCTGCTAAGTATCATATTGATACCAATTGATGACATTAACCATTGTTGACCATGGATATTAACTTCCCGATTTCCTGCTTTTCCTAAAATGGCTTGCATCTTATCAGTGTTAGGCTCAGGAAAAAGTCAATAGTTCACAATAACTCATGTTTGTCCCATCTAGGCTAAAACCTAAATGATACTGTATATTAATTATACTATATAATATAGTGCAGACACTTTGTGAAAGAGTCCAACAATGACACAATGTTTATAAGAATGCACCAAATGGAAAAAACAAATACAAAATATATTGAACATAGATGGATAGATGGATTCAGCCTTTTCTTAATCTATAATTAATTTCTTGAAACCTCAGTTGTACAATCTGTCATCTGTCTTCCCCTCTGTTGAGGAATGACTACATATCCTTTCCAGTACAGTGGCTATGGGTCTTGTTCACATGGTTCAAAATGACTTTGTTTGCTTGGTGCTGTCTGTCTGCGTTCCTCCATCCGTTCTGCTTCCCTCTGCCGGCAAACAGCAACATGTTGACTGGTCCGTAGTAGCTAGCACTTCACTATCAGTTTGAGATGTTTAGCTCTGTGAATCTTAATCCACTGTGCGCTAACAGGCGTTGTGGCAAATTATGGCATGAAAGCAAATTAAAATCCATGTCTTATCCATCTTCATTCAAGTCTGTTTTAATGTGAAGCTTGTAATGCATGTGATTATAAGTCAACATTACCGGCATTGCAGAAAAAAATACAAACATTTATTTAAACAATGTAAATAGATTTTCGCAAATTATGGATCGATTTAAAATCGCAGAAGATAGGAATTGCGATTTTTACACGAATAATTCTTTTTTTTACCTCCGCTTTTAAGTTCTGATCCGACACTTAAATAGCAGCTCTATTGGCAGTAACACACAGGAGAGCTGCCTTATAGTATTTAAAAAAGTGTCAAAAGTCTCTCCACTCGAACATCCAGTGGAGCATTTAAAAGACTGCCACAGTTTGTGCTCTGGTCACCACCGTAAAACAACGGAGTTATGCGTTGCTTAACAAATGCTACTCACTGCCTTATTCTTCATATATCTGCTGCAATCAATGGATTGCAATCAATATGAGTTGGCACTGTGACAGAAAGATGTTAGCAAAGTGAACAAACAAAATTCAATCTAAATGTTAACAGAATCATGTTGCCATAGCAGGCTGTACATGGGTTGAATGTTATTTTTTCTAGACGCTTGACGGTTCTGTGACCTTATGATGCAATGTAGCATACTGCCATAGTTCCAATGTGATGCTGGGGACATGGGTGAGTGAGTCAAACCCCCTGTGAAGGTGCTCTACCTTTCCTCTGTCTCCTCTTAATCTGCAGCTCTTTATAGCCCCAGCCCTTATCCCCCTGTATAATCCATGGAATAAAGATGTTTAGCTCACATCCTTCATCCAGCCCTCTTTTTAATCAAGCTAATGGAGTCAACATTGTATTGATCCCTCTCGCCAGGGTTTTCCACAATGAATCGGCAGCTATTCCAAGCAGAGCTGTCATCCCACATTCCCCCTTCTTTCTGCCTGTCCATCTTGTGATGTTTATTAAAGCATAAAATAGACAGAAAGGCAAAGATATTTCACGCTTGCATTTGTACTGCTCAACTTCACAAAGCTCACACTGTCTTTGACTGATGTGTCACCTGTGAGTGGCTGAGCTCTTGACCTGTGAAGAGACGGCTCATATCTTCCCCTCTGCTAATCTGGAGAGCTGGCTGCAGGCCAATTCAAAACTCCTGTAACAAATCAAATGGCACCCAGCCAAGTATCATCAGAAACAGAAAGGTAATGACAATTCACTAACCCCCCTCTATGGAAGAATCAATTCTGTTTGCAGTAAGAGGTCATTTATGACCAGAGGAAAAATGAGACAGTATACTTTAAAGTTCCTTGATGGGACTTAAATGCATTTGTCCGGGTCTCGTCACCCAGGAACAATCTATGGCTCCTCCTAGACAGGTATGTAATATGTCTATTTCATTCGATGTATGGGAGTAGCCTACATGAAATTACATCCTGCTTTAATTCAGCGCACAGTTTATATATTTTCAGTCCGTGTGTGTTAGCCTGCTAGCTTATGTTCTTTTTGTAAACCCGGCCCATCCTTGGATTTCATAAAAGGCTTATATAAATCTATGTTGCTATTATCATCACATTGGTGGCTACAACAATGTCTTAGTAATGCTTTGGCTCATAAAATCAATTTAGGTGGTTAGTCATTATACAGTATAAAACGTTGCTGTTTGGTACAACTTTTGTACAAACGATACATCCACATTGGGTTTAGTCGCCGTATACAACACATTACATGTATCGGTATGGGAGTCTTTTATTCTAAATTAATTATTTTATGTATTTGAGCACAATATTCATCACAACCATTGTGAGGTTCTCGAACGCTAATCCAATACAGTGGGTAATCCATACTTTCCTCCCGTGGACATTGTATACTTTTTGCTGCACCAATGACCACAGTCTCTGGAAGTGGAACTCACAGCCTCTGCTGGAGTTTGGCATGCAGTCTGGGGACTTTATCTTGTCAACCAACTTTCTTCTCTCCGGCGATAACTACAGCAAGATTGCACTGCTGTTCAAATACATGAAGATGGGTATGGCGGTGGACACAACATTATATGCCGTACAGGACACCTACTGTGTTGATTCTATACAGGATGTCTGGCAGCAGAAGCGAGACAAAGTCCTTAGTGGGCTGAAGCAAAAGGAACATGTTGTCATGCCCGGTGAGTTTAGTTCCCAGAATCAAAATGCATTATGCAATGTTTATAATTTATACTTAAAGGCATTATGCTATCAATGCTAACCTATTCACATTTGGGTAATATAGTTTCATATTTCTGAGTCATGCATGTGAATAACATGTTACTCTTGCATCTTTTAACATACCTACCTAACACATAGGTAGCGCAAAAAAAAAAAACTATGTAGTAGGTATGTAGTAGCAAGTAAATAGTTTTTTTGTGTACTCACAATAGGGGGTATAACAATAGGAGCAAAAAAAATAAAAAAAGGAGAAAAAAAAAGGAAGGAGAAAAAAAAAAAAAATACTACAATTTTGTGTACCTTATTGTAAAGTGTTACCCAATTTTGCTCCAATTTAAAAATTAAAAGGCATTATTTGCATATATGAAGTTGAAAACGGGTCAAATTTGATCCTAACACAATTGAAGGTTTGAAACAAAACATGGAAGTTGATATTGTGCATTAATGATCAAACCCATTTTCAATTAAAATAAATTAGTTAAAGTTAGTTGAGAAACAGCACAACTGGAGCTTTTCGACTGCAGGAGATTGAAAATAACTGCACATTTGTGAGTTGTCTTGAAACATTTTTGTCTTCAGTAGAAACCAGTGATTCAGGAGGATGCAAGAGGTGTATTTGTCATATGCACACCAATTACAGCAGCAGTCTTTGGCAATGAAATTCTTAAGTCCCAGGCACCTCTCAACAATGTAATATAGAAGAAGAAAATTACATTCAAGTGAAGAGAGCAACACCTGAGACACAAATAAACACAACAGTAGAGCAAGGACACAGTGCAGATTAAATGTGTAGAGATAAGGTGAACCATATAAATATAAAGTAAATTTTAAATGCAAAATGAAATGCGTGGTCTAGGAACTGAGTTTTAATAGAATAATACCGGTTTGAAATATTTAAAGCTGCAAAACAATCTGTGTGTCCCCTCTCCCCTAGGCATGTGGCTGTACTGAGACACCTGATTCACCCAAAACATGGAGAATGACAGCAGCCTCCTGTCGCACCAGGTGCCTCACATCAGTCAGAAGAAGGCCAATACACCAGGTGCCTCACATCAGTCAGAAGAAGGCCAATACATATCATATTAAAGTCTTTTTAAACATAGAAATTAAAAGGTCAATGTGACTGATTTATATTTCTAACAAACAATAAACTACAACCCCAATTCTGAAAAAGTTGTGACGTTTTTCAAAACGTATTTAAAACAGAACGTGATCATTTGTTAATCCTTTTTCACATACAAACAAATAGAAAATAATACAAATATATCTTACGTTTTACCCTATCTATCTATCTATCTATCTATCTATCTATCTATCTATCTATCTATCTATCTATCTATCTATCTATCTATCTATCTATCTATCTATCTATAGTCCCTTTTACACAGAGATTGTGGCATATTGACGGAAAAAACATCACTCCAATATGCCGGCTTTGCTTGCTTCTGTGTTATTTACACAGAACAAAGCAACGCCGGCCTGCTGGCGCATCAGTAGCCCCTTTTACACAGCGTTCTGGAATGAAAGAGGTGCTTGTAAACAGCGTCAGGTGTGACGTAAACATTTAGCGCCGCGCCGGTCAGCTGCTTTACAACAACAACACTGGCCGGTGAATTGAGAGCAGAAGTGCTGGAGCTTGCAGTAAAAGGGCCGTATTTTACTGTCCCCACGATGTGCCGGTTGATCTCGCGACGTGCTGAGTCCAACATCACTGGGACTGTTAACCAAACTGACAAAAATCACTCCGCTGCTCACTGCTTCACCTCTGTGTCTGTGTCTGTGTGTGTGTTTGTGTGACAGGTTGGCTGTAAGCGAGTCTCTTTGTAAGGGCAGCGATCTGCCAATCAGACACACACATACACATACACACAGTGTGTGAAGTCACGTTACTGTAGACATAAATAAAGTGTGGATATACGCTCAGATTTAGGATAATAATAGCGGTAGTGATCCGGTCGCAGCCTAGCTTAGCCTAGCTTTCCCATTGTACAACTTCCCCTGGGCAGAAATAGACTCATACACTCTGTAAAATGAAGCGTGGGGGTTTGGATTGAGCAGCGGACCTTATGACCAGCTAGATTATACGCCGTTCCTTTTATTGGTGATTTTTACGGGACATCAGTCCGCCGTGGTTAATGTTAAACACACATCCTTCAACTGCTAACATGGTCGCGTGTTTAGAACGTAGGCTATGGAATGTCAAACGCCCCCCTGTTCCGCAACAACAAGCTGGCCGCATTTAAACAGAGAGGCGGAACTGATTGTGTCGGGAATCTTACTACCCCCCGAGGTAGTAAAATTCCCGGAACAATCTCACGCACCTTTCTTCCCTCGTTCCGCAACGGTCGCATTTATACAGCGGGGCGGAGGGCCGAAATTCCGGCATATTCCCGGCTTTCACTGGCTGTGTAAAAGGGGCTTATCTATCTATCAGTTTTTCCTGAATATATGCTTATTCTGAATTTGATGCCAGCAACAAATTTCAAAGTTGGGACAGGGCAGTAAAAGATTGGGAAAGCTGTAGAATGTTAAAAAAAAAACCTGTTTAGAACATTAATCACAACAACATGGTAAATGGTAAAAGGTGATATTATCATGAATGGATATAAAGGGGCATCCGTAAAGGTTCAGTCTTCACAAGCAATAATGGGAAATAATGTTGCTTTCAAAATCTCAACAATTAATGTCCTCAGTTCCCATAGGCTCACTCAGTGCTGTTAAAAGAAAGGGTGATGTAACACAATGGTAAACATGCCTGTCCCAACTTTTTTGGAAAGTGGTACAGGCACCAAAGTTAAAATTTGTGTATATACTTTTATCAGTTCTTCATACATATCATTTTTGTTGTACTTTATTTAGAGAATGTTGGACAGGATGGCTCAATTTAAAATATTGTTTTGCCATTAAAACAAAAAGGCAGGTTGTCCTCATTCTAATTGTGTCAGAGGTATCACTCTGTCTAATCACCTGCCCTTATTGTTTAGCATTGCAGGTACACAGCAGCATGCTTTGTTGGACTTAAGGGTTATGGTGGAAATGATATATAAGCCACTATGTCCGACTTACTCTACTTATGGACTGTGATAATGATTCTTGGCCTCTATTATCATTTAAGAGAGATCAAAGAGCAAAAGTAGTCCCATTTCTCCCCTCAAAGTAACATCAATGTTGACCTGTGAGAATCCCTGGCGGGGCCTGCCAGAAATCATCAGGGAAGTAATGTTCAATTATGTACACCATTCGCTGTGTCCCTCTGGGCCTGAGAGACAGGCTATCCCCATCACTTTGGTATCACTGGTCTAAGAGGCATTGACCTCTCACTCATATTAGTGCAAAGAAACACATTTAGCCTCATAAGTCATCTCCCCATGAAACATTTCACTCTGTCTTAGCTTTTTCAACTTCTAATAACCCCTTCCAAAGATCGCCACTTTACCATAACATGAATACACATATCTCTAAAAACTAAAGCAAAAGCTTTTAGAATTAGCATTATTGATTGAGTTGCTATAGTGCTTGTGTAATGGTTAATGGAAGGTTAATGTTAAAGTCTCAAGATAAGGTGTGGGGTTTTAAGACACATATTGATTCTTATAGCTCGGCGGTGATTTCAGACTTGGTTAGATAAATGCTTTCTGCACATTTTCACCAACATATTCTCTTTTGTCTTTTAATGGCAATCCATGAGCACCTCCCAGCAGCACTATGTGTAGTTCTGTTCCACCACGTCTTATGAATGTGATATTACTTATGATCAGATGTAATATTTACATAGAACAACTTTAAAACCCGTTCATCATTTTAGAAAAACAATAAGTCAGGTATGAAAATAAAACAAAATATTAAATAATAAATAAACAAATTTGATCATTCCAAATAAAACTTCAGACAGGGACTGTTTTGCTTAAAACACTTTGAATGTAAACTTTCTACTTTTCTGGCAAAGCAGGAGGATGACTTACTGCAACAGCAATGGGTAAAATAAATCTATACAAGGTCATTCAAGCACAGAGTCACTCTCAAAAGCACTTTGGCAAAGCTTCTCCTTTGAAAACCTCTTTCTTTGGTCTCACATGTGAGAGAATCATTGTCAACATTACAGATGGCCAGAGGTGAAAAGGCATTCAGCAACCTTTTAGAATTGCCTTGGTTGTCCAGGGGAGTTTTTCCCTTTCCCTTTTTGAGAAGTGAAGTAAACATCTGAGGCCAAAAAATGGATTGAGAGTAAGAGCATCATATTGAGTTGAGATATAATAGGCTTCTGAATGCTGCTTTGGGGTGAGAATTGATTGAGATAGAATGAGATAACATTTTCCCAATTCATAAAAAGTCTGATTGAAGAAAGAAAAACCTTCACGGAATCTTACATGGTAGTTGCAAGGAATACAAACTCCTAAATGTTACACATCTTGTAGGTTGTACATTTGTGCTTTAAGCAGGGGGGGAGGGGTCATAGATAATATCAAAAGACTAGCCACCGTTTAGAGCATCTATTCTGAACCCAGACCAAAGTGGACAAAAAGCAGTGGCATCAATTCAACAGGATTAAAAGAAAAGGCTACTGTACCATTGAGTGCATCAATTCTGGAGTACAAAAGAGGGATGTAAGTGTTGAGATGAAGAGAGGGCTGGCTGTAGTCTCTACATAACCTCTTGGCCCGACACAAAGCCGCGGTTTGAACCTCTCAGAGCGGCTGCATACATACAGATGGGCTGGTCTGCATGCTAATTCAGGGGAGATACAATTTGAAGCACTAAAACCCTCAATGTCACATGCAAATCACGTCTCTATTTAATTCCACAGACACAAACTGTCAAATACTGCAGTGATCAGCCTATAGGAAGATTGACACCAGGACTGATTAAAAGAAGCATGGGTGGAAGGCACTTTGAAAGAAAAAAAATCATACAGTCACAATCCTATACCCAGCATTTCACAAATCCTTTTCCTGTCCCTCCTAAATATGGCGTTTGATTAAAAAAGATTACAGCTCACGTCTGCTTGAGATGTAGCAGGCAGATTTAAATGATTCCCCTGCGCTCCAACGTGCAAGCAGAGTGTAATTGGTCCTTTCCCTGTGCTCTGAATGACAAGCTTTAATATAGTCCTCACAAGCAAGTGTATGGAGGAGATCAATTGAACTTGGCATCATGGGCCATAGATTTTACTGCTGTGTTTTCCCTCAACAAATTAATTAACTCAATTTTTTTCTCCAGAAGGTAGAGAAAATTGGAACGGTAGAGGAAATTCAAAGTCATGTGAAGAGCACTAATCCCCTCTCTGCTTCCAGACTGCTGGCTGGGAGAATCAACATCCTCCGTGGGAATGATCTTCTGTCCTCTGTTGCCTGGACTGGATAACACTAAAAGTCTACTAAAAGACTTCCTCATCTCTCTTCAGGTACTTCTACAGAATCAGCAATGCAATATTCATACACTTGATCCCAGATAATCTCCCTTTGAACATAGTTTGAGACTCTCTTGCATGACCCTACAGTTACATTTCTGTGAAAATACAACAAATTAATATAAATATTCTTCTGGGAGAATTGAAGATGCAATATTGGTCCAAATGTGTAAAATAATGTATGTTTATTGGAAAAGTTGCATGATTGATATGACACTTGTTTGAATCACTGATCAAATGGTGGGCAGTGATTCAGAAATCTGGAACCAGGCCAACCAACAGTCAGCAATATGTCAACCAGGACCCTGATCTCTTCACAACTTTAACCAGGAAGCGTCTGTGCTTACGCCTAAACAACCTCAACAACAAAGGTAGTAGATCAGAGGGGTGTTTCAAGAAGCGGGTTTTGAGGCAACTCATAGTTTGTTTGCTCTGAGTTAGTGGAAACTCTGGGTTTTCAGTTTTTTTTAAGGACGCAGGTTCAACGCAACTCAGAGTCAGTTACTGCGGCAACATACGCCGTGGGTCTAACCTGCTGGATATGTGGTTAGACCTACTCTGAGTTTGTTTTCACTTAACACTGCAGCTCCAACTGAAGAAATAGTGTCACTGTTTTTAAAGGAATAATCTCTGTGTTTCTAATGACCCCTGACCTTTGCAGTAGCACCAGGACAAAGATAGTATGGATGTAGCATCCGGGCTGACCTCAGTTATTCACACGGCATCCAATAATCCTGGTTTATGCGTGTCGCCATTTTATGAGATTTTTACTCCGCCTCACTCCTCTTGCCGAAAAAGGGAATCGATGTCCCATCGGGGGGAAGGAGATACGCCCATCAAGCTGACGTATATCTCCGAGGCAAAGTGAGGGACAAAAGGCGGAGAGCTGTCACTCAAGAGATCGCGCCAATACATTTTAACCTCCAAAAAGAATAAAAACTAGTCTGCTAGAAAGAAATTCACCCCCCTCAGTGTTGTCATGGAGATATGACCTAAACATACAGACTAGAATGTTTTTTTGGACCAGGCTGTAAATAAGTTTAATAAGACAACGAAAACGGCCTGTTTAACAAGTGAGTCAAAGAAAAATTGCTCAGTCTTGGTACCACCCCCAGTGGCCACCGGAAGGTACTACAATGTGTGTCACTTCCTTATTGGATGCTGGTAAAATTCACTGATGTTGGGGCTTGACCAGGACATAATATTTAAATTTTCATTTAACCTTTATTTATACTCGAGAGATCAATTGAGTGGTGACCCTCATTTACAATGATGTCGAGTTAAACAAGTGCAAAGCAAAATCAACTAAACACAATATACAATGAAATACATCAAATACACAACAACTGATGAAGAGACAAAACAACTTAAACATTCAGACAGCGATGTAGAATGGCTGCAATTAAAATGAAAAGGGTTAAAGTACAATATAGCCTCATTAAAACAGCTACAGGTAGACTTTGGCAGATTTAAGATGATATGTCTAAATTTGTTAAAGGATATGAAGGTATTTTTTAAAATGTATTACTGTAGGGGAGAACGGGGGAATCTGAGCCATCGGGTAATGTGAGCCACCCCCTGTATCTAGGCAACGGAAAACATTTATGGTGATGTGAGATATATGTTTTCAAGCCCCTCTCATTTCCCCTTGGCCCTGAAAGAGAGGACCTCATAGTGCTGTGGTAAGCATGTTTTTTTCACCAAAATAGGTATTTTGCATGCAAGTAAATTTTCTTGCTGTCAACTTAATCAACTGTTGTGCCAAAGCAAATGTATTCACGTAGAAAAACTTTTATCATACGTGTTGATGAACTACCAACATATAAAAACCATGTGATGATATTAGCTAAAGATTAGCCTGAAATGCTAAGGGAGGTAGTGCTGTGAGGGAAAATGCTGTGAGGGAAAATGCTGTGGGGGAAAGTGAGACACTGTCTCACTTTCCCCCATCATGAGGCACAAGTTAATTTTAGTCTTAAACATATTTTAATGTAATATTACATAATATATGTTTTATTTTAATGTCATACACATTGTAGAAAAGCCATCATGCCAAGGAAATACACCAGGAAGACGACCTAGGGCAACCACACGGAAAGAGCACCTTCGCATCCTTCCCTGTAACCTTCAGGGCTGGAATGTAGAGTAGGCCTAGTTGTAGAGTATGACAGGCTGATGGTATAATCCAGTTGGGTCTTCTCCTGTGTTCTGAGTCCCAGGCTGTTCTCGCTGGTTCTGATTTTCCTATGCTTTGACCCCCAGACACAAGTCGGCTCTAAGGGTCCTGTGTTCTGACCCCCAGACTGTGTTCTAATCTAACTGTTTATATCTTTCATTTGAATCTTATTAAAACCTTTTGAATTATAATGTGTTGTATTTGATTTTGTAGTGTTTAGAAAATTTGCTTTGCTTAATTGACCAAACCCCATCATTCTTTTACTAGTCCGACATTAGTTCTGGAATGTGTGGCTAGCTTTCAGGATTCTAACTGTTATATTATATGTGTTGTAGTTTCAGAGTGGAAAAAGTAAGTGGCTCACTTTACCCCCTTGATTTTTTTGGTCTGTCTCAGTTCACCCCACAGCTGGGGTAAAGTGAGCCACATGACAACTTTTTTTAAAACAATTATATTTTCACTGCCCTTTGTCTTGAAAAAAATCTGCTAATGCCAATTTCTAGGAAACATCCTGAATTAATGGGAAATGTGTAAATTTGAGCGATGAATCATTTTAGCTCACTTAGATGGGAGCAAATGTAAAAAGTTGCTCAGATTACCCCATTCTCCCATAAGTTGTTCCAGGAGTCAGGGGCACTGAAGTTAAAATTTGATTTGATTTGATTTGATAAATCTTTATTGTCCCCGAGGGGCAATTTGTTCTACATTCAGTAGCATAAACACAATGTTACACAACAGACAAATAATCATACTAAATACAAAACACAGAACATAAAAAAAAAAAAAAAAAAAAAAAAACATTAAAGCATAAAAACATATGGGAGACATCATGGAATATAATCATTTACATTGCTTTATAAAGACAAAGCTACTGCCCTAATTTGTTTAGGAAGCCAACAGCTGTGGGAACAAATGATTTTAGATATCTGTTTGTTTTGGCCCTCTTCCTGTAAGTATATCTCCTTCCTAGTGGCAGGTGTCGAAATTCTGCATGTAGAGGATGTAGGGGGTTTGAAAGAATGGCCTTTGCCTTCCTAGTGGCTCTGACTTGGTAAATATCACCAATGTGTTCCAGGTCAAGGCCAATGATCTTTTGACATAACAGAACAATTTTTCCAAGCCTTTTGTTATTGCTCAGACTGATGTTACCGAACCAAGAGATCATTCCAAATGTTAAAATTGACTCGATAAAAGATGAATAAAACATTTTTAAAATCGATCTGTCGACATTAAAACTCCTCAGCTTCCTCAGGAAAAACAGCCTCTGATTGGCCTTCTTACAGATGGAGTCTGTATTCTCATTGAAAGTCAATTTGTTGTCCAGAATGGTACCGAGGTATTTTTATGTGTTGACTGTCTCCACAGCTACACCACTGATTACAGTGGGTGCTGTGTCAGGAACATTCCGGCGGAAGTCGATTTTCATTTCTTTTGTCTTTGAGACATTTAGTTGTAGATATGAACTATCACACCACTTGATAAAATTGTCCAAGACAGGCCCATGGCCCACCTCATGGTCCTGCAGGAGACTGACTATGACTGAATCATCGGCAAACTTAATAATAGTCCTTGACTCAAAGGTACTCTGGCAGTCATTAGTGTAGAGCACAAATAGTAAGGGTGACAAAACGCAGCCTTGTGGGGATCCAGTGGAACACATCAGGGCATCAGACAAAGTGTCATTAACACGAGTTCTTTGTGACCTCATTGTCAAGAAGTCAACAAGCCAACTTACAGTGCCAAAGTCAATGCCAGGTATATTAGAGACCCTCTGAGCAAGAATATGGGGCTGCATGCAGTTGAACGCTGACGAGAAATCTATGAAACATAAGCGTGCATGTGTCTTCTTGCCCTCCAGGTGGCCAACAATGGAATCCAGCAGAGTAGCTATGGCGTCATCTACCCCCTTTCCTCCCTGATAGGCAAATTGGAGAGGGTCTACCACATTCTGTGTGACTGCCAATAAGCTTCTCTTAACAATTTTTTCAAAACCCTTCATTACCAAAGAAGTGAGGGCCACTGGACGATAATCACCCAACTCCTTTGGTGATGAACCCTCGGCTACGGGGACAACAATTGATTCTTTCCATAGCATGGGGACTTTGTTACTGGATAAGGAGAGCTGGAAAATATAGGTTAAAATTCCACTCAAAAACAGGGAACAATTTTTAAGCAGTTTTCCACTGATATTGTCAGGCCCTTGACTTTTCCTCACATTTGTCTTTTCAAGTGTTCTCCAAACATCTGCTTCGTTTATCTGAATGTGATCTGAAATACCTCTGAATTCATCTAATTCATTACTAAAGTCATGGGAATCAAATCTCAGGTAAAATGTATTTAACTCTTCTGCCAGAGTGGAGTTAGACCTTTCAGGATTAGACACCTCTTTTCTCTTATCCTGAATGCCTAGCATAGATTTGATCCCTTTCCAGGCAGAGCGAGAGTCTCCATTCTGAAGTGTATCCTCTACCTTGTCTTTAAAGGTCATTTTGGCCAGCTTTATTTCCTTTTCCACCAGCTTCTGAGCATCTCTTTGTTGGTTAATGTCACCTCCCTGCGCTCAACTTTCCCTCTTTTGAGGGCTGATTGGTCAAGAAAGATGCAGTTGTGGTCGGAGGAGCCTAATGGTGCCATTGCATATGATTTATAGACTACCTTTATGGTGCCATAGCATAAGTCAAGCACTTTACCATACCTAGTTGGACAGCTGTCTTTCCAAGCTCAGACCGGGCTATTAGAACATAAAGCATAAGCATGTCAGTGGAGCGGGTCTGATAAAGCCATCTGAAATTTGTGGTAGCTTACCATTCAGGGCTTTATATAAATATGCCAATGTGAGTCACGTCTTTCTTTAAGAGAGGACCACCCAACTTTTCCATATAAAACACTATGGTGTGTGCCATAAGCATCTCCTGTGATGAACCTTAAAGCAGACTGAAAAACAGAGTCCCAGAGTTTAAGACATGAATGTGGTGCATGTCGGTAAACCACATCACCGTAATCAAGGACAGACATGAAAACTGCCTCAATTATCCCTCCGTGAAATAAACACATACAAAGAGAATATCATAACCTAAAGCAGGATGAAGAGGTTCCTCTCACACAATTAGCATGAAATGTGTTTGGTCATTTGAAGAGTCATTGTTTGAGGAGCAATAATGTTGGTGTAATAGTTTAACAAGTTCCTATTTAAATATTAGAAATATATAGGACACATTTTGGAGAAATGGTTAAAAATATTGAAAAGGCATGTACAGTATAATGTACATGGACAAATTCACACATGATACTGTGAGTGCTACTCAACAAAGCGAGATCATTTATAAATAGATAATTAATACTTTTGTTATAATGATTTTATAATAAATAAATAAATAAATACAGTAAGATATTAAGAGACCATTTTGTGGTTTTCATAAAATGAAAGCTATTTAAGAGGACATTTACGACTATTCCAACTGATTAATAATGCCAAATCTTGGAATTACAGTTATTTATTAATGAAGTAGTGAATTTCAGTCAGAGAGAGGGGAAAAAGGAATTGAAGCCAAACAAGAACATTTCAGGTAAGAACATAAAAACAAAATCCACTCATTTCCTGGGGAGATGAAGAAGGATCCAAACCTCAGTACAATCACTGCAAGTTTTCTGCTTACTCCAAATCACAAACCCTCATTCATCATTTGCTTTGGTTACTGTCCTCTGGACAATATGGTCAATCCGTCTCTGTTACATGCCGTCCCATGAATTTAGTCCCATTGTGGGAGAGAAGCAGAATCAGTCAAACCTTCAGAAAGCAGCAATCAGCCTGGGACCCTTGAGCCAGGGCATCCCATGCGCCCCTACAACCCCCCAAAAAAGCTCCATGGCTGGTTAAATCAGGATCCTGAAGACACTCAATAGCAGCCGTCTGCCCCTGGAGTTAGAGCATACAGCATGACAAAACGCTAGTGGGATGCAACCATCACATAGACACCTTTCAGAGGAGACATTTAACTTCTGTCAATTCAAGCCTTTCCCCTTAATGCTGTCACCTTAGTGTCATGAGATGCTCTTTGGGCAAAAACCAAAGGGGCATAACATGAAACATTTTTCTATATATATCTATATAAAAGGAAAGCAATGTTCATTTAAGCAAGCCTTTTTTTGACTGTCACTTTTTCACACTTTTACCGAGATAGAAGAGTGTGGAATGTAAATAGCCTTTTTTGATGTTGGATTTCACAACTATTTTGAAAGCTATTGATTTTATGTCATGGATTCTGGGCTAGATGGATGCTCCTTTTCATTGATTCTTTTGATTTGAAACTAATTGGCAAACATTTTAAGGAAGCCAACAAGAGTGGGGCACTTACAGAACATATGATCAGCTTAACCATGGGCTGCTGAGATGTAATTTGCACCTAATAAATGGCTGTGAAGTGCCCAGTTACAAGCCTTGTTCCAAACTATTCCAATCATTCTCCCCCAGCAAATCCAACCTTTAAGGATGTTATGGTGTTTTTCTTTCTGAAGTACAACCTGACCTATTCAAACAGAACTAAAAGCCTAGTTATGTTTCCTTACAAATGTTGTGGAAACCTTAACATCATTTTAAAAATGTCAGCAAATGAAAATTAATATTAACGTGGATTTACATCAACTAGACTTGAGCAATGAAACAATTTTGTTTGCATGATTAAGGTTAGAATTTATGAAGCAATGCATTCTTAAAGACCTACTTCACCGGTGGAAATATGAAGGTGTATTGCACTCTGAGATCCTATGTAGTATAAATGTGGAAACATTTTAGAAATCGGTTCATCCTAGCCTGAAGAAAGGCTGTTTTATGGTAACCCTACATTTTCCCATGTGTGATATCACACATGGGAAAATGTAGAAAAACTTCATTCATTATATTATTATAGCGATTTTATAATGATAGAACACTGGTTTTGATGGATGAAGTATTCCTTTAATGTTATAAATTTGACTCCTGAAACCCATGATAAAGATAAATGATGCTCTCTTTAATTTACTTACTCATCATCACTGTCCAAATTACAGTATTTCGCATTCAGTTCAAAATCCAAAATCTGAATAAAAGGATGTGGTAAACACTTATTTTTATGTCCATATTGTTTCAGTAGAAACAGCAGAATTTCTGATCATCTGACAGGATAAAGCTTTGAAGGACTTGGTTTTAATACCGCTAAGTCACACTTTAGTGTAGCGTGTTGTGTATTAGCGACTCAGTTTAATGGGGTAAGCATAGCTATATGCTAGCCTGGCTCCGTCCACCTGCCTACTTCCGCCCAAAACTTCATTTTCCCTTCAGCAGTCAGTCTGGGGCTGGGGTGTATTAGTGGGATCCTGCTCGAACAGATTTGTGAGTGTCCAATCAGCGAACAGAGCGAGTGGCTGAGAACGATGACGTCGAAGTCGCGCTCCAGTTTCAGTTGAATGCTGCATTCCTTTATACTCAGAACTCGGAAATGTCTGACTTAGTTGGTAGTTCTGACCTGTCTGTGTTCCAGTGCATCTGCTCAGCCTACAACCTTTCTCATCCAAATAACTAAATGTTAGGCTCTAGCAAGTTACCCTTGCCAGGTACCGGTAGATCCATAGACTACAATATGTAGTGAAGTCGGAAATTTCCGAGTTCCCAGTACAACTGGAACGCACCGTCAGAAGCCGGCTCATGACATACGTCACGACCACACGTTATACGATTGGTTGGCTGATCCAGAGTGGCACTGAGCAGATCCAATAGTTTTAAACTTCAGCAGACACCCGCCTCCAAGTGAGTGAACGTTTGCCAAATAGAGCAGTTCCAGACCTTCTGTACAAATGAAATGAAGTACGATGGTCTGGTAGGACCAGGCTACGCTGGGTCTGCATGCTCTGTGAAAATGGACATTGCCTACTTTTAGTTTAACAAAACACTCATCGTGAAAAGAGTATAACAAGAAAACTCCTGTTAGACAACTCTGGCGAAGTCTTTGTAAAACAACAGGCTAGTGCTGATTAGGCACAACATACTTCCTCCATGTTTGCAGCATCAGCCCCTGCACTCAATGTCAGCACTAGACCCCATCTCTAGCATTGCACCAGGCCCTGAACCCACACACACCACGCAACATTAAGGGGCTTAAGGGGTATCTTTTACCAGGGTGCCTGCAAACAATGATGGTAGGATTGGACTAAATGGCTGAAATATTTTGTACTATAATTTGAGTGTAATGTATTTTAACTTATATTTAATGTACTAACAATGACATTGGAAATTAGATTTATTTTATTTAAAAAATGTCTTGTAGAACAGTGTCTTATAATAAGGAAATACATATGAGTGATATACTGTGATTTGCAGATGTGATAACACCCATATACACATGTTCAGCAATCAGGTCCAGTATATATTTTTAAGAGATGTCCATTCAACAGTGATATCTAGTAAGGAATTTAGAAATAGCTGCATCCCTTCAACCCTTAAAGGCAAATTTCATTTCATTCTATTTTACAATATACTGTATATATTAATTATTACTGTCAGCACTGTGTCTCTGGATCCATTCCAGTAATGACAAAATAGTTGATGTTTTCCACGTTAAATATGCACAGCAGTCTATTTTCCCTGTGTGCTTCAGTGATTACAAGCCTACCTTCAAAACTAGACTCTGAGGAATAAGCCAAAATTAGCTGAAGTGCTTTTTAATTTTACTATTACCATACTCCTGTATGAATAAGATGACATAATTGCAGTCTCCTCATGACATTCATCACTTAGAGGTAAGATTGAAGATGTCATGTTTGTCACATAATTATCTATTTCAGCATTACTGTCTGGGATAATTAATAATTACCCCTCATGTCTTACTGTATACACTGGAATCTGCTGGGGACTTGTAAAGCACTGCACACTTACCCGCTCGCGCTGTCCCATTTTTAATGGGGAGGAACTTTTCAGCTTTTTACAGGCCTGCCTCTGTGCTGCCGTCAATTTTCTCCAAATTGCAGTAATAGCTGGTGAGATTTGGTCACATCGTGCACACACAGTCTGTTGGCTCTGAGTGACATGGGGCAAATCCATCCACAGAAAGATAGCTCACCTTGGCTCATTGCTCTGCCTTCAGCTACAGAGAAAGATGCTCTAACTGTTAACAGTAAAGAAGATATTTACCAGTAAGTCACATGCCACATTATTCCGATTAATCCAAAGGTTTTGGTCTTATTTTTTTTTACATGCAGAGGTATTATTACAATGAAGTGTAGTGCAAAAACATGTGTTATGCTGCCCTCAATATTTACAGATCTGGTACAACAATAGAATTTTGGCTGAGGCCTTTTTATCTCATTGAATAAAGAGATACAACTATTGATAAAGAGAAGGAGATAATCCCAACAGGCTGGTAGAGGAATGTTAATTACAGGTAAATTAACTTAAATGAATTAAAGTTAGAAAAATAACTAGGCAAATGTAATGGTGGTATTAGTCAGTAAGGACTTGAAACAAATGACATGCTATCACAAAGTATACAGGACTATACTGAAATCATTGACAAATTGTGTAATGTGTAACCTCCACTACCAGACAGTAAAGGAGAACACATACTGAGATATATATGTTTTTCTTTTTTAGTTTACCATGTTGTGTTCTAAGACAACAGCAACCCTGACCAAGGAACTATACTGGCATGCTAGAGTTGCTAAACATACTGTACCTAAGAAGATACTTAATCGCACGGACTATGTTGCCAAGTGGTCAGCTGGACAATGGGCAAACAAAGCACAAAATGCCATTAAGAAATGTTTTTGTTGGTCTGGAAGTAAAACGTGGAACCAGTAAATGGACTTTTATTTAGAACTCATCCTGATATTGAAATAAATCGTTTCTCAACGTTATCTGCAGATGTCCAATGCCTTTTCATTTCCACTTCATTATAACAACCCTGTGAAAATGTCATGTTGACTTAAAGAAAGGCCTCTGAAACAGTAGTTGGACAAACATGGGAAGCTTAAATCTAAAAAAAAATTAAAATCATATTTTAGAATTCTGTCAGCTTTCCATTTGGGTGGCTTATTTTCATATGTTTTTTGTGCTCTGCACTTGTTTTGTTAAAAAGTACATAATAGCTTTAGCTCCAGTGGTCTAATGGTGGCTGAGTCCTAGTTATTGCTTTTGTTTGTAATGCAACTATTAATTAGCATTTCCCATATTACTGACTGTTTGGAGAAAGGGCCTGCCAAACATATTTCCCACCAGCATTCATATTATGATAATTCCCTGATAAGGCAATATTGTAGCTTTTAATAGTCAATGTTTACACCACATTTGTTGTCAAAGGACAAAAAGTAAAACTGCTTCTAATGATTGGTTCTGGCAACAGCAAATGCTTTTATGTAAATGCCTGTCCCTAAATTGTGACCTGGAAACAAAGGCAACTTAGTGGTGAGTGTGCAGCTCAATCCATTAGTGGATCAATTAAACACTAGTCTTCCTCTGCTGGGGTTGCTATAGCAACTGACCAGCAAACGCAGTGTAAAAGGATGGTGCACAAATCCCTCATGTTACATGCTTTCAATGTGCCTTCATCATGAGAAGAAATGTTCCTGCTCAGGCATGTTTTATATTAGAGTGCCTGAAATGTAAAGACTACACCAAATATCACACAGATGCAGTATCCTATTTATATGGGACTTATATCAGTATGACTATATAATTCAAATCAATACTGACCCTTTCACTTTTGAATTTTCCAAAAGCAAACCATGTTATGTTTTAAGCAATTAACATTACAGAGAATATTACACAAATAAATACATAAATAGATAATCAATAAAGAGTTGTGATTTTACAAACTATATTTAATTGGATGTAAAAAAAAATCTGTGCAGAAATACAGTATAAGATTTGAATACTATTATGTTACGTTATAAGATGTTTTAAGGTTGAATATCTCTGTTTTTTTAAATTGTGTTTTTCTACAATATCGCCTGTCTGCCTTCTTCTGTCCCAAGTATGAGATCATTGAGGTTGAGGGAGGATGCTGATTATGAATGACACTGGGGGAGAAAGGTAACATTAATATGTGAGACAACCTCAGCATTCTTGTCCATTCACCACCAGCAGCCTTCACATCCGTACAGTTTACTACACACAGAGCACACTATTCCCTGCACTGATGCTTAACATTAGTAATGCAATGTAAATGCAATGCCTGGGCATTCTGACTTAAAGCCTAAAGTTTAAGACTTTGCTTATTTTCCTTATATCGGGTTGGATGAAGTTGATGCAAAAATGAAGGTGACTGAAAGTATATACAGCAAAGCTACCCCGAAAGTCTTGATTCTTGCAGTCTTAATGCAGATTATGTGTGTGTGTGTGTGTGTGTGTGTGTGTGTGTGTGTGTGTGTGTGTGTGTGTCTCTCTCTCTGTGTGTGTGTGTGTGTGTGTGTGTGTGTGTGTGTGTGTGTGTGTGTCTGTCTGTGTGTATGTCTGTCTGTCTGTGTGTGTGTGTGTGTGTGTGTGTGTGTGTGTGTGTGTGTGTGTGTGTGTGTGTGTGTGTGTGTGTGTGTGTGTGTGTGTGTGTGTGTGTGTGTGTGTGTGTGTGTGTGCTGTGCTGTGCTCCATTGTGTGTCATACAGTCAGAGGCAGAGACAAAATAATGAGCAGAATCTTGATCCAATCTTCATGTCTTTGCATAGCGGCAAGACACTGGCTGTCATGTGGCAGAGGAGAACGTTTGTGTTGAATATGGAGAAATGGAAGAGACAATTAGGTCAGGGGGAAATGTAGTTTATGGTCACATGAGCCAGTGAGGCATATGTCATTTGTAACTCCTGAGCTGTGAATAACTCATGTCAAGGTTAAATGCTGAAATATTAATCATTATCCATTTGTGAGGCAAATGAGGAAGAGCACCGATCTCTGTCTGCTACATTTAAATGCAGAGGAGCAGATACAGCTAAGGCATTATTCCTGCTCATTTGGAAGCTGAAGTGTACTGACTTCAACATGTATTAGACTAGAAACATGCAGAGGACCGGGTTCTCTTTGTTTTTGTTTTTACATGCAAACTTTATTTTTTGTATTATACATTTAAACATTAAACAAACCAAATCAAAGGCGTGACAGTTCTATTATTTGCATTTGATAAAAACATATCCTCCCTCTACATTACACTAGTTACGCCAGTTTATCACATTATCCTTACCTACTTAGTATACTTTGTACTTTGTATACTTTATTAGTTGGACACCAGACTGACACATCATGCACACATTTGTAATCTCTCCCAATTGCTCAAAGTAGAAAAACTGTTCTTTTTTAGATGGGGCTAACCAATGGGTGTTGAGAGCAGGCCCACCACAGCTCATTAATGCCCCAGAGTCAAAATGCATTCAAGTCATATAACCCTGTTTATATAGCCTAGATTTGTTCTCTCTCTCTTTTTTCAAAGTCATAGTGTTCTGAATACACAGTCTAATGTATGTCAACAAGTAGTAATAATTAGCTTTAAAACCAACTTGAAATGGCCTTTTTCTAAGATGGATTTTCTGCTGGTGTCATAACTTGCCAAATAGTATTCATATCTACATGACATCAAATATAATGATGTAAAGAGTGTTATTATGATCTCCAGAACAAATGAGGATAAACATGTGGTTTTCCCTGACTGTCGGGTCATGTTTTAAAAACCTGCAGTCAGGTGAAATATCTTGGTCATGTGATCACTGACACACTGAGAGACGAGGAGGACATTCTGCGTCAGTCTCGCATGTTATATGTGCAAATGTACTGATACGGAAGTTTGGCTGCTGCTCTGATGATGTGAAGCTGACTCTATTTAAAGCTTATTGCACACCGTTATACACTGCACATCTGTGGTCAAATTATAAAAAAGCGAGCTTTCGGAGGTTGCAAGTGGCATACAATGACTCTCTGAGAATTTTGTTAAAACGGCCCAGATGGACCAGCGCCACTGAAATGTTTGTGACTGCTCGAGTTAACACTCTCCAATCTGTCTTAAGAAAAATCATGTTTAAGTTCATCTGCCGTCTGAATAACTCAGAAAATCTGATTGTTTTGGAACTGACGAACATTGCATTTAGTGCCACACGGTACACATCACTGCTCTGGAAACACTGGTATAGTGTCTTTTAATAGGGGGTTGCTAGACAACCTTGTATGTTGTTGTTGTTGTTGTTGTTGTTGTCGTCGTTGTCGCTGTTTGTATTGTTTTATGTTCTTTTGTATTATCTGGACTTAGAGTCTGTAATAAAATTATCTATCTATCTATCTATCTATATCTGTGCAGCACTATGTTAGAAGCTGCTTTCTTAATGTGACATGCTGTATCTTTGTATGAGAGTGGGCGTTGCTTTCTACATATTGATCTGGTGTTAAATAATCATTATAGGCTCCAGATTGAGTGCGGCTGACAAAGGAGCTTGGAATCCTCATTGCTGTATCTCCCTGGTGTTTCCTGTGAAAACATTAAGATTTATTTGAAGGAAAAGAGGAGGGACCTACCAATCCAGTGTGTGTGTGTGTGTGTGTGTGTGTGTGTGTGTGTGTGTGTGTGTGTGTGTGTGTGTGTGTGTGTGTGTGTGTGTGTGTGTGTGTGTGTGTGTGTGTGTGTGTATTGAATGGCTGGATCTGAACACTGTTGTAGTCAATTATTTGGTCATCCTACTTAAAATGAACCAAAGGACCGAAGTATGCAAATTGTAATGGTAAGTTCCCTGCAATTTTGTCTCTG
Source organism: Hyperoplus lanceolatus (assembly GCA_026929865.2). Classification (NCBI taxonomy): domain Eukaryota; kingdom Metazoa; phylum Chordata; class Actinopteri; order Uranoscopiformes; family Ammodytidae; genus Hyperoplus; species Hyperoplus lanceolatus. Next base: position 1,347,531 of record CM049397.1, read on the forward strand.
AGGATGAGATAATTTTCTCAAATACAGCGCCCTTCAGATAATTCTGTGAGTGGAGTGTCTCATCTCAGCTGAAGTACAGGGGTCATTAAGTGTTGTTGTGGGGCGCTAACACTGAGGATGGACCTAAGCCTACTGCCCCCTCCCCACCACACACACACACACCGCACCACCATGAATTATCCACATACAGTTCATTCTTCCTTTAGGGTGCCTGTCACAATGGAGCTACTTGGATGTAGTATTGAAGTGCAATTTATTAAAAAAAAATCTTCATTTGGAAGATTCACGTAGAAGAATGTAACAAAAATTGTCTTAACTTTTCCATTAGGGCAAGATTTTTTTTTAGATACTACCATTTCCAAACCACTCCATTGTATTCCCACTAATACGAGCCTTATAACAAAGCCAAAACAACAACGACATGTCGGTGCCATGAGTGCCATCAATTCATAAAGAGAATGTATTTTTCCTCGGGCGAGGGAGTATTTATTGCACCTCCAGCCTGGGAGTGGAGTGCACAGCGCTCTGCTAGAGGCCCAAATGGATTTTCAACTATGGACCCTAAACCTTTCAAACCACAACGCTGCTGAATAGCAGTTAGAGGTTGCCATGCCAACGCCATCTACAGGGACATTTCAGCTGCATCAGAGAGAAAGCTTGGCCAGATGTCTTCAACAATTTGCTCTGAAAAGATTCACCATCTACCATGCTCATTAGAGCAGCAATCAGAGGAACAGGGAGATATGTGGATGGCACATTTCACCATCTCTCTTCAACCTTTAGAAAAAAAAGAAGATGGCCACTAAAACATGCATGTCTTCACAGAGGCACAGCCTGTTCCACTGGCTGTTGTACTGTATATATTTTTCTAAAATATTTATGTGTTATTTCTGCATCTGTCACATGCCCAGTTCAGATTATGCAGCTGACACACTATGGCAGTGCAGAGAGGCATCTGGCCAACACAGAAGAGGGCAAGCAACTTTTTGAATTATTAAAGGTACAAATCAACACCTGTGGTGTGGCTGACAGTTTGCAGAAGCAGGGAGGCTGCGGCTGCTTTCAGCCTTGGGAAAGCTCTGGAGCAGCCAGGCCAGCAGATAGCCCTAGTATATATACAGTAGCTATAGCTACCATGGAGGCAATGAACACACAAACTACAGCAAAATCTCCTCTCCGGTGATCGAGACTCCCTCTAATTTCCCTCATGTCTTGTCATTTTGACCAATTATAAGATATTTTACAGATTCCTATTTCGCAAGTGAGGCTTACTTAGTCCAACAGTTGCAATGTTGAGAACTGTGTTTAATCAAATTTAAAATATTTGAAAACAAATTTAGTGAAAATTTGTTGATGAACTTAAACTGCCAGAGAGATTTCATGGAGCCACACTGACAGATTAACAGTGACATTGACATTTGAGGACGTCTCATGTATAGAAGTATTTGATTGAAGCCAACAGCATATCTGATTTTACACTTTAGCTTGGTTGCGTTGAGGGTCTCTGAATGATGTGACCCCCAGCAACATATTGTACTGGCACTATTGGTGATGTGTTTGTAGCTCAAAGTCACCATACACAGCAAACAAAAGCAAGAAGAATGTAAAGTGCTGTACTAAATAGATCACAGATGACAGTATTCAGGTGGAGCTGTCATTCACCGACACTGATGTTACAGATAAACCTTTTATCACTGGGAATAAAAGAACGCAATGAATTTTTGAAATGTTAATGTTAAGAGAAGGAGTAAGTAAGTCAAACAAGAAAAAAAGAAGTAAAACACATCTCTTTGCACATCTGAGGCCCATTTCCAAAGTGGGAAGGTTTTCTTAATGGACCAATGCATGCAGCAGTGTCAGACCACAACACAGTCGTATTCCTTTCATGTGATTGGGGAATTATAAGTATAAAAGATTTACTCTATTTAATCCTAAATGCAAAACCATAAAACAAAGCTTCTCAGTAATTAAAAAAGAAACCTTGAAATAGAAACGTCTTGATTGAACTACAACCAAATGTAGTCTTTAGATGGCGTGGCGGTGTATTCCGTTTCTTTTCTCCTGCTGTACACTGTTTCACCACCTGTCTTTGCGGGAGCCGCTTCCCTGGCTGTGCACAGGTGTGCAACTGTACAGGGTGATTATTGTGCTCTGTCAGTGTTATGCTCAGATAGAATCGGATTCCTGTGGTTAAAAGTGGAGGCAGCCATTCTAATTAAAAACAATTTTTTTCCTTATAATCAAGACATACTGTACCTCCTAAAAATCTGCTACCTGTCCATACTGTGTTTGCCCTGAAAAAAAAGAAAAATTAATGAAGAAATGAATTATCTAATCCGAGAAAATAATCCCACTCAATGATCACTTCTGCCCCACTAGAATATGTGGTGGTGTGTTTATCTGCACAGTCCTCCTCTCTCTGGCTGTATTAGTAGCATTTGTTGTTATTGGTTTGTAAACAGAAGACTCAGGTCTAACCTGTGGAACACACATCCGACCTCTACTGCGCGTCTACGTCTGACTATGTTTTCGGCGACCGTGTTAACACACTAGCGGCCACACATCCAACCTCGGAGGCCCTGCCGACGGCCTACTTTCTTAAATTGCTATATAAATAAATCCTGACTTACTTACTATATCGTCTCTCATACAGGATAATATATAAAATGCTACATTAAACACCAATCAAACATTCTGCGAGGGGAGGGAGGAGCTGAAAACAACATGTCAGTCAGCGACGAAACATGTACTTTTATTTCAACTCTGTATTATTTATTTAGGAATTCTCGCTGTATTTTTCACAATGCTGTATTTGTATTATTACTTAAGTAACATATCTGAACTCATTCACCTATGAAACACATATTGGCCATAGGACAGTTTGTCATGTTTAGAAGGAGATTAGGACAGCACCTGACTGACACAGAGGGAATTAAGTTGTGTGTATCTGCGGTCCGGCTTTTATGGTGCTCTGGTCATATTTAAAGTTTGGGAGGTATAATAAAATCTTATCTCTTTCTTTCACTGTGGACAACTTGGCTCTAAACTGCTGTCTCTGGGGTGCTCTAATTGTTTGTTTGCCTGCCTGGCCCATAAAAGGCAGGCCATATTGGCTTAGCAGGAGAACAAATCAATAAAAGCAGGCTCTGCTAGCTGAGTATGGAGCAGCAACAACATCAGAAAAGGGCTAAAATGTTGAGATTTATAAGTTGCAGGAAGGCTTGTTATGATGCACTTCGAGAATTGAATGGATGTCTTTTTTGGGGCTTTCAAAATTAACGCGTTAACGCAGGGTGATTCATTTCTGGAATTAATGCACACGTTTCTATTAAAGACAATTAACGCATGTGCAGAAAAAAACGTGCAATATGTGTGACCCGCTATGCACTAGTGGTTATGGCTGACTCTGATCTGTAGGCCTATTGGGCACGACGGCCATGTGCAGTGGCAAGCGGCCGGCAGGACTTAGCAACACGTTTTGTTTTGACCTGCTAGTGGCCACTTTGGTGTCACAAGCGCCAGTTGCTGGCAGAAGCAACATCAGTAGCATCGTTGTCTGATTTGTTCAGTGCACGGGAGGACACAAACATCTACAGTTTTCAGAGAACACACACACAAACACACAGCCACCGCGGGTTGCGATCAAGTTGTATGCAGGAACTCAAAACTTTACCAGAAATGATTGAATTTAATGTCATGCACTCATATGAAAACACCCACATTTATCCATTTATTCTGGTGTAGAACACCAAATAAATGCCATTCCATATATTTGCTCAGAGGCATAGCAAAGAGACGGCCAAACTTAATAATGGTGTGGTAGGCTATGTTTTTGTTTGATTGGATTTTTCAGTAGTAACACCATCATTTGGATTTGCCATGATTGAAAAAACAAATGTTGATTGTAAATTTACAATGTCATTCATGTTTCTGTTCAGAGAAAATGAGAATATGTGGGGCATATTTCGATTGGCGATAAATTGTGATTAATCAGGATTAATCCACAGCTACCATGTGATTAATCTGATTACAAATTGTAATCGTTTGACAGCCCTGGACTTTTTATATGGTCAGTTTGGATGACAGAAAATTACAACTATAGGTAGTATTTATAAAAAAAAAAACAGAATGCACTTTTTGTATTACCAGCAGGTAGGTCAAACCATAAAATCTGTTTTTATAATAATAATACCTTTTTGTTCAGTGAATAAAATTGCTCATACTCATACTATACAATGGGTGTATTAGAAATTAGGATAAAGCACTGCCAGTCGGTCTTGGTGCCAGTATGCCTCTGTTCACCAATGGTACAAAATCAACAGTAAAACAGTACTGTTTTTACAAACTGTATTTGTATTATAAACTTTTAAGCATGAAGCTTTTATGATCACTAAACGTACCCCCAGAGTTTGATGGTTGTGATGTGATCCTATCCATCTGGTCCAGTATGTAGTTCTTGGCAGATAAAAATTGCGACACATGTGGCTGAGAGAACACTGCTTTCCGAGATGTTTTCAGAAGAAAGATGTCTTCTTATTCTGATTGAAAGCATCATAATCAACAATATGGACGAAGCTGTTTCTGCCACAAGAGAGAGACTGGCAGCCATCCCCACATAGAACGTCACCTGCCTGCATACTAGGCTGACTATGATGTTGGACACCACCCTCAACAGGATCCTCCACTTTTTCCAACTCGCTCCCGTGCCGTGATGACAGATTGAGGACATCCACCAAGAGGGACACATCCAGCTCAGGTTTCAGGTCAAATCGGCAAACCACCTACTCCAAAGGTGCGTTCCCCCCCCCCCCCTCTACTGCACATGCTGCAGTTCATAACACGAGAAGATCAAGAGGTAATAGCTGGAAGAGCTTAAATGCGAGATTGAGGAGGATTCAAATGCAGATACTGAATGCCAAAGATCGGAGGCCACGGCTAAAGAAGGACAACATGTCCAAGAGAGAGTTCTCTAGGCCAAGGAGCCATTTACTAAGCAGCTAGATAGACATTGTTGTTTAAAGAAAGCAGAGAAAGACCTCAGGGTTGAAAAGCTCCTTTCTTCCTCAGATCATCAGATTTGGCCCATTAGACCAGTGTTCGCTGGACCGACTGGCAGTCCTGTTGCTGTTCTCACCAGACGAGGATGGTCACTTCAGGGCTGAACCTGTTTCATTCAAGCCCAGACAGCCGAGACCTCTACCATGCGGGTCACACTTCTCCTCCGGCATACACCCGTCACCACTTTCTGTGAAGCTGTGCTCCCCACCCCAAGAGAGCAGCACAGCCTGTCACCTGTATGAAGCGGCACTCCGTTCCTAAGCAACTGTTTTGTCTTGTGCTCCGTTGTGTTAAAGGTCCCATATAATGCAAAATGCACTTCTTCAATGTTTTTTTAACATAAAGATGGGTCCATGGTATGTCTAGAGACTGCCAAAGTTTTATTCCCCTCCCCCTCCTGAAAACCTCCCCAATATACTCCATTCAGAATTTCCCCTGTCCTGACGTCAAATCGGGAGAAGCCACCTCCCCCCAAATTAATAACCAGGAACACCCAGGATGCGGAAGAATTTCTATCCTGTATGTTCATAGGATTGAAAGCTGCTTCGTTTTATTACGGTGCCCTTTTCTTTATCTGTCCATGGCTTCAACCCACCGAGTACCAGTGTTGCCACAGTTACTTTGAAAAAGTAATCGGATTACTGATTACTCGTTACTCCTTAAAATAGTAACTTAGTTACTTTACTGATTACTTGATGTTACAAGTAACTAAGTTAGATTACAAGTTACTTTAAACGTTACTTTACAGGTTTTGAAACCCATATATCTCAGTTTAAAACATGTACACATTAAGAATCATTGAAAATATATAAAATAAAGCTTGTAGGCTAGTAGCTGTTTTCAAAATAATACAAATTATGGTTTAAAAAATGTAATAAAAAAAACCCTTTTTGCCCCCATGAAAATAAATGCATTCCTCCAAAGTGCAAAGACAGTAGCAGTGTCTTTAAACTTAATGTGCTTGGCCCTTCACTTCCATGCATTAATTTGACTTTTCTCTGCGATGTCTCATGTGTTGATAGACTGGGTGTGTGCGGCCACCGGTCGCCACGTGACTATAAGTTTCCAAGTTTTAAACACTATCTCTTCAACGTCACCGTACCCGAATCCTAAATATCCCCATAGCAGACGCTATATTTCATGGGGGGAAAAACAATTGTGTTGCGCCACAGTTCAGTTTAAACTCGGCCGTAATGCTGCTACAAACACACACACACACGCACACACACACACTGCATGTCAGAGACGACGGGCGCTACCAAAAAGACGAGAGGAGCGGTTGGAGCGTTTAGAGACACATGCGCGCATATTTATTTACATTATATCGCAATCGCAGTCATTTGTGCAGTTATGTAAAATGTTTCACTAAGGAAAATGACAGAAACAGTAACGCACAGTGACTTTGATGAGTAACTTTAATCTGATTATTGGTTTGGAGATAGTAACGCGTTAGATTACTCGTTACTGAAAAAAGAGGTCCGATGCCGGTAACGCGTTACTAAGTAACGCGTTACCGGCATCACTGCCGAGTACTCTTCACTTTTGGGGAAACTGGGCGAGAGAGATCAAGTCAATCAAGGCTGCTCTTAAGGCCGTCCTAAAAGACCACTGTGTGCCAGAGAGTACTGCAGACATTCCTCTGTGAAGTTCATTGCATTATCAATGCCAAGGCTCTTGGCTACCTGTCAGCTGACCCTATATACCTCATATTCTCCTCATGGGGCGCAGGGATTAATCAAGCTAACAAGTACTGTACAATCCCAACAACCTGCTCGGCAAGCGGACTATATTGGTTGTTGTTTTAATTATAATGAAATTGATAGCTTAAGTTACTGTACAGCTTAAACTATTTACTTTATTACCTTTGGTAGATTGCTGATTTATTAAAGATGCTTGCTCTCTCTGACCAGTTGTTGAGTGTTGCTTTCTGATAAGTTTCACTTTCCTTTTCATTGCTTTAGCAAATGTGACCAAAGCATTTGGTGCATTTTATTTTGCACAAATGAACAGTCCCCCAGAACGTGGGCGCGCGTGTAAACACACACACACACACACACACACAGCGCGGACTGTAATGAAGTTGCATTCAGGAATGCAAAACCTATGGATTCACCAAATAAATGCCATTCTAAAGCCTATTTACCTCAAATGTTTTGGGCATTATGTATTTCGAATGGTAGAATAATCGTGATTATTTGTGATTTAAAATTGTAATCGTTTGACAGCCCTAATATTATTATATTAACATCAGCTTACCAGTACAGAGACAGCAGACGTAAAATAGCCTTCTGGCTTACTCTTGCTAATTGTTTTATTTAATGTTTCTATTAGTGTGCATTGTCCCTGATCAATAAACGTGATACATTTTTTTTTATCTCTTTCCGACCACAAACACAACCTAAATACAAACCTCCTCTGTAGATCTTCTACATGTCAAACCGGACAATAAATGTTCATTTGAAGATTGAAGATATCTCTCTTCTGGAGACTGATTTTTTTAATCATTTCTATATCTGCCTCCTCGACCAGCTGAATTATCTCTTCTACATTTATATTTTATTTTTGAACTACCATAATATATTGATTCCACCCGGCAAGCAAAAAAATCAGAATCACGTTAGAAGGAGATACATATATATATATATGGGGGAGGACGGGGGAATGTGAGACATCGGGTAATGTGAGACACCCCCTGTATCTAGGACATGGGACACATTTTTGCTCATGTGAGATATATGTTTTCAAGCCCCTCTCATTTCCCCTTGGCCATGAAAGAGAGGACCTCATGGTGAGTAAGCACGTTTTTTTCACAAAAATTTATTTTTTGTATGTAAAAGTAAATTTTCTGTAGAAAAACTTCTATCACACATGTTGATGAACTACCAACATATGAAACCGTGTGATGATGATAACTGAAGATTAGCCTGAATTGCTGATAGAAGTAGTTTTTTCTCAAATTGTGGCAGTGGGATAAAGTGAGACAAATGCTGTGGGGTAAAGTGAGACAGTGTCTGTGCCCTCTTTTAATGAATCCATTATATTTGAGGTACCAAGGAGACTAGTTTGAAAAGACAATGTGGGCTGGAGGTGGGGGTTGATGGTTGAAGGGGTGTCAGCAAGGGCATGGTTTGGCACGCATGTATGTGGGGGACAGGAGAGTGACCTTTAACATTAATAGACTCCAATAAATATGTCTTCAATGAATGATCCCAATAAAACAAATGCAGTAAAAAAGACCCAAAATATGGAAAATGACAGCTGGGTCAAGTCCTGTTCTGAGTCCCAGAATGTTCTGGTTCTGATTGTTCTTTGCTCTGACCCCCAGACACTAGCTGGCTCTAAGAGTCCTATGTTCTGACCCCCAGACTGTGTTTTAATCTAACTGGATATATCTGTCATTTGAATGTTAATTATTGAATATGAATTATATGTTGTATTTGATCAGAGTTACTTTGAAGTGTTTAGAAAAATGTTTTGCTTAATTGACCAAACCCCATGATTCTATTACTAGTCCAACATTAGTTTTGTAATATTTGGTTTTCAAGCTAGCTGTCAGGATTCTGTTACAATTTGTGTTGTTATGGTAGTTTCAGAGTGTACAAAGTAAGTGGTTCAGTTTACCCCCTTGGTTTTTCTGGTCTGTCTCAGTTTACCCCACAGCTGGTTTAAAGTAAGACACATGACAACTTTTTTTTAAAACAATCATATTTTCACTGACCTTTGTCTTGAAAAAATTCTGCCCATTTCTAGGAAACATCCTGAATTAATGGGAAATGTTTAAATTTGAGTGATAAATCATTTTAGCTCGCTTAGAAGGGAGCAAATGTAAAGAGTCTCTCAGATTACCCCGTTCTCCCCTATACAGTATATCATGTTATTACGTGATACATATCACAATATAGCGTGGTAAAGATTGATCACGTTATAATGTGAAACTTATCGTTTCTTCTTCTTATTGTTAAAAGTTTAGCTTGTATCTATGGAGATATGATGCTATACCTCCAGAAGGTTTGAATCTTTCTTGTGTCTGTACAGTCCAATGCTTTTCGAAATACTTCCAGCCATAGTTGTCTGTCCTGATTAGTTCAAACATTTTAAAGTATTTTAAAACAAGTTTTTTCCCTCTGGCTGAAATTCCTTCAGTGAACCAGCATTGCTTCTGTAGCTGGCCCATAACGTTCTTCGGTTGAGCTTTCTCTAACAGAAAGAGAGAAGGAAATGAGTTTCAAAGTGGTGACTGAGGGCTCAGAATCCCTGCATGGATGCCATGGTCCAACACAATGTAAATCAAACTCCTAATCAGCTTTCTGTGTACACAACTAATTAGCTGTCGGTCGGTTGTCCCCTAATGATGTGCTGACAAACACACGGAGCAAAACACTGAACTGATAAACAGCAGGAGCTGACATTTTTGTTACACTCTTATCTGAGCAGAGTTGAGACAAAGGCTTGATTAGACACTGTTCTGTAGAGGAAAGTCAACAGTGTGGGGGAGGTGTGGAGGAAGTGGGTCTTGACATGCCTCCTCCCATTAGTAATAATCAAGGGTGGCTGGATAATATGCTCAATATATGTATGGTCTCATTAATGTGGTTATTGTTATAATTCTTTTTTGCTTGATTCAAATTCTTCATAAGGTCTCTCTGAGTTTTCAAGTCTTCAGGCTGTCTATTGCACCTCCACCTCTGTTAAGCTCCAGGATAATCATAATAGTCATTTATTTATTTGTTGGAAGTTATTTTTGAAATAATTTTGAAAACTTATGATTTGACCTCCCCACAGGCGTAATTAATGTAGCCAGAACAGTGACATCAACTTTTGGCATGAAAAAATAAATTTGGCATTGAAAACCAAAACCTTAAGTGAAAAAGGAAACAGTGTCACAACTAGTTTTGAAAAACGTTGTATTGGCACTGAAACAAGTATTGAAACTGAAAAAAGAAAGTCACCTGAAAGATACAAAAGTGATTCAAATGATTTTATTTTACTTTTCTGCCTTTAAATCAAGGCTCAAAACCCATTTGTACACCCTGGTGTTTCCTTCCCATTAACTATCTTACCTCTGCACTACTATCTTTGTTTATATGTGGATGTCTGAGATTTATGTCTTTTATTGTGGTTATTGTTATTTTACCTTAATTTTTTACCTACTGAATGCACTATGTACATCACTTTGGACAGTGCAAACTGTTATAGGGGAGAGTGGCCTAAGTTGTGCAACTTTTCACTCAAAGTGACTTTAAAGTAAGGCCTTGACAGTAAAGTCTCCAACTCAAATATGTACATATATTTCAGGGTGTTGTGCATCCCTGGCAATAAAAACTTTGGATCTGGAATAAACTGTAGAAGAAATATAGCTTTCGGAAAAAAAGTTGTCTTGTTGCACAACTTGCCCCCGGTGTGGTGTAAGTTGTGCGGTTGGAGAGAATACCATGGGGTGAATTGTGCCATTGATATATATCTCATAAACTGTAATGCAAGACAAATCCATTAGACAATTACTTATTTAAGGTGTATTTAAAGTAAATAGGTGACAAAGATTGAAGGACAATTTTCTTAAACAAGATCTAGGTGGTTTTGCCTGCAAAGCTCACAATGACAAAGTCACCATCATCATCTTTCTGGCCATCTGAACTCTCATCAGTGGTGTCGTTAAGTGGAATTGAGATGTCACTCTCTTCTGAGCTACTGTAGACAATCACTTTCTTTTGGTGACCAGCGTATACAGCCATGCCACTGGCACAACTCTCAGAAATGTACTTTGTACTAGTTGCTCCGTGCTTGTGGAACCAACTCCCACCTGACAAATGTGATTCCCCCTACATTTCTGCCTTTAAATCAAGACTCAAAACCCATATGTACACCATGGTGTTTCCTCCCCATTAACTATCTTACCTCTGCACTACTATCTGTGTTTATGTGGATGTATGGGCTTTACGTCTTTTATTTTGGTTATTGTTATTTTACCTTCATTGTTTACCTACTGAATGCACTATGTACAGCACTTTGGACAGTGCAAACTGTCATAAATGTGCTTTTATAAATACATTTTACTTACTTACTTACTTACTTACTTACTTACTTACTTACTTACTTACTTACTTACTTACTTATAACTCACCTAGGCCCTTTTGGCACAAATCACCCCATCCCCAGAATTTTGGATAATAAGCATGATGCAGCAATTTAGGGCTGACATCGTGCTAACTATATAGACTAAAAGTGTAGCACACCAAAGCACTAAAACATGTGTCAAATGTTTTCAAACTTGTCTACAATTGTTCAGACACAATAATCAAAAAACCTTGATCATGGAAATTTTACTTTGAAAGGCAAAACACAGTTTTTTGAGCTTATATGTGCTTTTATCTTGTTCCATGTTTATCCCTTCTTTACAGGATGAGTTAAATGGATGGCTCTTCGTAAATATGTGGTCACATTTCGAATTTCTTCTATGGTTTTCTAGAAACAAGGGTTGACACAACTTCCCCACCGGCACAACTCACGCCTCGTTTCCACATACGTACATTGTCGTATGCAGTCCAACCGGATCCGACCTAAAGTCCATTCATTCCTATGTGATTCTCCGCAGGTGCGTTGCTAGGATCATGCATCGGGGGCTTAGCCCAGGGGCGAACATTGACTAAGGAGGGTCCGGGGGCGTTGCCCCTCCTGCAGAAAATTTTGCACGTCAGTTAGTTAATCCATCAATCTGATGGTGAGCATTTCTGCTTTGCTGAGATAATCCATCCCACCTCACAGGTGTGCCACATCAAGATGCTGATCTGACATCATGATTAGTGCACAGGTGTGCCTTAGACTGTCCACAATAAAAGGCCACTCTGAAATGTGCATTTTTTTGCAATATTGGGGGTCTGGGGACTCAGAACCAGTCAGTATCTGGTGTGACCATCATTTGCCTCATGCAGTGCAACACATCTTCTTCGCATAGAGTTTATCAGATTGTCAATTGTGGCCTGTGGAATGTTGGTCCACACCTCTTCAATGGCTGTGCGAAGTTGCTGGAGACGGCTTATGGTGGAGAAATGAACATTCAATGCACGAGCAACAGATCTGGTTGACATTCCTGCTGTCAGCATGCCAATTGCACGCTCCCTCAATGCTTGTGGCATCTGTGGCATTTTGCTGTGAGACAAAACTGCACATTTCAGGGTGGCCTTTTATTGTGGACAGTCTAAGGCACACCTGTGCACTAATCATGATGTCAGATCAGCATCTTGATGTGGCACACCTGTGAGGTGGGATGGATTATCTCAGCAAAGCAGAAGTGCTCACTATCACACATTTGGACAGATTTGTGAACAATGTTTGAGAGAAATGGTACAATTGTGTATCTTCATGTGCCTAACAGAAACCTGGCACCAGCCAGAGGTTTACTCTGCCCTAAATGAAGCCTGTCCCCCAGGCTACTGCTACTTGGAGGCAGCCCGCAGAACTGGTCGCGGTGGTGGCCTAGCTGTCATCCACAAACAGGACCTGGAGTTGTCCCCCATGCCGCTGCCTACAACTTCCTCCTGTGAGTGTCTTGCATTCACATGTAAGGCCCCCATCCCATGACTGTTCTCCTCATATATAGGCCCCCAAAACCCAACTCTGCTTTCATCCCGGAAATGTCTGATCTCCTCACAACACTCTGTACTACCTCTGCCAATACCATCATTCTGGGTGATTTAAATATTCATGTTGACACCCCTTCATGCCAGCCCGCTGCTGATTTTCTTCAGCTGCTAGACTCCCTCAACCTACAACAAAATGTTGATGCCCCCACACACTCCAGAGGACACACACTTGACCTGATCATCTCAAACTCCGCCCCTATCAGCAACCTACAGGTTTATGATCTCGGCGTCTCGGATTACAGAGTTGTGTCAATGGAGCTCCATTTTCCTTCCCCCCACACCAAACCAAAGCGGCAGATCCACTTCAGGAATGTGAAAAATATCAACATGGACGCACTGGCCATGGACCTTCAACATCTCTCCTCTGGCTCAACTGACTCCCTCTCTGCTGCTGACTCAGTGGACTTATACAACCAGTCCCTGAGCAGTCTCCTGGATCTCCACGCCCCCTTAACATCAAGGTCAGTCTCCTTCTCGCGCTCCGCACCCTGGTACACCAGTGAGCTACGTACAATGAAGGCGGCTGGGCGTGTCCTTGAGCGGCGACTCAAGGCCTCTGGTCTGACTGTCTACAAACAGGCATACAGGGAACACAGGAGGGCATATGCTGATGCCCTGAAGAATGCATGGTCCAGGTTCTATTCCACAATCATCAACAATAGCCCGGGTAACTCCAAACAACTCTTTTCAACAATAAATCACCTTCTTAAACCCTCTTCACCATCTCAATCTGTGGCCACTGAGGAGAGGTGCAACATGCACATCAACTTTTTTAAACAAAAAGTGAATAACATCCGCTCAAAACTCTCCACCACTGCTGTCCTGCCCCTTCCAACTGCTGACCCACCGATTGACTCTGTCCAGACCTTCTCCAGCATCACACAGGAAGAGGTGGAGGACGTCATCAGGAAAATGAAGCCATCCACCTGTGCACTTGACCCCTTCCCTACAGCTCTGCTGAAGGCCAACATCTCTGCCATCTCTCCGCTCATCACCAACATTATAAACCACTCCCTCCTGGCCGGCCATATCCCATCTGCGTTAAAAACTGCTGTTATCAGACCAACATTGAAAAAACCTACCCTTGATCCAGAAGTCCTCTCCAACTACAGGCCCATCTCAAATCTCCCATTTCTATCAAAAGTTCTGGAAAAAACAGTTGCAGCACAACTTCAGGATCACCTCATACAACATCACCTGTTTGAAAAATTCCAGTCTGGTTTCCGCCATGGCCACAGTACAGAAACAGCCTTGGTCAGGGTCACAAACAACCTCCTGATGGCAGCAGACACCGGCTCCCCATCTCTCCTCATCCTCCTGGACTTAACAGCTGCTTTTGATACGGTTGACCATAATATTCTCCTTCACCGCTTGCAATACACCATTGGACTATCAGGAAACGTACAAAACTGGTTCACCTCGTACCTCACTGACAGAACTGAGCACGTCGCCCTGGGCAAAGCAAAATCTCACACCAACAACGTCACCTGCGGTGTCCCCCATGTCTCGGTGTTGGGCCCCACCCTTTTCTCACTTTACATGCTCCCCCTGGGCAGTGTCATTAGCAGGCATGGGTTATCTTACCACTGCTATGCCAACATCCACACTGACCACCTGCCTGGAGTAGATAGAGGCGTGGATGAAACTCAACTTCCTACAACTAAACGGCTCCAAAACAGAAGCCATCCTTGTTGGCACGCCACATCAGCTCCGCTCCCCCACCATCACCAATATCACCTTCTCTGGCCAAAACATCCCCTTTTCCACATCTGTCACCAACCTTGGTGTTAAAATGGACCCTCAACTAAATTTTGACACCCACATCAAACACCTCTGTAAGACAGCATTCTACCACCTCAGGAACATCGCCAAACTCCGTCAAACACTCACCCTGGCAGATGCAGAGAAGCTCTTCAATGCCTTTGTCTCCTCCAGGTTGGACTACTGCAATGCACTCCTCATCGAGATCCCTGGCAAGAGCATCCAGAGGCTCCAGTACATTCAGAACAGCGCTGCCAGGATCCTGATGAGGGTGCGCAAGCACAACCACATCACCCCCATCCTGAAATCACTGCACTGGCTCCCTGTCTCACTCAGAATTGAGTACAAGGTCTCCCTCCTCACCCACCAGTGCCTTCACGGACATGCCCCCCTTTACCTTCAGGAACTCCTCACCCCCCCGACAACCTCACGTACACTCCGTTCAGGATCCACTCACACCCTCCAAACCCGACATACAAAGCTGTGCACCATGGGTGATCGGGCCTTTTCTGCTGCTGCCCCTAGACTATGGAACGCCCTCCCTGACCTCCTGAGGGCCCCACAGACTACAGCTCTTTTTAAAAGGAACCTCAAAACACATCTCTTTAAAAGAGCATTTAGCTAAACTTTCTTTGAGGTTCCCCCTTTTTAAGCACTTTGAGATTCTTGAATATAAAGTGCATTATAAATAAAATGTATTATTATTATTATTATTATTATTATTATTATTATTATTATTATTATTATTATTATTATTATTATTGGTAGTTCCAAGTTCCGACCTGTCTGTGTTCCAGTGCATCTGCTCGCGAAAGTATGGACGCCGACAACCTTTCTCGTCCAAATAACTAAACGTTAGGCTCTAACAAGTTACCGATGCCAGGTACCGGTAGATCCATAGACTACAATATGTACTGAAGTCGGAAATTTCCGAGTTCCCTGTACAACTTGAACGCACCATCAGAAGCCGGCTCATGACACACGTGACGACCAAACATTATGCGATTGGTTTGCTAATCCAGAGTGGCACTGGGCAGATCCAATAGTTATAAACACCCGCCTCCAAGTGAGTGAATGTTTGCCAATTACAGCAGTTCCAGACCTTCTGTACAAATGAAATTAAGTACGATGGTCTGGTTGGACCAGGCTATCCGGAGATTGCAGGCAGGCAAGCAGGAAAGGTAAACGGCGGAGGCAAACTAGCACGGAAGGAAAAGAGAGCAGAGTTAGCTACTAGCTCGAACTGGAGACGTCGAAAAACAACAAACAAAAGGATCTTGATCTTGGGTATTATACCGCTCAGGTAGGTTGTACGATCTGGCGCCGAATGACTAGAGAGGGTCTGATTGGCCAACGATCTTCACCTGGAGCAGTCTGCCCAGGAGTGCAGCCACGCCCACATGCCAACACAGAGACACACAAGGGAGGAGGAACAGGAGGAACAGACAGACAAGGGAAAACAAACAACACACAGAGGAGAAGGAGAGGCTGCCATGCCGTGAGTCATGACATTGTAGTTTGATTATAGTTATACGTTATATACTTTCTATACATTTTATTCCATATTTCATAGTGCATTGGTTGTAGTCGTACTAGTTATTTATTCAGTCATTAAAAAACAATCATTTAAAAACACATTGCACAAATCACATTGCACACTCATTCAACAACAAACAGTGACTGAAAAGGCACAGGCTGAAGCAAAGCTTATTTATGCCTATCCTATATGCTTATCATTTCAATCTACCCACAGTAATAGTAATACAACAAAGAAATAAATGATTTACATTTGTATGGCTCAAATGGCATCACAAGGTAATAATGCAAATAAATAAATTGTTCACATCTGTCACTGTCAAAAACAGCATTACAAATCAATTTCTTGAAAACCAAAAAAAAAATTAAAAATTAAAATTTACATATGCATTGTTCCATAATTTTACCCCCACAATGGAAATACATCACTTCTTTATTGGCTTTATGAAAAGTAAATTCCTCTCAAATTATATTGACTTTTTCCAGTTTTGGACAAAGTCTGTAAATGACTTTGAATAAGCTCTGAACATTATCTGCATTATTTTATTACAAACCAAATCCTATAACTTCATAACGCTTGAATTGATAAAGATAACCTCCATGACTTCACTATGACATCATTCACTTGTTTTTTTCCTCAGCCATATAAGACACTATAGCTTCCAATATCCAAATACTTTCTTTGTTGATGAAATACATTCAATTTGGCAATATAAAGTTCTAAATAACTGCTTAAAATAAATATAAGTCAAATACTGGCTATTCACAGGTATACCATTCAATTCTAAATTATAAAAAGTATTTCAGTATCCCAATGGCAAAACAATGGCAATAAAACAGCAAGGCAATTATCATCAACCACTGGACCACATGAAAGCATTTGTTTTTTAGTTCATGAAATTGTCTTTCTTAACAATAAAATGACCATAATAAAGTGTTTATGTAGACTGAGTTGATATGTTTACTTGCAGGTTAGGCTGTGAACCCTTCTCAGTTGAGCATGAACATACAATGGCGGTGCACAACATGATTGATGCCTTCCTTTTGACTTATGGCTGCAACCTGCCAGCTCTACTCTTTCCTTACAATCAAACTGACAGAGGGATCAACTGGAGCAATACAATGAAGTGTGAGGAGTGAGTGAGATCTCTCAATGCTTACTTCACAGGTCTCATCCCTGGTTAAACTTTTAACTGGCTGACTTTTAAAGATGACTCATTCAGCAGATTATTCATTTTGACCGTACAGCAGAAAAGCGGGACATAAGTCTGTCACTGACAACAAGCTGTTTTGATCAGACGTACTCCTGTCCCGAGCCGTTCTGTGTTGTTGCTTCCGTTTGATTGTGTTTTGCGTTCGTTCCGTTGGTGACTTGAGTCTCAAAGTCTTCCTCTGTGATCTGAGTTTGAGTTCCTCTTTGGCTGACCAATTGTATTTCAGTGAGTTTCAAGAAATCAATTAAATTAAAAAAACTGTTTTTTCTTCAGCTATTATAAGGAAGAGGTGGAGGCCATTGCTTAGGACAACACCTATACTTCTAGAATCTGGAGTTGCAGTACGTAACTAACGTTGTCTTTTGTAGAGGCTGTGAAGCTATCGCTAGTGGGATAATGTCAAAAAAGAATGTAATCCCCACTGGGTCTGTCCCACAAACACACACACATGAAGTTGAAACACCCGTACGTTTACATGACCTTAGAGAAAAACTATTTATTGTGTTAATCCGACAGAACTTCCTCCATCTTAACAAGCTGACTGACAGACACTTCCAGGTCATTGCCATAATCACACACAAAAGTGAATAATTAACTGCCTGTTGGAAGGTAGATAGGCATACACACTGTATCTATATTTTATGTCCTGGTTCTAGTCAACACAGTTTTAATCAAAACAAATTGTGATGTGCAGATATCAACTAGTTAAACTCCAAAAGGAAAGGTTCATTCTACACAAATACAATTTGTGTTGTTTTATATGAAACATTAGCCACTGCATTATTAGATACTCATAATGTGATTTACACTCCTTCAATTAAATTACAATCAAAATATTCTTGCAGTTCTGATGTTACAAACCAAGCATCTAAAAGGAGGGTACTCATTGTATGCTTATTTTCTAAGGACAAACATCAAGCAGTGCAAGTACCTGACGGTGACAATGCATCTGTCCTGCAAACCTAAAGCTGAGTAGATATAAAGCAGCCAGACATTTTGGTTGACAAAGCCAAACAAAAAAACTATGAGCGAGATCACGTGTTCAGATGGGTATACAACAGAAAGAAGAAGAGCAGATGACATTATGTGTCAGATGTCCAGGTACGTGCTGTAGGTGCTTCTGGAGCTCAACCACTCAACCTGCAGCTTGGACTTTGTTGTTTGTCCTGCCTTTGATAAAGCTGGTCCCTGGCTCTTCAAAGAGGCAGTGTGTAGTTTGTGATGAACACTGACTTGTTTAGGTGTGTCCATGTGGCTGTGTGTGAGGAGGTGAGGCCCTTCCAACTCTCCTGTCTACATCTTCAAGTGTCCCTGGTTCAGATCCTAAACCCTAACCTGCTCCCTGTGTGCCTGAGTGCTAGAGTGAAGGCTGAAACAGAGCTATAGAAATGCAGCCATTTTTTTCACATGTCCGTCAGGTTCCCTCCATAGTTTACATGGCACCTCCATGTTTACACAAAGTAATAATAAACACCAACAAACTGACTTTGTTGGTCATTTAATAAAACACTTAAGAATATCCGAAAAGTAAAATTGTACGAAGTCGAAGACATCCATCCCAATCACCTGCCTAGAACTTTTTTCTTGTGGTGATTAAGATGTCACAATACAGGCATAAACCTGCTTCAAGTATAGGCTTCATAAGGAAAACATGTTGTATGAGCACATGTAAAGGTATAGGGTGTTTCATGTTGTTCTGAATGACACACTTGAAGGTGAGATCAATAAGGCCAGACTGCAATCTAAGCTCCACCTTGCTTGATTCATGTTTGCATGGTGCATGGTTTACATTGATGTTTACATCCAGTAACAGTGTTCTTACATGACCCTGATGTGGCATTGCTATTTTTCTTAGCGATTGACCACTATCGCCTGTCAATGATGAGAATATAATATTTGATTAATGCATACTACAGGCCATAAGAATACAATTAAGAATAAAGCCAGTGCAAGATAAACTACAGAACAAATTGAGGTTATAAAAATGATCAAGATAAAATGGCTTTTGGTAAAAATACATATATAAATGGAAATGTAATGAAGCCCCAAATCCATGGGTCCTTAAAGCTGGGGTATATAATTAGGGAGAAAATAGCATTTGGGATAGAGATTCGAATCCAAATACCTCAACCGCTCCACTTGTGTTCTCTCTGGTCACTCCCTGACACGCTCTACCTGCTGTAGCCCCTCCCTCCGAACAACACTTATGTGCGTTCATTTCTTTTCAACTAGTGTCTTTACCGGTCTTTCCTCGTATCCTTGCTGTCTTAGCGGTGTGACTTGTTGTTGTTAAATGGGAAATAGGACATTTAGGGGCCGTTGATTGTAGAATTTGCTGTTTGTTGGCTGACAAACTGTCAGACTGCTAGGGTCGTGAACGCTCACGCAACTGACGCAACAGACGCAATAACATCGTTGCCAAGGTGAGCGGACAGTCCAAACAGCCAATAAGAATGGAGAATCGGAGCCTTGCTCTGATTGGTCAACGTGTACATGAGCGGTGGCAATTTTTGGGTGCGGCACACAGAGGCAGGGGAGAGCAAAGTGATGAGTATATTCTCAGACCACTTCACCTACATATAGCTGAATGGTTAATATGACATTTTTGCCAAATATTACAGTGAAAAAGTTACCCACCCCAACTTTAATACTCCACACTTATGTGTCAGCAGGTTTGTGATCATTTCATTGTAAGTTTGCTTGACAAGATGAAGCACTCAAGCCCAGTATGAACATGATTGATGAACTTAGCTCTAGCCCCTGTCGTAATACACACAGACAGACAGAAAGCAGAACTTTTCATAACTAGCTAACAGTATGGCTCTCTAGCCGACACCCCTGAAGTGAATCCAGTGATATAGCTGATCAGCACGGTACATTCAGCAGATTCCTCTACTACTTTTGTTGAGAACAAAATACTAGGCTACTGGAAGTGCAGGATAAAAAAATACTTGAAGTGTAGGATAAACCTCTTGCTGTCTGTTGATGTGCAATAGGCCTACATATTGAAGGTTATGTAGCCTACAAGTAGGCCTACCTTTCTGTTCTACTCTTTTCAACTGACTTGTGAAAACTGCTCAGAAAAATCTAATTTTTTGGACATATAGGCCTAGCAACTTTTTTTTTTACAGTAGGCTAACGCAAATAGTTACTTTCCCTGGTAACGAGTTACTTCTATTATAAAGTAATTCACTTACTAACTCAGTTACTTTTTGGAACAAGTAGTGAGTAACTATAACTAATTACTTTTTTAAAGTAACGTTCCCAACACTGATCATATATCATATCAT
Source organism: Hyperoplus lanceolatus (assembly GCA_026929865.2). NCBI lineage: Eukaryota > Metazoa > Chordata > Actinopteri > Uranoscopiformes > Ammodytidae > Hyperoplus > Hyperoplus lanceolatus. The sequence goes on from CM049397.1 coordinate 1,368,030, forward strand.
ATGTTGTACATTTTATTTCTTCCTTACTTGTAGAATGTTTTCATTTATATTGCTTAACCTTGTAATCTTTTGCACAGTGGGTGGGAGAGAAATACATTTCCAATTCTTCTGTGTCTGGCACATATTGCAGAAATTGACTCTAAAGTGGAGCATCTTTAGTGGAACATAAAAGGAACTATTGTTGTAATGCTTTTCTTTGTATTACTTGTTTTTGCTTTCATAGTAAACCAGTCTTCCATTTTGGGACTATTAATTGGACAAAAGAAGTTAGTGAATATCATGGTAGAACTATATTTAGTGTTTTCTAATATTTTACATTGCAAACTGGCACTTCATCAGTTAATCTTTCAAACAAATGTGATAAGACAATAATGAAAATAACTGTAAATCCAAATCTAAGATCAATAACAATACTCACACTTAAAAGGACATCCTGGATTAAACAAATCGTCTTTTTGAAATTTACAAAAGAATAATGTATATTATTATTATTATTATTATTATTATGACAACACAATCGATCATACTGTATCATACTTATTAATCATGATCAATGATCATTTATTTTTAACAAAAGGTATCCAATACATTTAGCTCAGTAAAAAGTGCAACATTTCCCTGTGTAATATCAAAGTACTGTGGATATAAAGTTGCATTGATATTCAACCTCAAAGTGCAGTGCTTATCCTCAACTGATGAATAAATACAAGATGTCCATTGTACGTTCGCTGCCCGGCCCAAACAAAAGTCACCACCTAGATTTTACAAAGTAAATAGTCAAGAGCCCTCCGTCGGACAAAAACTGCAGTGATTAATATGTTCAGTTGGCAACAAGTTATTTAACCCTAACTGATGCAGTAAATAGCTTCTTATTTCTTAAACAACCATGTCAGAAGACATATGCTGTGGTCCTAGTAAAGATGTAACTCTGTTTCAGAGGGGTGAAATTATTGGCCTGCATAAAACAAAGAAAACTACTCAGGAGAAGATGAAACTACTAGCCTGGAAATCCAGACCCTGATATCTTGAACGATAGAGGGTCTGGCCACGATCAATAGTAATTTCCAACTCAAGGGGCGGCTCCTACGCATTTCAAATGCCACTGCACGCAGTTGGATAGCACTACAACCAATCAGAGCGATGCACAAGGTGAGGTAAGCCCCGTTCGTTTAGCGAACAGCTGTTAAACTGTTAAATTAAACGTTTGCCGTTGTCGGTCGGCAAAACAGAACATTCCACTTACTTGCTAATGAAAGATTTGAGTGCCGTCTTCCAAATCGTAAAGGGTCGAGGCCAAAGCTGTCTCAAACTCACACAACATATCCGCAGCCATCTTTGATGTTTACTATCACGGCTTCGACGTCACATGCACGTCACTGTCGTCATCCGGTTACATCCTCCCCAGAGTACCATATAAAGGGCTCTGGCGCGCCCATATTAGATAGAACCAATTGAAACCATAGCCAGATTTCTGGTCTTCTTGATAAAGCTTCAACGGAGCGTGTCCAGACCAACACGCGCAGCAAATTTTATTTGCCAGCGCCTAGTGGCAGGTCTGGGAATGCCAGGCTATGAAACTACTAAAATCATGTTAAAACTGTCCAACACATTATTAAAACCTGGATAGATAGTGGTGAACTCTCATCTTTGAGGAAGAAATGTGGTCGGAAAAACATCTTTAATGATCACTTCAAATAAATACAATTATTTGGTGCAATCAAAATTTAAAATATCCACAGTAGAACTCCTAGTTATGTCTAATAGTGAAAGTGAGAGCATTTTCACACGCACAATGCAAAGAATAATAAGGTATATATGGACTATGCAGATGTGTAGCCTTAAGTAAAGCACTTATCAGTGGGGCTACTCAGGATAAAATGCTTCAATGTGCCAGGGAGCATACAGACTGGACTCTGGAGCAATGGAAAAAGGTTGTGTGGTCTGATGAGACCAGGTTGACACTGTTCCAGAGTGATGGGTGCATCAGGGTAAGAAGAGAGGTGGATGAAGTGATGCTCCCATCATGCCTAGTGCCTACTGTACAAGCCTGTGTGGCAGTGTACAGTAGGATCTAAGGTTGCTTCAGTTGGTCAGGTCTTGGTTCTAAGCAACCTTATGTGCCAAATAAAGCTTAACCAGATGTGTTAGTGTGAATGTGTGTCATAATCAAAGCTAAAGATGGTCCATATTTGAGTTTTTTTGGGCAGTGTATAAGAAGTCAATTCTCAATGTAATGTTTTTCCATTGTGAAATATATGGATTTGTGTATATTTAGAACTGTGTGTTTCACTTGATATTTTCTTTTGCTGTCTTTCTTTAAACAGATGTATTGTTGAAGTCGTCTGACAGCTTAGGACTCCCCTCGACAGCATGGCATCTCTGGCGCCCGGCAAAGGGGCCTGTTTTGGGGCAACTACGTTATTGGCTTGCAAATACCCGGCACTCACACAGGGGATAATATGCAGCAAAATAAAGAGGAGAGAAACTCAAGCTCTAGGGTATGTGGAACTATTGTCAGGCATAGACAATGGAAAACCAACATTGGCTGGAAGGGGAAATTTGAGTCTCCAATCTGTTGGACTATATGTGCTGATAAGAGCCGGGGCTCTGCTAGCGCTTTAGTCAGAATACAGTAAACACAGAGTGTGAGCCAGAGTAGGTCATTGACAGTCTTCCCTGCCTTGGGCTTAACATGACTCTTAAGTACTACTACAAGGGGAGAAAGAAAAGGCAAGGCTGCCCACACATTACAAACTGCCTCTATTCTCCGCTCCCAGTCTGAAATGTCACAGCCTTCTTTCAGAGCGAGAGGGAAGGGGTTGGGTGGAGGTGGGCCAGACAAAAGACTGGGGATTCAATGGTGATTTGTTGCATTTTCATTATAACTACTTTGATTGTGCAGGGAAGGTAATCATGGATCTAAACAGAGCCTGAAAGTAACTGTTGTTAGTGTGTAACTCGAGACCGGTTCCCCTCTCCACCCTCCCTGACAAATGATGCAGTCTGCTGCCTGATAATCCTACCTGCTGACAAATCAAAGACACTTTCAAACACACACTTAGATCTTTTAAAGGAATCGCTTCAAACAAGGGAGGAAACAAAAGGCAACAGAGGGAGACCAAAGGACATGCCAACACCAAGAGTCAAATGCGGAAAACAGACTCTTCTATTTGTTTTTCTTCCCTTTGACTTCTTTTATTTATCAAATAATATAACTAGAATAGGATCACATTACATAGTCATGTTGATCACGAAACATGAAGTAATATTGAAACAATATCTCCCAATTTAAAAAAAAATATACAAATTTAAAATCAGCTCTTTTACATGATTGATTTCTTTGCCGTTCTGCACTAACAGGAGAAACATGTTTCTAACTGCTGAACATAAAGTATATTATATGCATATCACAAGCTTTGATTAGAATGGTTATTTATAGCGCTTGAGTCTGCTGTAACCTACGAGTGTTCACAGTGTGAGTTGGGAATGAAGGCAGAAGTGGTTCCTAGATCTCCATCATTACTCTCCTTACTATTAATATAAGTGTTCTGCTCCTAATTCATCATTAGCACAACTCTTCATCTCACAATACCATTGATTAATTGAGCTTATTATTATAATACCCACACTCCATTGGCTGTGCTGTTACACTGAACACCACAGGTTATAGCATTCAAACTTTCTGTGAGTCACTGTTGAATTTTAAACTCAACTTTTCTACATAAAATCAGGCATGCGTAATAAATTATCTTAAATGTGTTCAAGTACAAAATATTCAGTTTTCTTCAGAATGGTTCTTTCTACCCTGACCTTCAGAGTCTAGTTGAAAAAAGGACTGAGCTATATTCTGGTAGCGTGTCATACATTGTACACGATCACAACAAATACACTGCGTACAGAGAGAGAGAGAGACAGAGAGAGAGAGAGAGAGAGGGGGGAGGGGGATATTTGAACCGCGACAGGGCTTGTGATGCATTGGACCAGGTCTATTTCAGCCCGATAACAATGCCAGGTCGGGAGACATTTTGCCTGTCAGCCCACTTAGGCTGAGCAGACAAAGAGGTGAAACAAATCCTGCCGAGGCTCCAGAGCTGCAATCCCTCCCAGGCCAGACAGACTGAGCCTCCTCCTCCCTGTGCTCTCCACTGGCAGCCGCCACTCCATTAAATAGCTGCTGTTAATTATACCTGGATTGTGCGGCGTTCAGGCCCCATGGTTAGCAGCTATCCATCAACCCATAGCCCCCAACCCCCCCCCCCCACCCCCAACCTCCCCACTCCACTCTTCCACCATTATTCACAAAGCTGGCAGTAGTATGTACACTGACTGCACACAACTACTGACTAAAGCAGGGGGTTCAAAAGTCTCTCTCCTGCTTTATCATCTGATCCCACACATTGAGCCCAAATATACTGTCTATATTTTAAAGGACTGATGCAGTGAATTACAAAGACGATAAATGCACTTTTCAAATTATAGTGATTGTGATTGTGAAATGAATACCACAGACAAATACAAAAAAATAATGTAAAAGCTGTAATTTAATTTTCAAGATTTTCTTTTCTGGTTAGAATGTCTATTTATAGTTATGCTTCTTCTGTTTAATATCCCACCATCATGCTTTGGAAAATTAAAACCATGTTTCCATTTACCAACATAAAATAAAATAAAAACTGAAATTTCAAGTAAACTACTTGACTGCACTGTGTTGCTGTCCACTTTAGTACAGTCCCTTCTCTGGTCTTCTTCTTCTGATCCAGCTGCAAATATTGTCTGTTCAATGACTTCACCATGCTCCGTCCTAGCTTTAAGTACGAGGTGTATACATAAGATTTAATATGAGGACGCTCACCCGTCACACACTGGGCTCTTTAAAAAGAACAGAAATGAGAAAGAAAAAAAAACAATTGCTCTTATTCCCTTAGCATTCACTATAGCTGGCACTCTCATGATTGAGGGCCGGGCTTTGTTTAATTAATTTCTCTTGATGGAATGACTAGGGCTTATGCCTCTGGCACCGAGGCTGACACACCGGCCCTTTAAGCCTAAAACTCATTGCCATAATGTGCTGGGAGGAAAAGCCTGCGGTGAGAGGAGGAACCAGTGGGCCTTCTTATCACTCAGGGCCACTCCTTCCTGATTTAGACCCCGGTAAGGCGACACCAGCACTGTCAGATGAGGCTGTGGCTGTCTACGTTTTTATCATTGATTAATATGCAGAGTGGCAATTGATCTATACATGCTATACATGACACAACCACACACACACACACACACACACACACACACACACACACACACACCACACACACACACAAACACACACACAAACTGAATAAATGAGTAAATGGAACCAAAATGTGTGTATGTTGTCCTTTCAAATTTTGAATCAAAATGAGACAACTTGTGTCACACGCCTTCTTCTCGGAGACATAATACCGTACTTCTAGCATTAGCATTAGTTCATTATTTCAGCAGTAGTGATGTCCGATGTTTAGAAAACATTTCAATTTAGCTAAAATTCGCAAACATACAGTATATTCGACCAAAAACAGGACTGTGCATACGAAAAACTGCTATCAATACATTTTCACATAATATACATTCTCTTTTAAAATGGAGGTGTGTAAGTATGGAAGTAAATGAGTGTCATCGGATTTTGAAAATAAAAAGCCATTGAATTTTAAGCACTGAATATTTATGCATTGAAATAACGTATCTGAATTTTTTGCAGCATTGAAATAATGTATCTGAATGTTTTGCCTCTGAATTTAACTCATTACATTTTAAAGGTGCAGTGTGTAATATGACATCATCAAGAAAGTTCTACAAAGTTCTAGAATGCAACGCTCCCTGGGTAACCCCAACCCTTTAGAATGATAACAGAAGCTACAGTGGCCTTCAAGGACAAGAACAATTCTAAATTTTAAACAATGCACCTGATGACATTCCAACTATGACACTTTCAAGATGGCGGCACTAGGCCTTGGTCCAAGATATGCAGAAATATGGACATATATGAGACCCTTTCTGAGGGAAAAAATAATTATTCAAAACGTTTTTTTCAGCTATTATGCACTACATTAAATGTACTTATGGATATTATAATTACTCTCTACACAATCTGCTAGGAAATAAAACCCAAAATTCTACACACTGCAGCTTTAAACAACACATTTTCACCTTTATTTTATAATGTTCTCAAATTCAAAATCTAATTTTCAACGTTAAAAAATTCAACGTGCCAAATTCAACTGCGAGATCCCATGTATGAAATTCAGAGTAAAACTTTGGGGTCCCAAGGAAGAGCAATCGATCATAGATAGTAGATTGCGTTCAACAAAGAGAGCAAGTGGGAAACAAACATGTTTCTATATATATGCTAGCCATTATATTCTTCCCTATACAGAAACATGTTTGTACTCACCCAAGCACCATCGTTACTTGTGTTGCCGTTTGACATAGCTAAAACCTGATTTGCCTTCCTGCATCAGTCAGGGTTATCCAAGGCAACAAGCTAATATTCCCACTGGCTCTCTTTGTTTGAACGCGATCTAGCATCTATGATTGATTGCTCTTCCTTGAGTCCCCAAAGTTTTACTCTGAATTTCATACATGGGATTTTGCAGTTGAATTTTGCACGTTGAATTTTTTAACGTTGAATATTTAATTTTGAATTTGAGAACATTGTCAAATAAAGGTGAAAATTAGTTGTTTAAAATGTAATGAGTTAAATTCAGAGGCAAAAAATTCAGATACATTATTTCAATGCTGCAAAAATTTCAGATACGTTATTTCAATGCATAAATATTCAGTGCTTAAAATTCAATGGCTTTTTATTTTCAAAATCCGATGACACTCATTTACTTCCATATGTAAGTAAGTCTGTCGGAGTTTGTGTGTGTGTGTGTGCGTTCCTATTTTCTTTTTTAAATTGCCCTTTGTTTGTTTGACACTATACTATATATATGTACTTGTATACACTTTTGTAAATGCTGTTCAAGCTGCAGCTCAGTTCTTGGCAGTCCCACCGCATAACTGCCATTTTGATGGAAGCTGTATGGAACAACATTTTAACACCAAGCAGACACTTTTTTTTAATAACAGATACAACGAGATGGACGGTAGAATATACTATAAATATGCATTACATTACATTTCGGAGAATTGAGTTCAGGGCAAATAATTTTTTTAGATGAGCCAGTGCTGAAAAAGCATGGTCTTAATGGACAGGTGTCCACTTAAAATCTCTGGCAAAAGCTAAGACTAATGGATTGCTTTATATGCAGCACATTGAGAGAATGGAAAAGGGATTGGGAGAGCTTAAGCGCTTGAAGCACCCTGTTTCCACAGATTCCTGCATAAATATGTTGCTTTAATTACCACATGCATGCGTGTGTCAGATCTAACCTTTTCCAGCTCAATTTTTTCAGGACTGTGAATATGAACTTGACTGTCACGGGCCAGAGAAATACACAGCAAATCTTCTAAGGATCCTTTTGTAATTGTAATTTGCAACGAAACAGCCTATTCTTATATCATATTCTAATGTTTGATTTTGATTTTTATCCTGAGTCTATACCAGAAAGTTAAAGCTGGGGTGGAGGATTTGGGGAGAACATGGCAGTTGGGATAGAGATTCGAATCCAAATACTTCAACCGCTCCACTTTTTCTCTTTGGTCCCTCCCCTATGGTCCCTCCCTGACATGCTCTACACCAACAAAGTTGAGCCAAAGTGAATGGACAGTCCTAACAGCCAATAAGAACAGAGAATTGGAGCCTCGCTCTGATTGGTCAAAGTGTACAGCTCATGTTAACTTTGACCAATCAGAAATCACATACCCCATCTTAAAATGACTGTATCTCACTTAAGTTAACAGTTGGAAATTGTACGGGGAATGTGACCCATCAGGTAATGTGAGACACCCCCTGTATCTAGGCAATGGAACACATTTTTGGTCATGTGATATATGTTTTCAAGCCCCTCTCATTTCAACTTGGCCATGAAAGAGAGGACCTCCTGGTGCATGTCAAAGTACATTTTCTTGCTGTCAACTTAATCGATTGCTGTGCCAAAGCAAATTGATTCAGGTAGAAAAACTTCTATCATACATGTTGATGAACTACCAACATATGAAACCATGTGATGATGATAACTGAAGATTAGCCTGATTTTCTGAGAGAGGTAGTTTTTTTCTCAAATTGTGGCAGTGGGGTAAAGTGAGACAGTGTCTGTGTCCTCTTTTAATTAATCCATTATAGTTGAGGTAGTGAGGAGACTAGTTTGAATAAGACAAAAGACAATGTGGCCTGGAGGTGGGGGTTGATGGTTATAGGGGTGTCAGCAAGGACATGGTTTGGCACGTATGTATGTGGGGGACAGGAGAGTGACCTTTTACACCAATAGACTCTAAGTAATATGTCTTTATTCAATGAATGATACCAATAAAACAAATACAGAAAAATATTAATCAAAGACTCAAAAGATGGAAAATGACAGCTGGGTCTAGTCCTGTGTTCTGAGTCCAAGGCTGTTCTAGCTGGTTCTGATTGTTCTTTGCTTTGACCCCCAGACATTAGCTGGCTCTAAGGATCCTGTGATCTGACCCCCAGACCCAATCTAACTGGTTCTATCTGTCATTTGAATGCTAATTAATGAATATGAATTATATGGTGTATTTGATCAGAGTTACTTTCAAGTGTTTAGAAAATGTTTTTCTTAATTGACCAAACCCCATGATTCTGTTACTAGTAAGACATTAGTTTTGGAATATTTGGTTTCAAGCTAACTGTCAGGATTGTAACTGTTACAACATTTGTTGTTATGGTAGTTTCAGAGTGTAAACAGTAAGTGGATCAGTTTACCCCCTTGATTTCTCTGGTCTGTCTCAGTTTACCCCACAGCTGGACACAAGATACCAAGGGGGCAAAATCCCTTTTTTTTAAAAAACAGACATGGAGCGTTATAAAAGGTTGTTCACCAGAAATGATATCCAGGACCTTCCAGGATCCCAACCTGGGTGGACAACCTGGTCAACAAGCTGCTGGAAAGCTACAGGGGGCCGACATAGAGCAAATCAGAACCACTGTTTAAGCGAATGGGGGTGAATGGGGGTGGGCTAATAGGGAATTTTTTAAACTTATAGATATCATTATGAAACTTTGCAAGTTGATTACTGACATTAAAAAAACAACTTTTCGTATTACAGTATTTTCCAAAAAGTTTGAATAAATATGAAAAATCATCAATAACTTACTAATGATGCGTACATTTGCATATCTGCAAAGCCCCAAAATCTAGATGTTGGACAAAAGCTGAGTCAATTTGTTTTTAAATTTTGAAAACAAAACAAGTGTCCAACTGCCTGAAGCCTTTCCTAATCACAGTTCAAATTTGATCAATAACCCATAGAAAATGAATTTTTTACACAGTTTTTTCCAAGGGAATGTCTAGCCGTTTCCTAAAATACCAGCTAGAGACTCCAAAAGGACACTTTTGATCCATGGCACATGAAATGTAAAAAAAAAATTTTCTATGGGTTATTTATCTTCAGGCAGTTGGACACTTGTTTTGTTTTCAAAATTTAAAAACAAATTGACTTTGTTTTCTTCCAACATCTAGATTTTGGGGCTTTGCAGATATGCAAATTTACGCATCATTAGTAAGATATCGATGATTTTATTTAAACATTTTGGAAAATACTGTAATACAAAACGTTTTTGTTTTGATGTCAGTAATCAACTGGCAAAGTTTCATAATGATATCTATAAGTTCAAAAAATTGCCCATTAGCCCATCCCCATTCACCCCCATTCACTTAAACAGTGGTTCTGATTTGCTATGTAGGCCCTCTGTAGCTTTCCAGCAGCTTGTTGACAAGGTTGTCCACCCAGGTTGTGATCGTGGAAGGTCCTAGATGTCATTTTTGGTTAACAACCTTTTACAACGCTCCATGTCCATAAAATCACTTTGCCCCCTGGGTAAGACAACTTTTTTTAAAACAATCATATTTTCACTGCACTTTGTCATGAATAAATTCTGCTAATGCCCTTTTCTGTGAAACATCCTGAATTAATGGGAAACGTGTAAATTTGAGTGATAAATCATTTTAGCTCGCTAAGAGGAGAGCAAATGTAAAAAGTAACTCACATTACTCCGTTCTCCCCTACCCCAGTCACTGCTTATATTTTGAAAACATCTGAACTAACTCTGACTGACGGCAGACTTGCTGTTCAATGTGATATTCATTCAACTCAACCGAAAAAAAAAGAAAAGAGTGACAAACAATATCTGAAGAAACAATTTAAATATCTAAGAGCAAACATCAGGCTATAAAACATCATCTGTGACATTACACCATAATTATCTTTTAAAAATTCAATTCAATTCAGTTTATTTAAGAAGGTGACAAATTAATTAAACGGATGATCATACATGGATTAAAAAAAATACAGAATTAGCCAAAAGGCTAAAAAGTGATTTTGACAACACGCATTCTACTTAATCACTGACTCCACCTTTAATTGAATATATTTTCCATTCAAAATGAAACAGAAAAAAATAGGTATTGTTACCTATACGTTTAGTGTAAGCTGCATGAAAACAGTATAAAGCTTAACAAGAGTATTGTTAGTGACCAAGTGCTCAAATGTAAATCTTCCACTTGGTGATGTCAGGGAAGGAGAGATGAAGGATGTTCCTCCTTTAATAGTACAGACATTTTGTGAGAAAATAGGGGTGGACCTCAAACAAATTGCAACAAAAACCATTCCAACTGTTTTTGACTCATGAATAAATAAATAATGTAAATAATAACATACTAAAAGTCTTAAGGAATCCATGTGGTGGAAAGTTATTTTCTAAGGGGTTTCCTAACCATAACTTTATACCAATTTTCGGCTTCCTTTAGTACTGTTTTGTGGTAGAGGGGATATGTGCCAAATTGTTAACCTTTTCAGAAAAGCTTGAGACTTGGTACACTTATACAGTTTGGGGCCCTGAACATTTTCAGATATTTAGCCATTGCAAAATCGAATCATGGTTGCCGTGGCGACCATTTTACTTTCCGCCATAGCCTAATTATGCATTTTTCATCATAACTCCAGAACCAGACATAATAACACATAACTAGTGATGTCTACCCCTATGTTTTCATGGTCAGGGATTACAATGATACCACATACAACATCAGAAACTATTCAGGTGAATAGTTAAGGGTGAATTCAATGATTTTGCCTGGTGTCCCATTGATGACTGCTGGGGAGGTCAGTTGTCAACCATAAGCCTACATCACTATATGCCTCACCACACGTACCTGCAGAGAGTGTGTCTGCACTCTTTCAATCTACCATACTGTCAACAGGATAAAGAGGCAGCTTTATTGGGTCTGTGAGCTGCATGTCAAAGAAGAGGCTGATCTGAACAAACACCATCAGATAACACAGACTTGATGTGTCACACAGTGCCAGTGAATAGTGCTTCTCTCTGTTATCTTACTCTTTTTGCATCACTGGCACATAGAAGTAAAACATACAACCGCATATGTAGTAAACACAATATTACAACATATTATTACATATTATTATACATAACACAACCAGCAACACTTTTGAAAACTTTCAAACTGAAGTTATCTCATGGTGTCATCTAGTGGTCATGCTGTCCAACTGCAAAATTTGGATTGAAGTGAAGTTTTGAAGTTGGCAGTAAGCACATTGGAAGGTTAGAACTACTTTCATCATATTACATCCCCATGTAATATGCCTATACTGTATATACTGTACATCCCCCATCAATTCCATCAGTTGACAGATGTGTTCTTCTCTGTACGAGCGTGGTAGAAAACTGAAGCAGGGAAAAAATTGCTGAGCCAACAAAGGGGGAAATATTTGTTTCCTCAAATGTCTAGGCTCTAGAATGAAGGAAGCACCCTGGCTGCTCTTCCCACACTACACCCTTTAACAATCACAGTCAGTCACTGGTACTTGCCTACTATGCAGTGAATGCCTCATGGCCCATCCTGCATCCTGGACATGGTCAAACAATATACCCCAGCTTTGCTACTAGCTCCCTGTGGTTGGGGCAGCAATCGCTCCAGACAATCCATTGCCCCTGTTACACTGCCCATGGAAGCCGGGGAATATTCCCTCTTTTCTCAGCCACACCCTGAAGTGTAAACAGGACAGACACTGAAAGGCAGACACAGCTTGTTCCGGCAATTTATTTGATTATTTCCATTTTAAAGTAATAAGAATTCATTCTTTAGAAATAGTGAAATAGGACTTTTCTGCAGCAGGACGGTGTGTGGGGGGAATGAGACAAAATAAACTACATGTTTGTTTGTTTGTTCCTGGTAATAAGGGAACATGTCACCCATTGCAACAGAATTGCTCATCTGTGTTTTATTATAATTTTTGTACAAAGATGAATTTATCTGGCAAATAGTTTAGTTGGATCAATTCATTATTGGGTGTGGAGTACCCAGTTTTTTGCCTGTATCAATAGGATGTTGCTTTTACGAGAACTTCTGGGCAGAAGCCCTGAAATCCGTGGTGGACCAATTAAGCTACGGTTGTATTTTGACCTTTGAGTCAGTGGATGAGTTGGCGCATATACAGTATAGTGAGACTATGATTGGCTGGGAGCAGCTAGTGGGCCGGAGAATCTCCACACACACCTGCATCCACAACCTACCCAATGCTCTTATTAGCTTTCTTTTATACAAACGGCAAACTGCATTACCGTTTAATGCTATTTCCTTTTTGTAGAGAGTGTTTTGTAACACTTTCTGGATGGGTTTTTCATTTTGTTGTCACTTATGTTTCCACAATTCTATTAAAATGTACTCCTGGAAATGATTTGATATTCATTTTTTTTTACATCGATATTAAAGGTGGAGGCAGTGATTCTGGAGAACGCTTCTCATTAAAATCACTTTTAGTCAAAATCTGTGAATAGCTTCTCATCATCCGCTCACTGTCTGTAATGTGTGTGTGGACCGTGGAAGATATTCCCTGATTTTGACAACAAGTGTTGTACAACACCTTTATTGTATTCAAAACCAATATTTTAGTTTTAATAAACAACAATTTTCCCCTGATCTGTTTTGCAGTGAAGAATTAAGCAGATGTCCATGGTCTCTGGTCAATGAGTCCTAATGACTTCAGTGATCCCCTGGATTTCATAACACATCTGGTAAAAACATGTTATTCCTTCTGTACTTGGGTTCATGACACTATTGACATTTCCATTAGCTTCAACTGTTACAAATATGACATTGAGGAACATGGTGAACAGTAGGGATGGGAATTGATAAGAATTTAACAATTCCGGTTCCGATTCTGCTTATCGATCCGATCCGATTCCTTATCGATTCTCATTGGGTGAGAGAATAAGTACAAATTAGTTTGTTTATATTAACTCTCTTTAATATCTGATCAGAGGTGTGTCTAGTCTGTGCCTTGAAAGATTATCAAGAGTAGGCTACTTGAGGATTAGGAAATTGTCAATTTTCACATTAATTGGTCCAGACAAAAAAATAAATGTTTGGCTTTTAAGCCCAAATGCCATTATGTGCCCTAAAAACTAAAAACACAGACTGAAAACAGTCAAGGAAGAGCTTGTGCCTTTTGGAATATTAACAGTGCTCATTTGCACTTGAAACAAAATTCAACTGACATAATAAATATAAACAAGTCTTTTGAAAAGATAAGACCAGCTATCAACTTTGGCAAATTAACCATTTTTATGCCGAAAAATCATCATGTTTGCCCTCTCAGGAAGGATACGAGATATTTAATGTATACATGTTAAGTGTTATTATATGAAGATTGCGCCCTTACTCTGAAAGGGCAACGTGATGATGTCACTACGTTCACGTGAAGGAACTCTTTCTTTATAGGTCCGTGGAAGGAACGCGTCAGGTCAAACTGTCACGTTGTACGTTGTTGTTGAACTGACTGCACAGTCATGTAGGCTATTCAAGAAGAGAATAAATACGCCATGAAGACTAAAAGAGAATTTATCGCTTTGCTTATTCTTCACCACACCAGCAACGAGGAGTCACCGCTCCATCTCAGCTTTACAATGTACATGCTGTTCTTATGTGCAGCGCGCTGTTTATTATTAATATAATGAACCGGTTCTTGTTTAGAACCGGTTCTCGATTCCCATCCCTAGTGAACAGTATAGCTTCTTAACAATGGCATATTAGCATGCTGATGTTAACATTTAGCTCAAAGTACAACTGCCTATACACATGGCCTATTAGGGCACATTCACACTAGGCCATCTGTACTGTGGCCAAGTACGTTTGCCCCCTAAAGTCTAGTTGGTTTGACCAGTGTCAGTGCGCTTTTCCTACTCAAGATCAGAACACTTCCTCGGACCTAGCACAGTTGGGAGAGGTGAGCTTGGGCAAGGTACAGATGCTAATGAGCCGACATGCACACAAGCACGCGCATAGACACCGATCCTGACGTCAGTTTATAAGAGACTGTTTCGTGCGACCCAATACGTGGTACATAGAAGCGTCGGTCTGATGTAGAAGTGGAATGTTTGCTGCAAATATGATCGGATGAAACTATTCAAAAACAATCAGATATAGACTTTCAGTTCCCTCTGAATCCCAAACGCGCATATACTGTAGACGTGACGTAGGGCAAGAAGCAATGGTGCCTAGGCCCAGATCTTTAGAAACAGTCTGAGTACAGGCCGGTGGAGGAGTGGTGTGTGTGGGGGATAATGGTGCTTAGGCACGGTACGGGGCAGCTGGGCCTAGTGTGAGTGCACCCTAGCAAACCTCTATTCAGGTTTCATGTCGATATAGTCGCTTTGTTATCATGTTTGTTTTAAATATGTATTTAACGACAGCACTTCCAAATTTAATAATGACAAAGCAAACTATAGAATTCACTCACTACACACACACACACACACACACACACACACACACACACACACACACACACACACACACACGCACACACACTAACACACACACTCATCTTAATATGAGCTCAAGAGAAATTAAAGGGCTTTTCCCATGAAATACAACAAGTGCAGACATTCTTTATTGCTGTCACCGTTAGTCATTGTACCACACTTCTCATCATCAGATTGTTTCTTGTTATGTCAGCTAATCCAATAGCAATCACACTTTCCACACAAGCTTCCTTTGAAAGTCCTAATCACATCCTAATGACAGAAATGCATTCCATTTCCTTCACACAAGCCTCAATGGGAAAAGTCAAGCCATGCACACAATATCAATAGATGCTCACTAAACACCAGCAGAAAATATCAGGAGAACAGCAGGGAAGCTGTATTTTCTTGACTGCTAGTAAGTGAATGTAATTGCCCTCCTGCAGCTGGCAAGGGATGTTGTTAGTGTATGTGAATCAATACTGTAGTGTTCGGCAGCAACAACAGAGATGCGCGTGAAAGTATTATCATACTGAAAGCCCCTTGACAAATGTGATTAGCGGCCGTTGGAGAGGGGCTGTTCCCACAAGGACCTGCTGCCACGGCGACCCTGCTTAACCTCTTGATTCTCAGGGTTCAAGTCCAATTAACCTTTGGAAGGAAGCAGGAGTCTCACCAGTGGTTCAGTGGATAGAAGCCCAATAGTAATCATTTCATTTTCTGGTTCATCAAACAGGCCCGGGCCCCACCTCACTAATCTCAATCAAAGACATAGCCATTTATCATCGTAGACACTCAAAGGAACAGTTTGACCATAGTAGGCTGGTTAGAGCTCAATCCATGTATCATGTAGCCTATCTACTGTTAACAACTCACACAGACACTGTGACATGTACTTTTTATGTATATTTGTCTTACTTTTATATACATACTAGTTCAATGTTTATGTTTACCTGTACATTGATTGTATAAATACAGAAGCTCTATGCCTGGGATGCTAGTGGTACTGACGCTAGCAGTATGTACCTATATGCTACATGTATCATATTTGAGTCCATTGCAAGAGAATGTACATCTCCCAGCATGGTCCAACCTCATCTTAAAGGCCAGGACACACCAGTCCGACTACCCGAAAATGGAGTCTGCCGTTTCAGGCAGCTCCAGTCTGTCCGTTGCGGCCAAAAAAGTGCCAAGAACACACCGAGCCGACGAC
The DNA here is from genome assembly GCA_026929865.2 of Hyperoplus lanceolatus. Classification (NCBI taxonomy): domain Eukaryota; kingdom Metazoa; phylum Chordata; class Actinopteri; order Uranoscopiformes; family Ammodytidae; genus Hyperoplus; species Hyperoplus lanceolatus. The sequence goes on from CM049397.1 coordinate 1,384,166, forward strand.
TGACTTTCCGTACGCTCTGCGCTTGCACGAAACGTAATGTCTCCACAACAGCAGGCGGCGCTAATCTGTATTGTGGCCCAAAAAAATACGGAAGCCGGAAATGATGGGACAGCTCTCTAGACCATAAACATAGATATAAATACGTATTTATATTTATGGACCATAAAGAGCACCATTTTTAGCAGAGAGTGTCGAGCAGTCAACAAGGGTTGATGCATGTGAGTACTCGCTGAACAAAACAAACAAACACATTAAAACAATGGCTAACTGTTGTTAGCTGTTTGTGCTACCCGCCTCACTTCCGGGCTTCACTGATTCGCTAGCCCTCCACCATTTTGCTCCAACTGAAAGACTGCCCACCGCCATGTTCAATCGGCTCAAAAGAAGCCCGACGACATCTACGACGACCGACGTCACGGCACACACCAAACAGATTCGTGTCCCCGCCCCTTCCAGACTCTCCGACGGCGATAATCGGGCCGCTGTGTCCTGGCCTTAAGAAGCCGTATTAAATGTGTTTGAAGTGGGGAGGTTCTCCCTGTGTAAACTGAGGGTCCTCTCTTAGCTCACTGAATGCTCGTGATTGATCCAGGCTGACTGGCTCTGAGAGGACCAGACACATAGATTGATGACCCAGAGGTCAGCACAAACACACAGGTCGTAGGATGTAATTAGGGGCTCGCTGTGGGAGATAGATGAGTGACAGATTAAAATCAAAGGAGACAGCTAAAGGGGGAATTCCATTATGTTACAAGTTGCTTTGTCTTAAAAACAGTAGGTTAAGTTTATTTATATTAGTTTTTTTTTTCAATATAGCTGTAAACACACTACCTGCATGTTGAACTATTGAATGAACCCTACAAGGGGCACTCATTGAAATAGGCTTACTTTCAAAATGTCAACCCTGTAGAGTAATTGGAGGATATTACGAGACTATTTTTACTTTAGCAAATATTTTAAAATATTCATTTTGATGTTGCAAATCAAGGTCAACCAGGGTACCATATATGGTTCCTTGCCCTATACAGGGTTAACTAAAATATTGACCAAATTTCTCTTTTCCAGTATCAAGTGAAAAGGGCCAAAGCATCAGCAGATGTTTATTCCCATGAATGGAAAATACCTGTGTCATGCTGTAGCTGGATTTCAAGTAGCATCATGGACTATATTAACATTACTGTTTCTACAATGACTTGTATTTCTTCTATCAAGATAGCACTCAAAGCATGAGTGTCTCCTCATCCAGAGGGGAATTGAGTCATCTTTCTCTCTGTCAATCACATTACATTTGGGTCAGTAGGTCTGTCACAGGAGTAAGTACTTTCAAACACATACCAGTGAGTCCCTACTTTAACAAGTATGTTACATAATAGAGTTGTCTTTGATCCGCATAGGCACTAAACCAACAGGATACCATGATTATTTAAATGTTCATTTTGTTGTGATAGCTCGGGGATTGGACCCAAAAACACAATGCAGAAACTCAGGTAAACCAGTTTTCGAACAATATTTATTGTTAGGGGGATCCGCGACAGACAGGCAGGGATACTGGACGGCCGGGGGTTGTAGCAAGCATGAACAGGTGTGAATCCGGAGCTGCAGGCAGGAAAGGTGATCGGCGGAGGCAAACTGACACGGAAGAAAACGAGAGCAGAGTTAGTGACTTGCTCCAACTGAGGACGTGAAAAACAACAAACAAAAGACAAGAAACTCGGGCATAATACTGCTCTGGGAAGTAGTACACTCTGGCGCCGGATGACTGGAGTCCATAGGCTTAAGTAGAGAGGGTCTAATTAGCCAACGATCCTCACCTGGAGCAGTCTACCCAGGAGTGCCGCCACACCCACATGCCAACAGGGAGACAGTGAGTCATGACACATTTTTTTCCATTCCTCTCTTGATGAGAAGATTCAGAATATTTTGGACAGATATTTTGGGGGTTCTAAATCAACTTACACTTTAGGCAGTCATCATACCTTTACAACAGAAAGCATGTGCAGGGCTGTACAGTGCGACAGTTTTGATCGCATTTGCTACTGAAATTGATCACGTGCGATGATGAATACAAGTCCAGTTGCACCAGTGCTAATGGGCAGATGCTGTCTGTTTGAGACACAGAGGAGCTGTGCACAATACTGCTTAGAGGGCTCTACATTAACACTCTCCAAATGCGGGTGAATGTAGTCTTAGGCAAGTAAGTTATTAAGTCTACCCTCCACTTTGGCTGGTGAAAGATGTGTGCTCGGGATCTGTGCTTGTGCGGCGATTACAGCGTCTAACTTCACCAACGGTTAAAACAGGAAGGAGACGGCTCTCTATCCCTGCGTTCCATTAGTAGTTGCACTTCCCCTCGTTCATTTACCCTCAGCCCTTGGTATGACGTAACAGCATACGTTGCACGGAGGGAACTTGGAGTGCGGAGGGAGACTGGGCGGGGGAGGAGCGGGGGATTTAAATGGAACCCACTTGCTCACTTGCCCTTGTAGTCGCAATGGACCGTCAGTTACATAGGTAGTTGTAGTTCTGAATGCAATAATATAGAATTATAACATTCTGCTAAGGTAGCCAATGTTGCAGAAAGCCATTTCCATAGCATAACAAACATTGAATTTCGACACGGTAACTCAGATTATCAAGATATTGTTACTTACACATGTAAATTGTTTGCTCCAACATATTTTCTTATTTATGTTAGTTTCAACCAAAAACATTTGTTTTAAATAGTCCTATAATTGGCAGCCATCTGTGTTATAGCAGCAATGTGTAAACTGCAATACTTTCACTGGATTGTTCCTTTGGAAATAGGATAGCCTAATTGAGGCGTTTTGGAATATTTATATATATATATATATATATATATATATATATATATATATATATTTGTCCTGCGGGTGGCCGCGATGTCCCTAAAAGCATACAGTCTACCGGAAAATAAAAGGAGAAGAAGAAGAAGACGAACTGCAATGCACTGTGGGTGATATCCACCTCAAAGTGACCATGGATGTTCACTTGATCACTCAGTCCTCCGAGGGTCTATCTCACAAAGATCACTTCAGTTTCCAGACAATTGGAACGACACTTAAGATGGCGGCGGGGATTCCCCGAGGGCAAGTGCCTAGGGCAAGTGAACGAGGGCCTGTTGAACGGGTATTGGAACGCAGGGTTTACATTAACGCAGTCAAGTTAGTGCGTGTGCAAACAGAACATTTCCTGTGCGCCTTCACAATGAAAGTCGGTTACTAGCCAAATGCGAGTTGACTTTTATTTTGAAGCAGGTAAGAACAGGAAGTTAGCGCTTCACAGCCCTGCAGCCAACCATGGACCTATAAAGAAAGCAGTCAACAGCAGTAACTATCTATGATTTACACAAAGATTGACACAACCTATTTAACTTGGCCTAAATTGTATAACTATGTTTACTAATTTATTTAATAGGCTATGGGCCGGTTTCGCAGACATGGATCAAGCCTAGTTCTGGACTAAATTGTACTTTCAATGGACAATCTCCATTCAAAATTCCATTTAGTCCAGGACTAGGCTTAATCCATGTCTGTGAAACTGGCCCTATATGTTCAATGTTTTAAAGTATGGTTTTCATTAAAAGAATGAAATGTTCTAAAAATGTTTGTTATTATTAGCCTAATATAATAATGATATGTTTATAAAAATATATAGGTATAGACATTATTTTTATAGTTCTATGGGGGGGAAATAATTCTGAATCAGCAAAAAAAAGTGCCATTGGCAGGTTAGACTCTTTTGTCTAAATTGCAATCAGTGCACCCCTATTAATTTTTCTACAATTATTACTGCACACTAGGATATCATATTCATTGAGAATCTCAAATAAAACCAAGATGACATCAGGGCTGCCAAGTTTCACCAAAAGTTTGGAGTGAGATTTTTTGGCCGAGGGACCCAAAACCGTGTCCTCTTTCCCACCCAATCATTTTTGCTAGTGTCCTGCAAGTTTACATATTGTTCATAATAAATCAGAAATAAAAGACAATTAGAAAATGTGATAAAACATCAAAAATCTTATTAAAATAAACAAATTCATGAATTGCAAAGTCGTAGGACCGGTTTTAATTAAACATTGGGTGTGGACATATTGTAAGTGGGGGTCTGGGGTTCCCCCCCAGAAAATTCTGAGCATTAAACACTTAATTTCCTGCATTCTGGTGAATTTTTATGAAGCAATGTGTGCCTTTTCTGCATTCATTTTATGTAAAGTAAAATAGAACATTCACGGTTTCGCTGACACAAATTTAATTGAATAGCCTACAATGCATGTGTAGTGCTTTCAAATACCTCCTGTAGCCTATTGTTAAAACATTTGGTTAAACTGTAATAAAGGTAATCATTCTATATGTATTCAACATTGTATGGGTTATCCAATTATCCAATTTCAATTCACCATTATTGTATTAAATCTATGACACTTGATGTCTTCTCAGAACATATTTTTCCCACAGTAACCTCTAAGCTTAGTTACTCAATACATTCATTCAATTAATGTTGACAACATTTTAGAACAAAAATGTGTTGGTGTGTCAACCAGCCCAATAACATAATGCAAAACAAGCTTGAATATATCAAGTGAAGTGACTGATTTGAATTAAGGTGTTCTTACCTCTTTGTTCATTTAATACCGGCGTCCTTGCTGTCATTAATTTTCCATATAATTTGAAAAAAAGGGCGGGACTGGGAGGCGGCGGTCTTTTATTAGTTTTGTAGTGTAACGCAGGGGGGCGTGGCCGTGGTGGTTTGCCAAGTGGCTGCTGCGGCTACGGGCTGCACACGGCCATGGACCTATAAAGAAACCGCGCGTGCAGAAAGCGTGGCAGAAAGAGGATTTCACGGAACTCAGTCCGTTTAGCTTTTCAAAATAAGACTTTCAAAGTAAAAGTACCAAAAAAAATATATATTACGGGGATTCATTTCTCTGCGTGAGAAATTGGAGGTGTAGCGTGTGAACTGGTTGATATGCGTGTGTCTCACGGCCAAAGCGTGAGACTTGGCCGCTCTGTGACATGCTCAAAGGTAATTAGAGCTAAATGCAAGGGTTAGGGTCATGCAAGTTTTCGATCATACTTTGTGTGCTACCAAATTTATTTTTGTGCTACTGAATTTTTTTGCTTGCTAGCACCAGTGCTACCATTTAAAAAAATAAGCGTGTGTGTGTGTGTGTGTGTGTGTGTGTGTGTGTGTGTGCACATCTGTATTACTGTGTCTTACTAACAACATTGTTATTTTACTAACCTAACATGAACAGATCAAACTTAGCTGATTATCTTGTCACTGTCCAGGACACAATCTGTCCATCTAGCCAGACAGTATTCCCTGCTTGTCTCATGTTAAGGATGCTAATAGTGTGTGTGTAGTGCTACCAGACAGTGGGGTCACAAAGCAAGCATAGCTTGCTGTGTGTTAACAATGTGCTGCTGGGAGGGCTAGCAGCAGGACGGACAAGTCTTTGTTGTGCCACATGGCTTGTGGGCTGAAAATGGGCCATGAGGGAGTTGTTCACCCAATTGTTCTACTGCGGGTGACATGCATCAGTATCAGCTCTGTTTAAATAGCCGCTCCCCCCACTGACAGATGTATAAATTTGAGGATTTTTTTTTCTTTGAACAAGATTAGGATTATTTAGAGGGGGTTAATGTTATTTTGTATGGATGATGTGTCAAAGGGGATGAATGTGAGGGGTCCGATTGGCTGCCTCTTTGATGTTGCTTTGAGCTGTTTGTTTGTCATATAGTGAACTAGCAGTGAAGAGCTTTCTCTCTTCTGTTATGTATACACAATATACACATGTCACAATCAGAACTCCATAGTGTAAACACATAACAAGCAGATTAAAGAGGAGTCTTCCTATACAACCAAGACTAGCAGTCACTGAGTCCCTCACCTGAATTGTTAAATTATGTGTAATTGTTTGGAAATGTTTCTGAAATGTTTGATTAATATAAAAGTGTAATAAAATTCCTTTTGATTTGTGCTACTGTCCTTGTCAGGTTCTGTCCACACTGTGACGTAGTTGGTAGTAAATGATAGCTCATTTCACCAGCCAATAGTGCTAGATCCACATTTGTAATTTGAATTGTCTTGCATTACAGAATAAATAAAGATGAGGATATTTATACATTATGATATATGAATATAAATACAATATTAATAAAGAGATTGGTAACACTTTATAATAGTGTTTATTCATAAGTCATTAGAAAATGATGAACCAATCATTTACAAAACAGTAAATATATATATATATATATATATATATATATATATATATATATATATATATATATATATATATATATATATATATATATATATTTGTACCTGATTGGTAATGCTTTATATGAAGGTCCTTGTAATAAGCATCGGTTAATACAGTGGTTCTCAATTATTTTCTGTCATGCCCCCCCTAGGGGATAGACATTTTTTTATCTATTTATCTGTACAAAACCACTGTATGAGTTTCTGGCATGAGCATTCTGCATACAATCACCTTACTATCAAATTAGATAACAAAGATTAGCTGAGATAACTTCTGCAGCAAAAAAATTCAAAGTTCAGTTTATTAGCTCAATTTGTAACATTTAAACAAGACTGCTCAGTCTGTGTGAATCTCAGGACAGAGAAACAAGAGCAAATGTTTCACTGAAGTTTTATTTGTATAGCCCAAAATCACAAATGCATTTGTCTCAGTGGGCTTCATACAATATGATATATGATACAATATGATACAATATGACACCCTGCCCTTACACCCTTAGCTCGGCTGAGAAAAAAACTCCCAGTAAAAACCCTTGGGAACACTTTATAATAACTATCCGTTGAATCACTTCATCTGGGAGGAAATCCGAGATACCGACGAGGCTGAAATAGGCTATAGACTATACACAGTGCATGGGCAACTGAGGGCAGCCCCATTTTCAAATATTTTTAAATACACTCAATACACACTGTGCATGCCATGGACTTGAACGTGACGTGATCAGTTAATCTCGGATTACCTCCCAGATGAACTGATTCAATTATTAAGCTATTAACTATCTACCATTGTTATAAATCCTTAACAAACTGCTAACAAACACTTAACAAATCATTAATAATCATTAATTAAGAGTTTACTAATGATCTATTAACGAGTTACAACGGATAGTTATTATAAAGTGTTACCAAACCCTTTACCGGGAATAAAAAAAAAATGTAAGAAATCTCAGGGAGAGTCGACAGAGTAAGGGATCCCTCTCCCAGGACGGACATGCTGTAATAGTTGTCATAAGTAGAGAAAATCATGAAGGAATTTGATCATTGACCAGTTGATTACATGGTAATCACCTGGTGATACCCCTCCTCTTTCATCTCAAGCCCCTCCTCTTTCCCCTTCGGTTCCTCTCATTTCTCTCCAGCCCCTCCCCTTTCATCTCAGTCCCGCCCCTTCCAGTTGTTCAGGGGCCGTATTCACAAAACATTTTATCTTAGCGCTAAGAGTACTCCTAAGGAGCACTAAAAGTTCTTAGTAAGGAGTAATTTCTTAAAACCTATTCACAAAGCTGATAAGACCAACTTTTACTAAGGAATGGGAGGGACTCCTAAACTAAGAATAGAGGGTGTGGTTGACTCTGTTGCTATGGATGACGTCATGTTCATACCTTTGAAATTTATGATAGAAACACTGTGGGAGATATCCATATCGTGTCGCTGTATTAAAGTAAAGAGTTTTTATATACAATTAATGACTAGTGACACTGATTTAACATGAAACCAATATACTGCAGGGTTTCCCACACATTTGTTCACAATTAACCTACAATAGCGCCACATAGGTCTATTCATTTTAAATTTTACAATGATTTGAATCGGAAAAATATCCTCATTGAACAGCTACACGCCATGCACTCTCACTGTATTTCTCTCAATGGCGGACTATGCAGCAATAATCAGACAGCGACAAACCAGGAAATTCACAATTTAGAAACAACAGCCGGCAAAATCGTAAAGTACATGCGGAAGGAAAAAGGCGAGACGCGCAATTATACAGTAGCGGATCTGTGGAACGGAGGAGATGCTGCGAAGCACCACATATAGGCCTACTCTAGTAGGAAATTAAACCCAAACCTGACACCAACAGTAACTTTCAGTGCATCGTAAACCCAAAGCAACTGCAGGAAAATGAACTTAATAAATATTTTTTATAACAATATAATAAATATAAATGTGTCTATACTTTCTAAATATAGCTTTACTAAGATCATTAAACCCTTACAGCTATTAAAGGTACCTTTTATAAAGCTCATAGCATTAAATCTCTCCAAAACACCATCAAATGGTTGTCTGTGATTTACTCTTAGTGACTTAGGAGTCCTCTCGAGGACTCCTAGCTTTTTATAGATTTAGGAGCTAGTTTTAGCGCTAAAATGCTATGTGAATTACACTTATCTTAAAAAGTTAGGAGTCCTAAAATTAGGAGTGATACGCCCCTTATTTTTGATAGATACTCCTAAATCAGCACGTTAGGACCTACTCTTAGCCTTAAAATGTTTTGTGAATACGGCCCCTGATGTCAATGATGCAGGTCAAAACTGTATTGAAATAATAAATTATGATTATAAATACAAAAAAAAAATTTCCATCATTATTATTATCCTTATTATAGGCCTATTTTTGTTTTTTGCTGGTATGGCTCAAGGAGGGCGTCGCCCTATCGCCCTCTATGGGCGAGCCGCCACTGACCAGTATGTCATCGAGTCCTGCTGCTTTCCCAGGTTTCAGCATGCTCATAGAAACTTCCAGTTCTTCTAGGTCGAAGGGCTTGGTGAGAGCGCTGGCTGATTGTTGGCAGTCTGCTACCGCTGTCTGGCGGTATTCTCTTGTGGGTTTGCGCCGGTCTTGGCTGCGACCGTTTGCCACCAGCTGTGCTGCAACTGAGTTTGCTGTGACTGTTGCGAGCGTGGGTGGTGTGGTATGGTCTTCACCGAGGCGGCGGATTGTGGCCCATGCTTTCCTGCTGTTGTTTGCCCTGTGGTAGGCTTCCAGTAGATCAATGGATGTTTCCGACAGGCCGGGGATGTACTCAGTCTGGCATCCTCTTGGTATGTGTCGCCTGGCTGCCCTTTTCAGCAGTTCTGTGAACATGGTATAGTTGTTTGGGTGTGGTGGAATGCCTGGGATGGAGTCTTCAGTCTCCTTTTGGAATGACATCCAGTTGGCCTTCCGCAGATTAAACCTTCTGCGGAAGGGGACGGTTGTTGCTTGGAGAATGGATCGGATGGTTATGGTGATTGGCCGGTGTTGCGTGTGGGGGATAGGGTCCAGGATCTCTTTCACAGCTCTGGATGATAGTTCGCTGCTCACACAAACAAGGTCTGGGTTTTATCCTCGTTTCCATCTGGCGCTGTGGAAAGATTTAGGCAGTTTGGCGTCGTGAATTAGGGTCAGGTGTTTCGACTCGAGCCAGGTTTCGACTTCCTCTCCATCTTGGTTGTTCACTGTGTAGCCCCACAATGTGCTATGGGCATTGAAGTCCCCAATGCTGATGTGGTATCTCTTGCATCTGTCTGGCAGTTCAGAGTAGAGGAACGGACTTTTGGGGGGTTTATACACTGATGTGACAGAGACGTTTGGGAGGGAAACTGTGATGGTTTCCATATGCCCTTCGGTGGTGTGGGTGCAGACCTCTTCGATGGTGAGGTTTGGTCTGCTGAAGACAGCTGACCCATACTGTCTGTGTCGGATCTCGGCCACCAGCTTCATTCCAGGGATGGCTGGTCGGTGTTGTGCAGGGCCAATGTGGGTTTCCTGCATGCACACTATGTCAAAGCGTTTGGCCGCTATGGCCTGTATGTCTGCCGTACAACTGGAAAATCCTTCAATATTGATTGATGCAATTGACATTGCAGGCCCCGATGGGGGCGAGTGTCTGTGGCGCTTCGGCATTGTCATCTTATTAGAATGCTTGGGTAGGTATACAGATATTGGCAGATAGTGATAATCATATAGCAATATGAGATTGTACCAATCAGTGTTTCCCAGGGTGCACAGCGGGGAGGTTTCTGTAATTGCAGCCCAGGGAGTGAGGGTCACATATGTTTTTGATTCTAAAATGACAACATGTTAAACAGATAACATAATATAAGATTAAAAAAGTAATATACAAAAATTGATTCTAAATAATACAAAATATAACATGAGCATGTCAGTATATTCTGATTATATCCATTATAAATAGCTTTATAGAAGGGATGTAAACATTATTTAGTTACACTAACATTACTAAAATATCAAACTTATTTAAGTAAATAAGTCATTATGCTGGGAAAATAATTAATATAATAAGTAATATCATTTTTAAACTTACTGGAATCTTTGCAGGAATAAAAGTGTTTCTGCAAGGATAGGGATAAATCATACCATTGAGGCTAATAATCAACTTTTTGTAAGGCATGCATATGATGTCACTGCATGGGCCACTGTTTCTGCTGAGATTAGTAGTCATTATCCCAAGTTGCCAGGTTAAAATAAGGGCCACCACTACATTACATTCTTTGACATGCTAAATTGGGTTTAAAGCAGGTACTTTGTTTGCATTTTACTTGGCCTCTTGATGCAGTTCTCCTGAACCCACTGAACCACAGAACAATAAAACAATAAACACATCAACAACAGTTAACATGCCAAACAAGCCTTTAAACAACACATAACAAGTAATCCCATCTGATGGGTGGCCCTGGGTCTTGTTGCCTTGGTAGCTCTATGTGTGTCCCACTTGTTTATGCCCCCACCAGGCCGTCCACATAGGAGTATTAGGGGGTCCTACAGCTGTTCATTCATATGCAGCAGGTAATCCCCTCTGCGTTACAAAAGCACAATCATGTTAACTGTCACAGCTCATGTCGTATAAAACAGTTGGGCCACAAAATGTCTCCGCCTGACCATCTCGGTTTCTACTCGGGCACACTTTTCATTTGCATGTGAATGCTGGCCTCAAGTTAAGCAGTTTGTCATGCAAAGTAAGAGCACACTCTGGAGCTACACGAGCACCAAGCACTGGTGCAATCCGGACCTCTGCAGCGGCTTATTTTGAATGTGTATTTCATCAACTGGGATTAGATTTATGTTTTGATATTATAATTTCCAGAACTAAGGGGTTCGACAACACGAAACGGTGAAGGGGAAAATTCGGGTGACATATCAACAGGAAAAAAGCGCAGGTGAGATCACCTCAGGGGGATTTTTGGAAAACTTAACGTTTTGGTTTCTGTAAACACCGAAACCATTTCCCTGATACGCTGACTCACGCTCCACCCTCTCACATTAGTCTATAACATTTGTGCAAAATACCCACAACACAAGCGAGTTATAAAGTTAGAAGACAAATGAACGGTGCTCCACCACATCACTGTAGGGAGAGTGGTGAGGGTAAAATATAGTAACACTCGCAATTATCTAGGATTAGTAAGTTATTGAGACCACCACTGTCTGGGGAAAGATTTGTGTTGCCGGTTTTCTAGAAATAAACGTGTCTCTAGCCAGGGCAGCCCACATAAAAAACACTATCATACAATATTAGTTAAAAAGGAGCATTAAGGTAGTTTAAATAAAGATTTACTGGCTAAACATTAATAGATTTCACTGGAAAGTGAGTTGATTTTATTTTGAAGTACGACTAACAGGAAGGTATCTCCGGCCTTCACTATCAGAAGTCTTTGTTTTACGAGTTCAATGCGGTGAAATAAGAGGAAGAAAGTTGTATTATATTAACCCCAAACACACGTTGATTAGTGGATCATTTTCGGTACAGTAAGGTTTTATGCATCAAATTGTACGGAGAGTATCTTAGGCTGTGCAGATTATGATAAGTGGTTTCAAAATGTGGGGGAAGAGTAGATAAATTGGTTGAAGGGTTTTAAACAAAAACTGAAAATAATGCATATTACATTATATGAATTGAGTGGAATGTCCCACTTTTCCACTTTTATTGAGGACCTGCACTTATTGTTACCCATCGTACTTTTTCTTCTTCTTATAATTCTTCAATCTTCAAATCTTTTGCCCCCTCATCATGGTGTAGGAACACTTTAAACATGAATCCCTCATCACCAAGAACAATGATAAAAAGCAGGATTAAGGACTATTTAACCACAAACTGTACATGTCCGGTTACTTAGCACTGACTTCCTTTAAATGGAAGTAATGCTTTATTGTGATTTGTCTTATCGTGTTTTGTGTCTTGTATTTTATTTTAAATGTGAACCTTTTATGTTTCTATGCTGCCTTTTTGGCCAGGACTACCTTGGAAAAGAGATTTTCAATCTCAATAGGAATATTCCTTGTGAAATAAAGGCTAATAAAATTAAAATTAAATATTTTTTTTAAATATATGCTGTTGTATGAGACAACATGAGAAAAGAACATTCTTGATTAATGTAAAATTCTAGAAAATTGGGAATTCTAGTCCATGCTTCTACTTAGCAACATTATCAGGAAACATAATGTACATTTATTATCTCATATCTCTGTAGAAATACAGTACTTAAGTACAACTATAGTTAGTCCTGAAAAGCTGGAGATGGGAAATAAATGCAGTTAAAGCTGGGGTATATGATTTCTGATCGGTCAAAGTTAACATGAGCTGACACTTTGACCAATCAGAGCGAGGCTCAGATTCTCTGTTCTTATTGGCTGTTGGGACTGTCCATTCACTTTGGCACAACTTTGTTGGTGTAGACTCGCGTGTCGGGGAGGGACCAAAGAGAACAAGTGGAGCGATTGAGGTATTTGGATTCAAATCTCTATCCCAACTGCCATTTTCTCCCCAAATCCTCCACCCCAGCTTTAATAAAGCAGCATTTCAAAATTATCTTTAACAAAAAATAAATGAATCATAGCATCTAGGATGGACGGTAATGGCAGGTGGCAGCATCAGTCTCTTGTCTGGAGGATATTTCTCATTTGGAGTGTGCTCATCACCTGAAGCTCAGTCCCACCAAGATTTGCTTTTCTCTCCAGGTGAGGCATCTCCCATCCATAAGCATTGAGTAGTCTGTAGGGTCACACATAGCAGCTACAAGCCGCTCATAATCATGATCCGTATACGTCCTGTTCCTCAAGCACAAGCTAGTCTTGGTTGAGGCTCTTGTAATCTTACACCAAGACTGATGTACCTGGCTTCTTGCTGCTCTGTCTGCTTTATGTGCCTAATGACTTCACTGATACTTGCCTACTGTTCTGCTTTGGCTCAAACCTATCTTATGTACCTCCAGGACATGGTCCAAGTAACCATACACCCCACCTTCTCTATGACTATTGTTTGGTTTATTAACCAGATTATTGCATTTGAGGTTTTACCTAGATGGTTTAATGCCGTTATTGAGAGTTGCTTTGATTGAAAGCGTTAAATAAATGTAATGAAATTGAAATTGTGCATTGCTTGGAATATGTGGCTGATAAAGGGTCTACTCTGTTGTGGAAGGACTGTGCAAAGAACAGGAACCCTTGGCTTTGTGTGGGTATTTTACACAGTAATAATACAGATACGCCTTGTGCAAAAGCCACAACCGCAAATATTTAACAATATGATAGTAGGTTGCAAAACTGAAAAAAGAAGGTAAGAGGAGTTTTGACTTTTGGTTGTTATCAGAATGTGTGTGTGTGTGTGTGTGTGTGTGTTTGTGCGTTTATGTGTGTGCGTGTGCACTGACTACAGTCCCATTTGACCTCTATGGTTATGAGGTTGTGTTTTTTTAATTCAGGAGAGACTTCCTGAACAAAAGGTTTACGAATGAACAATTCATTTATTGAAATGTGCTGAAGATATTAGGAGAGTCTTTGGCGATAAGACCCGATCACATAGTAATCTGAAGGGGGCAGCCAAATCCTGGGCTGAGCAGAATACCCCCCGAGGGAGTCTACACACTGGTGGCAGTGAAGAGCTGAAAGTCTGGATGAAGATGATGTGATGAGGACTGGAGGTGAATGGGGTGGAGGAGGGTTGCATCCATCATTGAAATTGCATCTCTGAAATGACAACTGGGAGCAAGTTGAGGACGGTTTTAAACGCTGACAGGCTCACAGATGTTACGCTGAATATGATAGGTTTAAGCTATCGTTAAGCCAGAGAACCTCCCATAAGAGAGTGTGAATGAAACTGAGGGAGGAATATGAAATAAAGAACACGATGCAGATAGTCAGTCATCCTGTCTGAACTTTGGCTAAGCTTCATTTTATTTTTCATGTTTTACACATACTGATAAACATATTCACATTGTTATAGCGTGTAAACCCTTAAGGCCAGGACACACCAGTCCGACTACCCGAAAATGGTGACTGGCGATTCAGGGAGCTCCAGTCTTCTCGTCGCGGCCGAAAAAGTGCAAAGAACACATCAAACCGACTGTTGCCTTTCCGTACGCTCTGCGCTTGCGCGGGACGTAATGTCTCCACAACAGCAGGCGGCGCTAATCTGTATTGTGGCCCGAAAAAATACGGAAGCCAGAAATGATGGGACGGCTCTCTAGACCATAATACGTATTTATATTTATGGACCATAAAGAGCACCATTTTTAGCAAAGAGTGTCGAGCATGGTGTCGAGCAGTCAACAAGGGTTGATGCATGTGAGTACTCGCTGAACGAAACAAACAAACACATTAAAACGATGTTAGCTTTGATGTTTGTGCTACCCGCCTCACTTCTGGGCTTCACTGATTCGCTAGCCCTCCACTAATCAAATTGCTCAAACTGAAAGACTGTCCGCCGCAAAAGAAGCCCGACGACATCAACTACGACCGATTTCACGGCACACACCAAACAGATTTGTGTCTCCGTCCCCTCGAAACTCTACGACGGCGATTATCGGGCCGGTGTGTCCTGGCCTTTAGAATCATGGCCTGGTGTACTCAGCAGGGACAAATGCTTGGCTGTTGATCTGAAGAGTCACTTGGTCCTGCTAAGCACACATTCTAAGAGCCCACATCCAGGCCTGACCAAGCCTCCCTCTGTCCTCCTCTCTCTTACTTAGGCAGCATGTGACATTTGCAAAGCATTCATCACAGCGTTTCTGTTGGAGACTGGCTATTTTACAAGGCAAGGGGCTATCTTAGAGCTGTTTGACCTTTCCGCTTTCCAATATGATTTTGTGATCTGACCCATAAGTGTTCTGCCACAGTCAGCTTCCTCCCCCAATTGTTGCTCACCAAAGAGCTATTAAGACGCTCCATAAGGAACATTTGAGGGCAACACATAGGTCACCATGATTTCCTTATGGTTAAAGATTTCATATACTGCTCAATCATTCTACTAAATATTTACATCTGGCTACTCTATTGACTCAAAATGTGCAATAGTGATTCAACCTATACCTTAAAAAATAAAGTGTCTATGTCTCTAACATCTTTGAGGCAACCCAGTATCCCTAGAAATGATGTTGATATTACTGTATATCCCAATGGTTACTGGAATTATAATGAAGCCAGTACAGAGATGCCATAGGGATGCCAAGAAAAGGACACACACACACACACACACACACACACACATTAAGGGAGTGGATGTTGGGATGGTCACAATCAGATGAACAAATTATGTTAGTTTTATTATATTTATCATAGTTTAAAAAAACTATTGAATGATTAAGTTATTAAGCATGTTGTCAAAGGGAACAGTTACATTATCTGAGGCTATACAACTTTTTATTTATTTATTTGAATACACTGAACCACTGATCCTGGCTTTCTCACCTCATAAATACTTATTATTGTAAGTTCAAAAATCCAGTTAGTTATTGCTGCGTTAGGTAGCATCGCTTTTTCCCCTCCTTTGCTGTGGCCCACAAGCCAATTATAACACAGTATGCATACCAACAAGCCAAACAAATGAGTTAAAGCATTGGTTTGGATCGCATTGGAAGGATGAGATAAACTCATTGGCCCAAATCACATTTACTTGTTTAAATATATACGAAAATGCTTTTGTTATAAGTATAACTTATCAAAATAATTGTTTACAATATGGAAAAAGTCATTGTCATTTATAAATACTAAAATACTTAAATAAAAATGTTTTTACATATTTGACTTATGCCTATTGAGACAACAGGATTAGAAATGTATGGTATTATGATTTCAATCTATTTTGGCCCTTCATACAAATACAGTTAAAAATATCAGTTTCATCAGAACTATCAAGATTTTACTTTTTGAGTGTTAATCTCAACCAGATGTTCTGTCAAATATTAACACCAGAACTCCTCACATTATCAGACTCCACATCCAGGTTGTCAGGGATTGTCCAAACACTGAGCAGTGTCAGCTTTCATCTGACCACAGAGAAGACACAAAGAGTAGGTGTGTGTGTGTGTGTGTGTGTGTGTGTGTGTGTGTGTGTGTGTGTGTGTGTGTGTGTGTGTGTGTGTGTGTGTGTGTGTGTGTGTGTGTGTGTGTGTGTGTGTGTGTGTGTGTGTTGGGGGGCTTAGACCCTTATCCTCTTGCTTCCTCCAGCCTAGTCTCCATCCTCCTCAGTCATCGCGCTGTGCAGAGGCCAGGCCGGCTCTGTCCTGTCTGGAGGATGTATACACATTCTCCTCATCTTTCAGAATGCTTGTCTTTATCAGGCCCATGTCTGCAATTGGCAAGTGAACCAGGGTCTACTGATAGATGTTTCCTCTCAGAGACCAGAATAGTGAGGTCAGTGTTGTGTTATCAATAGCCACCTATAGACACCACATTCTTTTGTTATCCACTGTGTTGTGTATAGCCGCCCCAAGGTAGGAAGTGTATTCAACTAGTTGTTAGTGGACCACAAGGGTAATGAATGATCTGAAGATTCATCCGGGCATTTTACAAAAAATAATGTTGTACAACTATTAGCATTTTGAGGGAGGAAATCCGTTTTTTGACAAACAGCTTTTTGATGTTAAAAAGTGAGTTACCATTTAGTTCTGCAATTATTTGCCATCAGGTATAGCCTATCCCATTCAATTCATTTAATCTCAAATGGAATTCTGCCGTTCTGACTTGAAAGTGATTGATATCCTCTTACAAAGACTATATAATATCATGGATGGCTCACACAGACAAAAGATCTTCCTTTACCTTAACATGACACACTCTCTTCATCTATACTGTTGATTACTATTGATTGTCTGAAAAATGTCATCATAAAATCAATAGTTTATGGAGGCAGTGATATACTACTGCTGTATGAACTCAAAGTTGTCCCCCCTACGTAGCGCCCTATATGTGAACAAAGACCAGGATAAAACATATCCGATTGATTTTCTCTATTGATTTCTTTATCACTCTGATAAGGTAATGACAACATCCGCAAAGCAAATCAGTTTGCAGTCAGATGGAGTGTTTCCTTGTGCTTTAATTAATGAAATAGGTTAATTGGTTGATGTGGCCCAAACAGTGTCTCAAGGTCCAGCCTGTGCATATATCATTTTACCAAGCAGACACGGAGAGTAGGCATTTAGCCACTTGAGGTTACAGTACATAGAGTATTACATCACATTTTCTGAAAATCATATTTGTAAAGGTGTTTTATTTGTGTATGTGAATAGGACATATATACTGAGTGGACTTGAAGTTAATACATAAGAACTATTTGTTCTTTAGTTTCACGGCAGTAAACTGGCGATAAGGTCTGATAACATTAATTATCCAGTTAGGCCTATACTGCTAGGCTGGGTGTATCAATCATAATGTAGGTATATTGATACTTGTCCTACTCACTGGATAGGATGCACAGTCTATCACTAATACAATGACATCAAGAGAACAATGTAATGGGCCTAAATGAAAGGCCACTAGTGTACTGATTCATTTATGTAGCTTCTCTTAAACCATGAGGAAATAGCTGTTATCACGTAATTATGTAAAAATACAATTGAGGGAAAATGTAATCAGTATTTTTCTGAAGAAACACCTGCTTTTGTATATACTGTATATATATATACACTCAACAAAAATGTAAACGCAACACTTTTGTTTTTGCTCCCATTGTTCATGAGATGGACTTAAAGATCTAAAATTCATTCCAGATACACAATTGTACCATTTCTCTCAAACATTGTTCACAAATCTGTCTAAATGTGTGATAGTGAGCACTTCTGCTTTGCTGAGATAATCCATCCCACCTCACAGGTGTGCCACATCAAGATGCTGATCTGA
Source organism: Hyperoplus lanceolatus (assembly GCA_026929865.2). NCBI lineage: Eukaryota > Metazoa > Chordata > Actinopteri > Uranoscopiformes > Ammodytidae > Hyperoplus > Hyperoplus lanceolatus. The sequence continues at coordinate 1,402,349 of CM049397.1, forward strand.
CATCATGATTTATTTATTTATTTATTTATTTATTATTCTTTCGGACAATTCCACACAATACACAATTTTCTCTTGAAAATATTCATACATCATACTTTGTGTTGTCCGAAGGGAGACGGAAGAAGCCAAAGGCTTATCAGGTACCGCCCCATTTTCATCAAATTCGAATTCAGATACACAGTTACTGTTACAGAAAATAAAAAATAAAACAAAAAACATTTTTTTTTATATATAGCTATATATATATATATACATACATACATATATACACATATATATATATACACATATATACACATACATACACATTTTTTTTTTTTTTTTTTTTTTTTAAGAATCTGCAGTCCAATACACAATCAATTTTAATGTAATTGCTTCAGCTTTTAAGATCAGTTCAGCACAGTTCAGTTTCTCTGTGACAATGCCAAGTGTATAAAGTGTGAAGTGGCCTTGTATTTGGCCTGTTCCAATTCTTAACTGGTAGTCAAAACACTTCTGCAAAAGTATTCAAAAACAAGTCTGACAGCTGGCCTGTATTATTCTTTACAATATTGATATGTAAGTGACATTGACATTGTGCTCAGGTTATTAGTCTGTAGTGTACAGGTGTGCCTCCACAATAAAAGGCCACCCTGAAATGTGCAGTTTTGTCTCACAGCAAAATGCCACAGATGCCACAAGCATTGAGGGAGCGTGCAATTGGCATGCTGACAGCAGGAATGTCAACCAGATCTGTTGCTTGTGCATTGAATGTTCATTTCTCCACCATAAGCCGTCTCCAGCAACTTCGCACAGCCATTGAAGAGGAGTGGACCAACATTCCACAGGCCACAATTGACAATCTGATAAACTCTATGCAAAGAAGATGTGTTGCACTGCATGAGGCAAATGGTGGTCACACCAGATACTGACTGGTTCTGAGTCCCCAGACCCCCAATAAAGCAAAAAAATGCACATTTCAGAGTGGCCTTTTATTGTAGTAAATGGTAAATGGATTTGTATAGCGCTATATCTCCGTTTATCACAGACCCAAAGCGCTTTACATTGTTTTTTGTACACATTCACCCAGTCACACATACATTCATACACCGATAGCAGCAGCTACCACGCAGGGTAGGCTTAGCACTAGGGTGCTAAGCTAACTAAGCTAACTATCGGGAGCAATTCGGGGTTCAGTGTCTTGCCCAGGGACACTTCGACATGTGGCGGGGAGACGGGGGATCGAACCTCCGACCCTGCACACCAGAGGCGACCTCCCTACCCACTTCGCCACTGCCGCCCCATTGTGGACAGTCTAAGGCACACCTGTGCACTAATCATGATGTCAGATCAGCATCTTGATGTGGCACACCTGTGAGGTGGGATGGATTATCTCAGTAAAGCAGAAGTGCTCACTATCACACATTTAGACAGATTTGTGACCATATATATATATATATACACTCAACAAAAATATAAACGCAACACTTTTGTTTTTGCTCCCATTTTTCATAAAATGGACTTAAAGATCTAAAATTCATTCCAGATACACAATATTACCATTTCTCTCAAACATTGTTCACAAATCTGTCTAAATGTGTGATAGTGAGCACTTCTGCTTTGCTGAGATAATCCATCCCACATCAAGATGCTGATCTGACATCATGATTAGTGCACAGGTGTGCCTTCGACTGTCCACAATAAAAGGCCACCCTGAAATGTGCAGTTTTGTCTCACAGCAAAATACCACAGATGCCACAAGCAATGAGGGAGCGTGCAATTGGCATGCTGACAGCAGGAATGTCAACCAGATCTGTTGCTCGTGCATTGAATGTTCATTTCTCCACCATAAGCCGTCTCCAAAGGCGTTTCAGAGAATATGGCAGTACATCCAACTGGCCTCACAACCGCAGACCACGTGTAACCACACCAGCCCAGGACCACCACATCCAGCAGGTTCACCTCCAAGATCGTCTGAGACCAGCCACTGAGACAGCTGCTGAAACAATTGGTTTGCATAACCAAACAATTTCTGCACAAACTGTCAGAAACCGTCTCAGGGAAGCTCAACTGCATGCTCGTCATCCTCATCGGGGTCTTGACCTGACTCCAGCTCGTCGCCGTAACAGACTTGAGTGGGCAAATGCTCACATTCGATGGCATCTGGCACGTTGGAGAGGTGTTCTCTTCACGGATGAATCTCGGTTTACATTGTTCAGGGCAGATGGCAGACAGCGTGTGTGGCGTCGTGTGGGTGAGCGCTTTGCTGATGTCAATGTTGTGGATCGAGTGGCCCATGGTGGTGGTGGGGTTATGGTATGGGCAGGCATCTGTTATGGACGAAGAACACAGGTGCATTTTATTGATGGCATTTTGAATGCACAGAGATACCGTGATGAGATCCTGAGGCCCATTGTTGTGCCATACATCCATGAACATCACCTCACGTTTCAGCAAGATAATGCACGGCCCCATGTTGCAAGGATCTGTAAACAATTCTTGGAAGCTGAAAATGTCCCAGTTCTTGCATGGCCAGCATACTCACCGGACATGTCACCCATTGAGCATGTTTGGGATGTGCTTGACCGGCGTATACAACAGCGTGCACCACTTCCCACTAATATCCAGCAACTTCGCACAGCCATTGAAGAGGAGTGGACCAACATTCCACAGGCCACAATTGACAATCTGATAAACTCTATGCGAAGAAGATGTGTTGCACTGCATGAGGCAAATGGTGGTCACACCAGATACTGACTGGTTCTGAGTCCCCAGACCCCCAATAAAGCAAACAAATGCACATTTCAGAGTGGCCTTTTATTGTGGACAGTCTAAGGCACACCTGTGCACTAATCATGATGTCAGATCAGCAACTTGATGTGGCACACCTGTGAGGTGGGATGGATTATCTCAGCAAAGCAGAAGTGCTCACTATCACACATTTAGACAGATTTGTGAACAATGTTTGAGAGAAATGGTAATATTGTGTATCTGGAATGAATTTTAGATCTTTAAGTCCATCTCATGAAAAATGGGAGCAAAAACAAAAGTGTTGCGTTTATATTTTTGTTGAGTGTATATATATACACTTGATTGTTGTTGGTATACAATTTGTTTTGACAAATCTGTACTGTGTGTCTATATGTCAATGAAATATGTGTGTGACCAAGGATTCTGGACTCATCTATGACGTATATTCCTGTTTTATAACAACTTTGGTCATATCGTTGTAATATTGTCAATCATTTTTATCAGTTCCTCTGTATTGATCAAAAGATAGAGCTGAGATCTGGGATTTATCAATAGACTAGTCATCCCTACAGTTTATATTGGACTGTCCCCCGTGACCCAATACTACGTCCAAGCGCAACATAATTAAAAAATAGTAATTGCCGAAGTATTCTCGCTGGTCTGATGAGGAAGTGGAATGTGAAAACAATTGTAAAGCCTCATGTAGCCTACGCTCCAAACCACAAACATGCATTTAGACGTGGTGACGTAGGCCAGGAAGCAATGGTGCCCAGGCCCAGATCTTTAGGAGCAGTATGAGTGTGCCCTTATTCTATTTGTGAAAATGCAATAAAGACACATTTCAATCTTTTTTTCTAAATCTGGACCACATTGGATCTGGTCTGGATGCAAACAAGTGTTGAAACGTGTCTTTATTGCATTTTTTTACAGATAGAATAAAGGTTACACCAATTGGAAACTATGTTTAAAATAATGTTTGCCTCTCTGGGATAATCTAGACCAGATTTGAAGAGGTTAGGTGTGGTGGTTTTCAATCAGGACCTGGTCTAATGTGGTCTGGACCCCTAAAAAAAGCATTAAAATGTGTCTTAATTGCATTTTCAAAAATAGAATAAAGATTTTACACATCTGTAACCATGTTTTTAATGAGTTGCGGCCTCACTGGGATAATGTAGTCCACATTTGAAGAGTCTAGATGAAGTGTTTTTTTTTTTATCAGGACCTGGTCTAATGTGTTCTGGATGCGTAAAAAGCAGTGACATCTCCCTTTTTTGTATTCTAACAAATTAAATAAAGGTTACATAAATCCTGAACTTTGGTTAGGAATCTTTAGGGATAAACTAGACCAAGTAAAGCTACTTTACCGCAATTTAAGAGGTGAAAAAGACAGAATCAGTCGCTCCATGCCGTAAGTTAATAAATCCTTAACCCTTTCCTTAACTGCTGAATCAGAAGCTGTAAATCAGAGGCTAAATTCAGCGTTGTGCTAATATTTCCTCATAATGCACAACTATACCAATTGCAATATGTCAAAGATGACAATAAACTTGATAAATGTTCACAGCGGACAGTTTGCGTGATGAATTCAACTTATAGTTGCTACGAGGAACTTTAAATGTTTCTGAAACAGTCAAATTTTTCCTTTGATGATGATATATTACATGTAACAGGAAACGAGAACATCAGTGCAAAGAATCCTATTTTTATACAGTTTTTTTAAGGCCTTTGTCATGTTCTGACAAGTAAAGTTTCTTGGACCACCTTTAAGGTGCGTACACACTGCACGCAATTGTTTACGCAATTCGTTACGCAAGTGACGCGCTGCTTGATCATATTTGGGTCGATCATGTCCATCGCGTGTATTGCCTCTATCGCGCCTAGATTTCCTCTCGCTATTTTATTTCCCCGAATCAACCATGGCTGAGATCAGACTGGCAAAACTGTGCACTGTGTGCCTGACGGTACAAATACAACAAGCTGTGCCAAAGACAGATGTAGCTGTCTAATACGCACAAATAAACAGCAACAGAACGTACAAAACAGATTTGCATCAGTGTATGCGATGGCCCCGGCAAGAATAGCATTAAAACAGCATAAAGATGCACACCGCTCGCTAATACACAGAAATAAACAGCCATTCAGCAACATACAAAACACTTTTTTTTTTTTAAAGATATTTTTTGGGCATTTTTATGCTGTTATTAATAGTGCAGAGAGACAGAGGTGAAATGGGGCAGAGAGGGGAGTGACATGCAGAGAACGACCGCGGGCGGGAATCGAACCCGGGTCTGCTGCTGGGCCCGGCCCGGGAGGGGGACGCCTTACAGACTGAGCTAAAGGCACCCCATACAAAACACTTTAACAACAGCCAGTGTTGTGCCTGAACAAGTTCAGTGAACTCGTTCATACTGTATTTGGGCCGAACTGAACGTACTGTATTTCTGCCTGATGAACGTCACTGTGAAGTGTGAACACATTCATTCTGGTGTTTGTGAATGGCACTCTCTCACAGTTTAACATTGTTCAAGAGAGTGGCTGATTTCCATAGAGCCTTCCAAGCGAAAACCCGGCTAAAACATACTGTAAACAGGTCTTAATATGTAGCGGGGAAAGAAAACAATCTGGCATCAAAATGCCAAGCATGGAGGCAAAAACAAATGAAGGCAGCAGCACTACCTCAGACTCTGCCTACACCATTAATAAAAAAAATATTAAATGAAAAAACATTTGCACTGTCCTGCTTTTGTTTGAATAATTCCTCATTAAAAAGACAATTCAAGCAATATGTTTTTCCTCGTGTTTTTGAGAATATACTGTAGGGCTGAAGGTTTCTAGTGTGGACTGAATGGGTGGTAACAAAGCGTTAAAGCAACAATGGGGAAATGCCAGTATTCTGAGGGCTGTCCCCTCTCTGCTAATGTAAACCATGATTGGATAAGGATTCAAAATTGGATACGAAGATGAAATCTGACACATAGTTTCAGTGTTAAAACTGATACAATAATTACTGTCTGTGGTTCTATATGGGCTATGGCAATCATTCTGAAAGATAATAGCTCAGAGCACCGTATTGAAAAAAAGAAAAGAACCATGAACTAGTTCATTTTTGGAAATGTGAAATTAATTAAAAATTTTGAATTATGAACTTTGAACTGAACTAGTTCATTTTAAAATGACTGGACTGAACTTTGAACTAGTTCACGTAGAAAGTGAACTTTCCCAAACACTGACAGCATTGCTTGTGCGTAGTGGCACAAAATAAAGGCACACATTGCCCTACCTGGCTGTGACAGTTCGCCAGGTCTGGCTGAGATGAAAACCTTTGCTTTGCTTTACTTACTGTGAAAGTCCACATGGACACTGCCGTCATGTTTGGGTTCATAATATCCTCCGGAGTAGCACACAGCTGGGTGTTGCGCTATGCTTACCGGCACTAACTTGGCTAAAGTACAGCTAAACAGATGCAAAAGGCACATCTCAAAAGCCCAATCTCCTCTCTCACTATCCCAACGCCTGCTCCTTCTTGTAGAACACCGCGCTGTTGTCATAAAGCACCGGGTGCCCGCACACAGCCATAACATACTCCTCCGTGTTTCTCAGCCTCTCTGTGTCCTGGCTAGATGTCAGTGACATTGGGTCAATCTCAACACTGATTGGTGTAATTGATGCGGCGTGCTGGACGTTCATCTTGTGCAGACGCACCTGTACATTGACTTTGTATGTAATCTTGTGGTGTCCATGTGTACGTACCTTAAAGCTGTGCTACTTAAGTATGGAACAGTAATTTGAGGTCTCTTTATTGACTACTTTGGCAGAAAGTAGTCAATAGAAAATAGTCAATAGAAAGCAGAAGTGCTCACTATCATACATTTAGACAGATTTGTGAACAATGTTTGAGAGAAATGGTAATATTGTGTATCTGGAATGAATTTTAGATCTTTAAGTCCATCTCATGAAAAATGGGAGCAAAAACAAAAGTGTTGCGTTTATATTTTTGAGTTATATATATAAAAAATATATATATATATATATATATATATATATATATATATATATATATATATATATATATATATATATATATAACTATATAGTTATCTAAAGTGTGTTTTTAGGTTTGTTTTTGTCACTTGTGGTACCAATTTCACGTAACTTCCTGAGCGCCTGCCGCAATTGTAGGGGGCAGACGGTAGTGACTCAAAATAGTATTGAGAGAAGTCTGGTGTAGTCACGGTCAAAATTAAGCGGAATTGTTTTTGTGGACAAAATGCCAAGTGAAAAATTTACTTTTTGAAATCGAAAATCTTACATAGTACAATTTTAAGAGGAAGGTTGGATTATTTTTTTTTCCTTTTAAATGTTGCATAAGTGTTATTTAAAGGATATATAATGGCATATTGTAAATTCACATTTGGGATAGGCCTACCTAGTTAATAATCACACCAAAGTATTTTTTTTCCATCTTCAGTAGAACAGCTTATTCATGGTTCTTTATGCCTGCTTGACTAATAGAAACCACTCCATTAGACAGAGGGGTTCAGGACATGGCCACTATGGGGCGGGATGACCTCTGATCTTTGATACTGCTGAGCTGGCTTCTGTGCGCGTGTGTGTCTGTGTGTGTGTGAGAGAGATAGACAGAGAGAGTTAAGAGAGAGAGAAACAGAGCGAGACAGAGAGAGATGTGTGTTGGCCCATTCTTGGCTTTTGTCTAGCTCCTGTCTGAGCGACACATACAGTAGAACCCTGATGGCAGGCTGAAACAGATTGAATCTGTCAGCCTGCCTAGCCCATAATGAGGTGAGACACCTCTGACACCACAAAGCATTTTTTGTTGCCAGGAGACTCCTTCAATCTGCATTCAATCAATGAAAGTAATACCTTGTTTGTTTTAGGATGCACATCTGGAACAGGTGGCTGAAAGAATAAGAGCCCACGACCCCAACCTCTGCTCCTTCTCTAACCCTTTCTATGGAGGCCAAGTCATTTCATCTGGATCTAAATAATGGAACAGAAACTCCCCCTCCCTGCGCAATGTCACAGTTCTCTGGCTGTTTCATTGGTTGACTTATTCATATAGAAAACTTGCATGAACACTGTTTTTTTTTTACTAAAATATTATTTAAACTTGGGTTGACCCTGAAAGCTGAGGTCAAAATAATCTATTTATCAATGGGACAATCACTCAGGTGAAGTTGCTAGACAAGGGCTATGTGTGTGTGTGTGTGTGTGTGTGTGTGTGTGTGTGTGTGTGTGTGTGTGTGTGTGTGTGTGTGTGTGTGTGTGTGTGTGTGTGTGTGTGTGTGTGTGTGTGTGTGTGTGTGTGTGTGTGTGTGTGTGTGTGTGTGTGTGTGTGTGAGTGTGTGTGTGTCTGTCTGTCTGTTGTGGACAGATATGAGCAAAATTGAAAGTGACCAGCAGCGACATATGAACGTTCAAGGACTTTATTGATCGGTGAGGTGGTCTTAATCATACTAGTCTTCAGCAGCACTCCAGGTGATTGAATAAGTTTGAAAGAGCTGACATGTCTCTTTGGCTTTTCCATCGCTTTTCAATTAGACTTCTGTTGCTTCCAACCTGCCTATGTCCAGCAGACAAAACCAGGGCTTTATTGGAAGAGGATAGTAGTAATATTATAAATCACCTTTTTTGGTATGGTACCTTTTCAAAACAATGTGCTTCAGAGAGGAAAACTAAAGATAAGAATATGTACATTAAAACACAATAATAAAAGGGATACCTCTTCCCAAATTACAAAATGATGATAAAGAAAAACTTGATGCTGACATATTCCAGATGGAATGGTCCTCCTCGCTATTAACTCTCAACAAAATAATAAGGCCCCTGGGCCAGACGGGTTACCAATTGAGTATTATAAAACCTTCTCTAAGAAATGATTGGCCCCCCTAACAAATATGATTAAAGAAGCTCTAGAAAAACAGAAACTACCAGACTCATTGGAAGTCAACAATCACACTGCTACACAAACCAGGAAAAGATAAGCAGAAATGTGACTCGTACAGGCCCCTCAGCCTCCTAAATGCAGACTATAAGATTCTATCTAAATGAATTGCTCTCAGATTGGAAGATACAATGCCAAAGTTAATACACCCTGCTCAAACAGGATTTATTAAGAACAGATATGGTTGGGTCTATGTCCGACGGCTGCTCCACACATTGCTTCTGAACTCTATGGATCTGGCTGAATGCAGAGAAAAGTGACGTTAGAAGGGTATCTATAGAACAGCACCAGTTGAAAACTATTCCTCTAAGTACAGTTCCATGTGTGGGTACCAAAAAAAGTATTGTCGCGCTCACAAAAAACACATTAAATATACATATTATGCTAAATGCACTTTTTAAATGTGTTCTAACATATCCATGGGTCCACGGTGTGCCTAGAGACTGCCAACATATTTAAAAAAATAACAATCTCTCCTTTTCTCACTCTCCCCTTTTCTGAAACCCCCCCCCTACCCCCATATACTCCAGTCAGAATTCTCCTCATTTCTGACCTCACAAACTGGAGAGCCAGAAGCTTCCACTGTGCAGCCCACACCCCTATTTCTTATTGGTCCACGGCCCTGACAGACAGAGGGCGAGGCGTATCTGGCTTCGCTTCCGGTCAGGGGGCGGGGGAGCTCAAAGATTGTATATTTACGAGGGGAGCTGCAGCTCTTTTTAAAAAATAGGCCATTGTGAGATTAGCTGAACATCAGCATAGTACAATAAATTATCTGAAAGTTTTTTTCAGCAAACAATTAAAGAAAAACGTATTAGGGACCACTAAGACCATATAATATGGTGTATAATAGTACCGAAAAGTGTATAATATGGGAGCTTTAATAATGAACTCTTTTGATGCTTGGCAGGAATGTCAATATTTCATTTATCAGGAAAACTCCCCTGTGTGGTAACCAACATCTCAATTCACATTGCTGATACAATACTACTTATGGAAAGATAAGAAAACCTAACCATTGCAGATTTATATATCAACGATACATTTGTTAATTTCCAACAACTATCTGAAAAGTCAACCTTCCTAAACATAATAATTTTTTTAATTTCTACAAATTAGGCATTGGGCTAAAGACAAATCTAAAGACATCTTTCCTGAAATCCCCCCAAAATCCCCTTTCGAAACATATCTTTATAGTAGGACGTGCACAACAACCAAAGGAATAACATCTCACATATATGGCGTCATTAATGACAATTTACCTGACTATGATAAAATATTCCAAAAAATAAAATGGGAAAATTATCTAGGTTGTGTCTTTACAGAGGGTAATATATATCCTAGTTGTTTGTGTAAGCTACGTTCGCTATGCAGCGCTGCTATTACCCATCATCAACAGTGACTTGTTTGCATCATGGGAATACACGGTCAATAATGGATATAATATGGACACCAAAGACTATGAATATTGGATCGTTGTATGGATGTATTTCGCTTGGAAAATCCAACAAGTATTCGAAGCCTGCAAAACATCCTGCATGGCAATCATCCAAGCTTAAATCCATATATGCGCACATACAAGCTCAAAAAAAGTTTGACCAACCCACAGGCCTATGGCTCTCAGTCTCTCTATCTCTGTCCTTTTGTTCTGACTGTGAATCCAATCTCAGCTCAATCAGCCCAAGTGCTGGTTGTTTCCTTCTCCCCTCTGCACACAGATGTTAAGCAAGAAATAAAGGTCATGCAAGCGTTCAGGTGGAACTAATCTGTTTCTCCTTTTCATCATGTTATGGGGGCTGATTGAGGACGGGGGTTATCAGCTGATCCAGGAGCAGATAGAGGCGGGCTAAGGTGTGGGCTGCAGCGTGCTAAAATCTGATTAGAATGACCAACAGATGAAACATTGGTAGAGGGTTCTTCAACACCAGCATCAGCTCTGCTTTGAAAGATGAGTCGTGATCTCTGAAGCAACATGTATCTGATCTGAATCTGTGACAGTGTCCTGTGAGATAGTCATCTCAAAACGCTAAAACATTTGTGAACACCACACCACTGAGATTAGATGTTTCCTTGATAGAAAGGATCAAGCAGTCCCAGATGAAAGCTGCTGTAAAGCATTGGGAAAAGAAAAAAAATCTGTCTGGTAAATTTTGTTTTTGAATCAGTTATTTCAGTTTAACAAAAAATGAGGGACTGGCAAATCTCCTCCTTGGATCTCACCTGCTTGGCGTGGGACGTCTGACTATATGTGATATTCTCACATCTTCCCAAGACTGCATGTCCATTTGGGTCATGCCTTTTTTAGGCCTGTGTGTTAAATGTCCATTTTCCCCACAAAGATTAAAACTATTCTGTCCTCAATGTGTGTTCCTGTACACAAAGAAGATCACAGGGCTGGAGTAATGTTCACTGGGGTTTACTGTTGTCTACTTCAATGAAGATACAGTACATTGGGCCTCATTTATCAACCGCTCTCACAGCTGGTGGTTGCCTGGACCTGTGGAGGTTAATATGGGCCGGTTTGTGCAGCTGACGGCTGACCATTTGTGCCAAGAGCATCTGTCATAAAGTAAAACGCAAAATGTGTCATTTTTAGTTTTTAAAACCCTTTTGACTAGTGCTATCTGAAAGGGCCAATACATTCTAATCATTTAAACCTATTTATTTCATGGGGGAAAAAACAAGACAGGCGTTAAAGGTTTAATATTTATACATTATCGGACAGTGCGTCTGTTTCTCCTCCACCACTTATGCCCGCTTTTTTCTTCACCTATGTAAAGAAATTGAGACACAAAATTGTAAATGCTGTTTTATATCATATACTGCTGCCTTCTGTCGTTCTTTGATGCCGCTTTTAATGCTCCAAAATGAAACTTAAAAAAATGAATTCTACTTTTGCTTTTATTCTGTCAATTTCTACTTCAGAGAAGTTCCTCTTCTTTGCCGTAATGCGCATATCCATGTCGTAAAACCCATGAGCGAGGCCTCTAAACTGAGAAAATATAGGGGCGTGATATTCAAATTATGATAGTTTTCAGCCGCCGCATTTATCAACACTGATCTCTGGTGTACGCTGAGATTGGCGAGATACGACAGTTTGATAAATCCCACGTGATACCTGGCGTACGGAGGTATTTGCGCCAGAATCTGCACCAGTTTCCACGCAAGTTTGATAAATGAGGCCCATTGTGATTTTGTAAAACTGAAAAAGGCATAGTAACAATCAACAGACTACAAATAGCTTTAAACAACTTGTTTATACTGTAAAAATGTAAAGAGACACAGTATCTATTGTAATGACAACGGATGTTTAACCATAGCAACACTAGCTAGATCCGGCTATTTTATGACATGTTAGGAAAATATTTCATGTTCTTTTAACCAGAGTTGAAGAAGGAAAAACAAGTAGAAGATTTATTTCAAAGCTTAAAGGTTTATTATCTAAATTGAGTGAGCAGAAACATGTAGGCCTACATGGAGCTTACTGGTTCTCAAAAATCGTCCCCAATAAGACTGAAGATAAAATGGTGGGACAAAGTGTTATATGGAAACAAATACATTATTTCTGATTGGTTGACTATGTGTTAGAGGCTGGCCGATGACGTCTTCTTCTTGCTGGTCTTCATAAGATACATTTCATGGTTTACACTACCGCGCTCATAAGAGAGGTGAAGGGAGGGTGCGGGGTCGTTGCTAGGTCGGTTGTCATGTGCAGGCACATCCCACAGAAATAGTTCTCCCCTGACCTTGGGCAAAGTATCTACTGAAACTGCCTGCCTCTGTATATACAGTGTTGTTATGTGCACTTAAAATGGTGAATGGATGTGAAGTTACTAAACATACAAAAGTGTATAAGTTTAAAAAGCACAATAGTACAAAATTAAGATTTATTCTCACAGACGCCATACAACATCTGGTTGCCATCACTCAGCCAACTAGACTTGATGATACACATCTTCCATTACTACGACGACCAAAGAAAGTGATGAATGAAATAACAATAGGCTAATGCATTTCTTAACAAAATGGACTCCAAGAAAGATGAAATTACGAGACTTGTTTTAACAGAACATGACAATAGCTGTTTTCTTCTTCTTTGCATAATAAGATGTGTTGGACGCATGGGCTAATTTCAGAAATTCGATCTGATCATGTGTAGAGGTTCTCACTTTTCCTGCACGGCTCTAGTGTGAACTAACTGAGAAAAACTGTAGCTCACAAACAATACATTGTACATTTTAAATAGAATTGTTATGCACAAGGAAATTATTTTGCTGAAAAGATCACTTAAGCTGATTAAGAAATACAGTGAAGAAGCCAACGTCTCAGTGTTGGACAGACAAAAACAAAATTTCTGTGGAAATCACACACACACACACACACACACACACACACACACACACACACACACGCCCTCTGCCCATCATCCACTTTAGGTCCCCCTTGAAACAAAAATCATTCCAGTCATGTGGGGTGTGAAAACCTTCAACTTGGAGTTGTTGAGATGGCAGACATGAAGTGTGAATGCCTAAAGCAGGGGTGTTAAACTCATTTTCACAAAGGGCCACTCTACGAGATGATAAGGGCCAGACATGTCGTTTACTGACATGCCTTCTTTTTAATCCAAAAATAAAATAACATATCTAGGTATATACCTGTGTACGTACAGGGGCATATGCTAGGTTTTGTTTAAAATATTTCAGGGAGAAATTATAGGTAGGGGGGTGTGAGGGTGCTCCCCTAGAAATGTTTTAGGGTCAAACACTTAATTTCCTGCAGGAAAGGAATATAATGCAGTAAGGCTCTCAGGCATTCTGGATTGAGCCACAATATTATATATTTTAAAACTTTCTGCACATTCAAAACATATCACTTTTTGGGATTTTTGTCGTTGTTGTAGGAATCATTGGTAATGAAATACCAAGCCATCATTGGAAACGAAAGGGGTGGGCTATCAGCGGCTAGCTTACGTTAGCTAGTGAGCTATATTGTAACTTATGGCAAAAGTTAGAAACCGGATAATGTTAGCATTTATCCTTAGACACTTGACACAATCTATCATCAATATTAGTATGCTTTTTAGCCACATAAATTGGCCTATTTACAGCCCTCAGAAAACTGACATATTTTCTTAGATGCAAGTTCATCAATTCATGGTTTTTGATTGGTGGGCCAAATTTAATGGAATTGCCAAATTGATTTGCGGGCCAGATCAACAATTGAAACGGGACGGATTTGGCCTGCGGGCCTTGAGTTTGACACATGTGGCCTAAAGACTGAAGGTTAGATGAGTGAAAAGAAAAGATAAAGTATCACACAATGTATTATTAACCGGCTTCATAACAGGGAAATACATATTCATATTACATTCTGTGTAGTCAAGGACCAAAGGGAAAGAAGATAAGCTTCAATGTGGGAAAATAAACAATCTTGCCAATGAGCAATGAGGAGACGGCTGGCATTCTCAGATGATATTAGATGTTAGAGATGATAAGACATGTTTTAAATTCCACATTGAGCAAGCATAATCTGTTGTGCTGTTATGTGCTTTTGATAGCTGTGTAAATGTTATCTTTTGGATACACTGTATACGCGGCTTAGCAAACATTATAATCACTCCAGCTTTTTCGGAAAAAATCTCCTGATAAAGATTTCCATTGTTTGTTATAGGTAGATTATCACACACCTATCAGGTGTTATGCTGATAAGGCTGCAAGGCAATCCTCTTGTTGCAAAAATCACACAACGGTTGCGTTCCGAATCGCATACTTTCTACTATATACATAGTATGTAGAAAAAAGATGTAGGATGTCCCGATTCTTGTGGCCAGATTTAGGATGGTTAGAAGTACACAGATGTTCTACTTCATGCGGCCAAGATTGTTAGTGTTGAAAACTGCATCCTATTTGGGCGATTCTGACCCACAATCCAGTGTGCACGTGAAGTGACGTAACATCGACGAAGCCTCCATATGAAAACAAACGGGGATGCGACGGATATAAAAGCAAGAGGCAAGATCAAGGCGCAATGTTATGATGAAATAAAAGAGTAAAGTATGTCCCAATAGTATGCCTACTGCATCCTAACTAGATTCTTTTTATCGTCGGATGTAGTATGTAGAATAGAAAAAAGAAAGAGTATGCGATTCGGAACGCAACCAACCTTTCTGTTTTGGTGCAGATTTTCTGTTCCGGCTTTAAATGCAAAGAAACTGAAGTTTAGCTAAAATTAATGATCTTTAAGAATTGCACTCTAAGTAGTTGCAAGGTTAGCCTTAGCATGACGGAGAACTGGGGTCTAATGAAGTTATATATATATATATATATAAAGTACATGCACCACAAAAAGGGATAAAGTGCATTTGAGAGATGGAGTGGACCATCTCAGATCACTTAACAGGGATATCTGAACTACTCTGGCTCTACCACCTCAACAACATAATACTGGATTCTGTTGCAGCTTCTACTCTATTACTGGATGACTCTTCCTGGGAAAGAATCCACTTTACAACGCTCTTGTCCAACACTGCGATATCTCTCTGATGGAAGACAGGCATAGGTGGACGGTAAAACACATTATTGATTCACCACAATATTCTTAAGTTACTTTTAGAGCTTCTGAGCAGCATCTGTGAGGCTAAATGATGGCACAATGTCATTATGTTCAGATCTCACAGGCTTTTTAGTTTTATAGACGATAATAATGTTGTCATGGCTGCAAAGAGGCTTGGGAGGCAGATACATTTTTCAGCCTCAATGCAATGTTTAAACTTTACAGTTTGGAGCTCATATTATGGTGTACGCCACGTGTCAATATCAAGGCCTGCGGGCCACATCCGTCCCGTTTCAATTTTTTATCCGGCCCGCGTATCAATTTAGGTCATAAAAAAAAGGTTTAATAATGCTGTGAAAACGGCCTATTTAACATGGGAATGAGAAATTGCTCTGTTTGATACGTGCCCTTAGTGGCCACTCGGTAAACTGCAATTTGTGTCACTTCCGCATTGGATGCTAGTAGATCTCGCTGTGGTTGGGTATTGGTTATTTACAATATATGAATAGATATGTTGTTTTTACTTTTGGATTAAAAAGAAGGCCTTATCAGTTAACAACATGCCTGGCCCTTGGTGAAATAATAATTTTGTGAGAGTGGCCCTTTCTGGAAATGGATTTGGAGCCCAATGGGCAAAACAAGTATTAAAGTAACAGCTTTAACTCAGTGTGCTAATTTGTCGATAGTAGCTGTGATAGTGGTCAACAGTCGAACTGTAAAATGTAATTTACTAAAATAAGCAATGCCCGTGACATTTGCTTTTACTGAAATTAGGAGAAGATGCTGAATCACAAATGTAATTCCAATCACAACGTATGATTAAGAAAAAATCAGATCAAGTGAACACAAACCGTTTGTAACAAGTTGTGCATTGTTTCATTTCTGTGCAGGTTTTGTGTTAAAATTAAATATTCAATTAAATAATTTAAAAGATTAAATACACACAGAATAACAGAACACAAATATAGACAACATTGAGCACAGATTTTACCTACCTGTTATATGGATTCAACCACTGGAGACTGGAACTGTTTATTGTGAACTAAACTTTTAAAACATGCTTTACCCAACACACCTCAAAGACTCAAAAGCTTAAAGAGGACCTATGATGCTTTTTGACTTTTATGACCTATAAACGTTGTTATGATGATTTATAGTCATGCTTAACCATACTAAATTATCAAATAATGACTTACATGCATTTCGACGTATTCCCTGCTGACCGTCTGGGGTGTCTGTGCAGAGCACTAGACACTATTCTAGCCAGTCGAGAAGTCACGTGTTCAAAGCGGCTTGACGCTTTGTAACTTCGTGATGTCGCATGTAACTTCGTGAAGTCACCACGCGGATGTTTCCATGTATGGTAATGCTGTCACTTCCCTGTTCGCGTCTGCCTCGCGCCCTTATAGGTCCATGCTCGCGCTTCCCGCCACTGAAAGTGTTCTGGAAGGAAGGTAACCAATCACAACGGAGTGGGGTTTGCAGGAGGGGGGGGAGAGACGAGCGGAGATTGCCGAAGCACAGGCGGAGTGAGCGGAGATGCCCGAAGCACACACACTCAAGTGTTGACAGGACGTGCTGGATCGCCAAAATAAGAGAAAGAGCTTCCCAAAAATCTACATAGTTTTTTGTGATGTGATTCGTGTCAGGTTGCTCTATAGCAGTGTAAAACAAGAAATTAAGACCAGAAAAGTAGCATAATAGGTCCTCTTTAACAGTTTGTGCGACATGGAGATGTCGAGGTTCAATTTGATACAAATGTTCACGACAGGCAGAAGCCTCAACCTGGAGAAAAAAAGTAACTTTGAAGATTACTATTTGGGCATCTTTGGGCAGATTGATATCATATTGAGAGAAGCACACAGGAAATATTAGGATCAGTGGGGAGGGGAAAAGCAGCTTCATTGCTGGACAAACTTGTGATCCATAATGTTTAGGTCACTTTATATGGTGAAGGTGACCCCAATATAAACCTCTCTAAAATTATGTTTGTCTTTCAGTTATTATTGTACGGTTTTCAAGCAGCTGGTAAAACATTTTTTAAAGATAATTACACTAATGCCAGCTAGACAGATTACAAATAAATTAAAAAATATTTTAAACTATTCACCATCACTTCTAATCCGAAGTAACTTTGGCACGACACCGGAACCTCGACCACTAAATTGAAATGTGTATTTTTCCTAAATCAACATTTAGGCCATTATTCTCATATTGGATATCCTGGTCATGAATTGTGATTCAAAATAAAGAAAAGTGTGTTTTTAGTACAATATGTATTGTAGATGAGAGGATGATTATTAAAAAAACAGATCACTTTTCGCTGTTTGTGTTTTGATTTCCAAACGGATATGGATTGAACGGAAGTTACACGGATTTCTCAGCTGTACAAATCCGTGTACCTTCCGTTCAATCCATACCCGTTTGTAAATCAAAACACGAAAAACGAAAAGTGACCTGTTTTTTTATAATCATCCTCTCATCTACATTATATATTATACTAAAACACGTTTTTATCAATTTTTAATCACAATTCATGACCAGGATATCAAATATGAGAATAATGGCCTAAATGTTGATTTTGAAAAATACATGTTTCAATTTAGTGAAAGAAGTGCGTGCGCACGCGTGTGTGTGTGTGTGTGCGCGCGCCCAGAGGCGAACTTAACCATTGCGCAAAGGTAGGCAATTGCCTTTGGTCTCATAATCATCTGATGTTTGTTGTACTCTTAATTCATTAATCACCGATTACGTGCGGGCATCAGCATCGCACTAGGAACTGAGGGACACACCCTACATTATTGATAATGTTATTGATACTCGTGATCAGCTGAGGCATGAGCCCCAGTGCAGACAGCTGCATATGAAAGCATTTGTATTGGTTAGGTCCACTAGTGAAAATTGCGTCTGAGGCTATCGTCGTCTCTCTTTTTTCCCTGTCTGCACTTCACTTGCCGAGTCAAAGTGGGCAATCGCCCAGTTTAAGGGGGCGCGCGCGCGCGTGTGTGTGTGTGTGTCAAGGACAGAAGAAACTTGTCTAGGCTATATTTTGTCCACGTTTATAGGCTGAATTGAATCTGAATTGAGCTTTTTGTAAAATAAGGCTCTTGATGGTAGCCTATGACAGACAATGACATAGTAGCCTTTGGCAGCCAGCCAAAATATGTTTCCCCTTTCAATAAAGATTAAACATTTGGTGGTTTGTCCCGTTTTGATCTGGAGTCTGTCGCTGTTTAGATCATGCCTCGTTTCCTCTGAGCAGCACAGTTCGGTTCGGCAGGGTTACCCTACTAGATCTGCCATGCGTTTCCACTACCGACAAGTAGTGATGGCCAGATGAAGCTTTTTGAAGCCTTAAAGCCAAATGGTTCACAAAAAGGTTCATTTCTCGAGGCTTCATTTGAACCAATTTGAACACAATACAACCCCCCCTGCTGGTCAAACAGTGTTAAATAGCCAGATCATTCTATCAATTTGTAATAAACTCAATACTGTCCTGCAACATTGCAGCCATGGGAATGAGTGACTGACAAGTTAATAAATCAATACATCTTAATAAATGCATTTCATGTAGCCTATTGTTCATGTATTAATTCATATAAATTAAATACAATTTATATTTTGTTTGGTGTATTATTATGGGTATGAAACATGATAAAACATATGAATAAATCTATCAATAAATATTTTTCGTCAAACTTTGAATGACTCATAATGACAGGAATACTTATTTTCAAACTGTCGCAGTGTTATAAAAAGGTAAGGGGCAGTGAATGTGCTTGTGCAACTTAAGGATTTGATTAATTTTTATTGAGAAACAAAATGTATTCCACTGTGCTGGGGTTCAGACAATTTCCCCTTTTGGAAACATCTTCTCCTGCTTTGGAGAACACTCTTTCACATGGCACAGATGAGGCAGCAGTGCACAATAAAGTCACAGCAAGTTGATACAACATCCACGTCTACATCACTCCCAAACCAATAAATCGCCAACACTAACCCACAAAGTGCGAGTGGATCCACAATACCCGAAGCACTTCTTGAACAAACGAGGCTTCGAACGTCATCAGTCACGTGATTCGCCCTAAACGATACAAGCATCGATACGCGCTTCACCAAAAACTTCCGGGATTACTCGACACACGCTCCGAAGCCTCGGCACATTTCGACCCATCACTACCGACAAGAGGCTTTAGCCTACTTAAAAGACGGAGATAGCCACGGTCAGAAAACAGTCTATGGGTCAGAGCCATCACGGCGCTGGCCGCGCAAAGCTCGTGGCATTGTGGCAGCGGGACACAGTTTAACCCGCTGATTAATATAAATTATTATTTGGAACTTCAAAAATTAAAATGCACATTTTTTACATTTTCTGTTTCTCCTTTCCAATTTTCGTAGGCCTATGTAAAGGGCGACATGGAAAATAAAAAATAAGAAATGGCAATCAATTCATGTTTTACAGGAATATTTTGAATAAACATTTTTTTTTAATGAAACAAATTATAAAAAAATTAAATCAGACAGTTTTTTTTTTCGTTTTTCGTGTTTTGATTTCCAAACGGATATGGATTGAATGGAAGGTACACGGATTTGTACAGCCAATGGAGCTTGTTTATTTGTTTTTACAGTCGGAAACAAAGAAAGGGAAATCGAACAGAGACAAACTGCTTTCTCAGTTTTTCTTGTTTCTGTCATGGTCTGTTTTGGTTTTGTACCAATAAACAATAAAAGGATCATTCGGATCATATTATTTGCTAACGTTAGCTGCATTGAAAAATGTCTAAGCACCATTTCTAGTATTTAGATCAATTTAATAATATTGAAGCAGGTTGGTATTTCTCATGTACATTTTTAAATCAATGTCAAACAAACAGAGGCTGCACCAGAGGGGTATACTACGAAACACACTCAACAGAGCCCGGCTCTCTTTTTTTGATCTGGTTCAACATAACACATACCCTCGCTCAGAGCTAACCAGTATCACGAAGGAAGTTATCAACCTCTTATGTTGAATGAGGGTTTCGGCTTCAGGCTCTGTGCGCGTCCCCATGAAAGGGGGCGTTTGACCCGTCATTTGACTCTGCATCCGCACAAAATGGACTGATCTTGTGCCGCTAACTTTACACAAACGGACTGATTGTGAGCAGCTGAGTAAAACAAAGGGTGTGTCGCCAACTTCATTCAAGAGGAAGAGTTTGTCAGTCTGAATTATTACAGCAGAAAACAGAGCCGAAAAAAACTCTTACTGCAAATAAGGAGAGTGTAATGCTGCCAGCATGGAAATTATTTATGTATCTTGCCGATCGTTCTCGCAGTGCGTAACGTGACATTATAAAACAATGAAACGTTGAACTCGGATTTAAACACTATACCATTTAGCCTAATATATATATAGGCTACTTTGCTATATTTATAGCACTACGCCTATAGTCCCACACTTAAGAATGTAATTTAAGTCTGACACTGTCCCCAAATGAATAGCCTATGGAAAATCACTTTAGTTTTGGGCCACATCATAATGAATACAATTTTGATTTAGACCATTAGCCTTTTATTTGAATCTTACAAATACCAATAGGCCTACATTAAAAAACCTGTAGTCTGTATTTTTCAGACAAATATGAATCTACTGTGAGAAGCTTAACCTGCGAGTCTGCAACGATGTCCGAACTGTGACAGCTGTCAACTGTCACGTCCCAACTGTAATCGCTACTGATGAAAAGAAAGAAGCCTACAGTGAAATAATGTTGCAAACTGTGATTTTATAGAACGCTTTATTAAGAGCCAGTGTGTGTAGATCGCCAGGTAAAACCATTTGAGGTGAGAGCATAGAGTGGCGCTGCATACAGTAGGTCTAGGCTATTTAACATTTTCTGCATCAATAACTGTATGCATGTGGCAAAAAGCCACAGCGCGATGTGACAGTTCACTCTGCTGTAAGCCTTATGTCACGGCTTTGTTTCGTTCATTAACTTACTGATCAATAAGTTTACTGATTTAACTAGTTTACTCAGTAAGAAGTATCACTCAGGCAATATAGTCAGGTCCGCGGGATTTCAAAATGTGTAGTTCCCTTAAAGGGCAGTGCTCTAAGAGCCGAATTTAAGCTCAAACTCTGAAACAAAAACTGGTCTGAGCAGGTTAGCCCTGCAGCCTCTGTTACCACGGTGATCTAGCCAGGTAAAAAGAGAGCCACCTTTCGTGATACTGAAAACTATGGTTTCAGACTCAACAGACCTCGCCCAGCCCTTAATCTCGCTTCGTAGTATACCCCTCAGTTCCAAGGTGAGGTAGGTCCAAGTGCACACAACAATGCAGCAGAATTACAAGCAGAGCTTAAAGAGATGTGGATAAAGGCTTTAACCTTGGCATTCTATACATAAGCTACATTTGTAAGCCATGTAGGCCCAGTTTGTGGTAGATAGCTTGAATTGTCCGATCCATCTACTCCTACTGTTCTGGAAATAAAGCTATTCCTCCCTTAATGGATTCTGCTGGGGTAGTGTTGCTATTCAGCCAGAGTGAAAAGCCGGTGCCTGCTGAGGAACAATTCAGGGAAGAATGTGACATAATCCAAATACCAGCTGTTGTTTGAGTGAGCAAACAACAATGTGCTCTACACGCTCAGTATTCACCCCCATTGATAGATCGTTCAACACCAGCGTGCTGGATTCACTTGGTAAAGTATTTCACCTTTATACACTGTATGCAGCTTCAACTGTGTCTTTCCTCCCTATTAAACAACTATTTGGGGAATTAGCTGACATGAAGGTTTTTTGAGAGGGTGTGTACATTAGCTTACAGTGCATTATTGTATATGTGTGTGTGTGTGTGTGTGTGTGTGTGTGTGTGTGTGTGTGTGTGTGTGTGTGTGTGTGTGTGTGTGTGTGTGTGTGTGTGTGTGTGTGTGTGTGTGTGTGTGTGTGTGTGTGTGTGTGTGTGTGTGTGTGTGTGTGTCATAGGGACACATCAAAGTAGAAGTGGTTCTTATCTCTAGATTTCAACAATGCTATCTGTATTTCAATACCCATGTTGGAGTAGATGTCTCTCTTTCTGTTTGATCCACTGCAGGTACTGTCACTGAAATAGCTAGCTACCAGCATCAAAATATCCACAAGCTGAGGCACAATGGTCAGAATACAGCTTGAGTACTTAAGTATATGTGATTGAGCGTGTGTGTGTGTGTGTGTGTGTGTGTAGGGTGGGGGATGGCGACACTTCAGTATCCATTCAAGCCCATCTCTGACATATTCCATGGCCTTGAAGTCTGTGTAGAGCTTGGTGGTGCTCTCTAGGCTTTGTTTACGGATCACAGCCTGTTTACTATGAAGCCCAGTGCCAACCCTGAAGAGATGTGGGCCCAAGATGTTTTATCTCTTGTCAGGGCTTGCTTCAATTAAATTAATGGAATCCATTCAGCTATCCTCTTTCCCCTTCCCTTTCAGGCCCGGCCACAGAGAAGAATACATTAAAAAGATCTTAGAGCCTTAAGATGGTACATCATGGTATTAGCCTCAGTCAGACATTTTTCCTTGCATTCTTTTTTCCCCCCTTCGCTAAATGAAATAATCAATGGTATCTCCAGCTCACCAGATATAGCGTTTCTGTATTTTGTAGCACATTATGTCAAATCGTGAAGACAATTTTAATTCTATCCCGAACTATAGGCTACTACTTTTTCAAAAAGCCCATTATTTTATGTTTATTATAGGTAACCAATGTTTTTAACCCTTAAACAGGCAAGAGTGGAAAATAAGTTGCAAACAATTATTTCATGTTATCACTCATCTCTTAAAGACCAAAGAAAAATATTTCCACATTCAAAATATTTATATGTTGTATATTTTGGATTTTATGATTTGTATCTCCCAGGATATATTGTCCTATTAAGTGCCGAAAAGGGTAAAAGTATGAATGTTTAATTTGATGAATGTGGTTTTCATTGGTCATTAAAATAGGAAAACTACATTTAAAGTTGATTTTATTCAGTTTTACAAATCTAATTTATTCAAACCGGATCAGCCATATCCAGATGGACAGGCTTGAGATAGTCCACAGTGACCAGCTCTAATTTCCCCCCCATGTCCACCACACTGTGTTTGAGCCCTGGCTCCAGGACACAGAGGGGCCCATCGTAGGGGAGGCTTCAGGGGGGAAGGGGCTGGAGTTGCACAGGGCCGAAAGTCCAATGTGACGCAACCTCTACAGAACCGCAGTGTCCGAAAGGAACTCCCCCGGGACCACCAGTGGCTGTCCATAAAGCAATTCAGCAGACGAGCACTGCAGGTCCTCCTTGGGGCAGAGCACTGGCTATGTCATGGTCTGTCTGTGTCAGGTACAATGAATGGAGTAAGATATTTAATATTCTTCTTCTAGGAGATGCAATGAGGTCAGGTGACTAAACACCTTATTAGTCTGCAAGGATGTGTAATGTAACAGAAATGTAGCACAAGGGAAAGTTAAAGCAGTGCTCTATTGATTTGATTTTGTGTAAAGTTTTGGTACAATGTTTTTATTTATATTTTTCTTTGTGGAAATGCATCGACTTAATTGGTTAATAATTAGGATAAAAAATGCTACGCAAAGATTTGTAAACTAGCAGGAATATTGCATAGTCGATCACATAGATATGAAAGCAGTGTTATGTCTACGTGACAGTCCAATAAAAAAAAATTGTCACTAAAATTAATATATAATTGTGGTAAGATATCGTGATCTCAATATTGATCAAAATAATCCTGATAATCATTTTGGCCATAATCGTGTAGCCCTACTACCCCATCTCAACCTTTTGGCAGACAAGAGATTCTTTTTTAGAAATGCCCTGGTGTCGAGGAGATGCCAAAGAGTCTAATATATCACACATTGAGTTAAGCTTCTGGTGAGAGAAGACTTGAGAAGTAGATTTGCCGCAAAACCAGAAGTTGGGTCCAGTTTCTAGAAACATTACTGCCCTCCAGCTACCGGGTATGCTCTACTGATGGAAGCATTAAGTCATTAAACTTTCTCAGAACAAATGAGCCCTGTGTTGTCAGGACTCCTTAGTCTATTACTATTTCTTACATGGCACTTACAAATACTCTGTTCTGATTGGTCAATCACGGCATTCTACAGGTCTGTTATTTCCAGCAAGACAGACCGCTGTCAAGGATTTAATGACGATTGCTAAGGGTCTTCATCAGTCCTGGCTAACCCGCGGCTCCCGAGCCCCATAGTTTCATACGGCTCTTACGTTCGTATCAAATTTTGTGTTTATTTAATTTTTTTTTTAATTTAAATATTATTTATTACTATTTATTTTTTTAATGTGTATGCATGTTCGCAAACGATTAATTGAGGACGCAACATTAAACTGCTGGCTCAGCTTGGAGGGACGTTTTCCGTGAGTAAACAATTTGTGTCAAGTTCACTCCGAAAATGGCAGGGAAAAAATGCACAGCAAAACGAAAATACGTTTTTAACAGTGGGAGAGTTTGTATTTTTTTGTTGAACATAGTGGCAAGCCATTCTGCCTTATATGCCAGGAGTCATTAGCACATTTCAAGGCTTCAAATCTTCAGCGCCACTTCAGCTCACTCCATGCTAACAGTATAAGTCCCAGTAAGCAACATGCATAGTAAGAGAAAAACGCTGCTTTAAATTGTTATATTTTTGTGTGTGGACTTGGTTGAACTGAGAGTTTGTGTGTGAGGTAGTGCACACAATGTTCATTGTTGAAAATGACTGGCCTGTGGTCTTAGTACTGTAGGAGTCCATTTCTGTCATTATCAGAAACGATCTGCCTAGTGTGGGGCCCCTAACTTTTTTTTTTTTAATAAATAATGCTTTTGCATGCTACGCGTTAAAAATAAAAGTGGAATCCAGTAGGTTCATAGATGGATTATTAGATAATGGGCCCCTGGGCCCAATATCTAATAAGCAGAAGGAAATAACTCTACTTTTACCACAAGCAAGGCACTTACTTGTCTTCTTATTTTCTTGTGAACACATGCCACAGCCACTTCTTAACTCAACAAAGTCTTTATCCTTATCTCGCTAACAGGTAGAAAGCTCATGAAAATGCTAGGGGGTGGTATGGGAACATTGCTCTATTGTAAATACTCTACAACTCTTAATCTCATATTAGACGCAATTAAAGTTCATCAATGTCAGTGGTAGGTTGTTTATGATAATGTCTGTAAAGAAATTCAATAAAAATGGGTCACTTCCATTAAGAGACCTTGGGAAGAAGTCAAATTCTTGTTTCGGCTGGGCTATTTGTCTAAAATGTGTTTGTCAAATAATGCCATTTATTTTCAACCTGTGCATACAGCAAGTTATCTGGGTGCAAATAATAGTATCTAAGCACATGCTATCAGCATACCTTTGCCGGAATGTTATCTTTCAGAACCTGCAAAGCTACATAAAGGCCATTCATGTTTGTCTGTACGAGTAGATATATAATCAACTTGAATTTCAACTCGATGAGAATCAAATAATCAATTAACATTTTTAACCACAGTGATATCCCACTCCTATAATTGGAGGCATGTGTGTTTGTTTGTGTTTGTGTGCATGTAGACCTGCTACAGGCACCACTTCATCCCATGCTTCTAAACTTTGCCAGAATATTCTCTAGGGGTCCTGACAAATAAAATAATGACGTTGTGGCGACAAAATTAATGATTTAAAACGTTCTATTCAAACACTCACCATACATACTCCTTCCAGAGGGTTGCGGTAGTAGACCTCAACATAACTTACCCGACACACGGTGACTGTAATATGCCAATGGTGCCAACCGCCAAATATGCAGAAGAAGTTAGGCTACCTCAGGGCCGGCGGTAGCCAGGGGCCAGGGTGGACCGTGCCCACCCAAATGTGGGCTGTGCCCACCCAATCCAAAAAAATAAAAAAAATATTATTTATTTATTTTTTTAGATGGAAGTCCAGACCCACTATCGGACGGACCTGTTCATTCGCTGTCCAAGAAAATGTCAAATAAAATTCAGACAATTTTTTAATACTAAAGAATATACCATTACCATGAATTGCTTCTAATCGTATTATTGGGTGGGCAGGACAGCCTGCCTCCAAGTTACCCACCCGCTTATAGTGGTCACTGGTCAGCAGAGCCAGCCCGAGGCATGAGCTAAATGAACGGTTGCTTAGGGTCCCGACTGCCAGGGGCCCCCCCCGATTTTTTTTTATTTTGTGTGTTTGATATCAACATCATATTACGAAAATGTAAATTATCATACAATAAAAGGAATTCAATGTTTTAGTAGATAGTTAATAGCTTAATAATTGAATCAGATCATTTGGGAGGTAATCCGAGGTTAACTGATCACGTCACGTTCAAGTCCATGGCATGCACAGTATGTATTGAGTTTATTTAAAAATATTTGAAAATGGGGCTGCACTCAGTTGCCCATGCACTGTGTATAGTCTATAGCCTTGTCTGTGGAAAAAAAGATAACTGGACAACAGAGTTCTTCTGCTTCGTTCCTCTCACTGCATTTAGATGAATTCATTATATTACAGAAAAATATGTCCCGTAAAAGAAAAAGAGCACCAAGCCCATCCCGGAGGACCCTGCATAATATACTCAACAAAAATATAAACGCAACACTTACGCAATATTACCATTTCTCTCAAACATTGTTCACAAATCTGTCTAAATGTGTGATAGTGAGCACTTCTGCTTTGCTGAGATAATCCATCCCACCTCACAGATGTGCCACATCAAGATGCTGATCTGACATCATGATTAGTGCACAGGTGTGCCTTAGACTGTCCAAAATAAAAGGCCACTCTGAAATGTGCAGTTTTGTCTCACAGCAAAATGCCACAAGCATTGAGGGAGCGTGCAATTGGCATGCTGACAGCAGGAATGTCAACCAGATCTGTTGCTCGTGCATTGAATGTTCATTTCTCCACCATAAGCCGTCTCCAAAGGCGTTTCAGAGAATATGGCAGTACATCCAACCGGCTGGACCAACATTCCACAGGCCAGAATTGACAATCTGATAAACTCTATGCGAAGAAGATGTGTTGCACTGCATGAGGCAAATGGTGGTCACACCAGATACTGACTGGTTCTGAGTCCCCAGACCTCCAATAAAGCAAAAAAAAAATGCACATTTCAGAGTGGCCTTTTATTGTGGACAGTCTAAGGCACACCTGTGCACTAATCATGATGTCAGATCAGCATCTTGATGTGGCACACCTGTGAGGTGGGATGGATTATCTTAGCAAAGCAGAAGTGCTCACTATCACACATTTAGACGGATTTGTGAACAATGTTTGAGAGAAATGGTAATATTGTGTATCTGGAATGAATTTTAGATCTTTAAGTCCATCTCATGAAAAATGGGAGCAAAAACAAAAGTGTTGCGTTTATATTTTTGTTGAGTGTATTTTATTTCAAATTTATATTTTATGGAAAATCCATGTGTCTTTCTTCAATAGCTTCTAATTCATCTGACCCAGTGTCTCCAAATTATTTGTTCACACAAAATTCCTCAGATTTAGCCTCTTAATTTTCCTCTCAAAGTGCACCAGATTCATGCATTTCACTTTAAAAAGGTAAAAAAAAATCTCCCGGGGGAGCATACCCCCGGACCCCCGTAGCAGGGACGTGACCTCGACTGGCTATTTTCACCTAGCTGGACATCGGAGCCAATAGTGGAAAGACTATATATCTATATAGTGTGTATAGTATATAGCTCTGGACTACCACCATCCAGGTTGCCCTGTCCCAAAGCTTTCTCTTCAATTAGCTCAGGAGGCCTAAAAAAATACATTATGTTGTATATAATGTATCTTTTTTATATATAATATTGTACGTTATTCATAAACATTTGGAAAAAAAACAAACATGCAAGAATCAAATCTCCCACACAGCAACACTCAAAGTTTATTTGCATATTGTGTTCTACACAATTCACAGTAAATGTGCCAAAAAGCAGACGCAGAGTTCTTACAAGGGTAAAAAAAAGTGTCTTGCACGCCCTGCGCGCGATCGCATCTTCGGTCTCTCTGCCCAGTGTGCCCACCTAAAATTTCTACAGGCCCACCCTAATCTGACTGTCTAGAACCAGGCCTGCGCTACCTGATAAGAGGCTTCCCACCATGTTCCTATTATGAAAGCTTCACACTCGCATAGGACAGCAACCGCGGCCATTACAACTCTGTGACGTCCAATTCTTACCCGACACACGGCAGCTGTAATGCCAACGATGTCAACAGCCATATAAACAAAAGCAGAAGTTACCGGATAACAGCTTGACACTTGCATACGGACTGACTAACAGCCGCGGCCATTACAACTCTGTGAGATGAGTTATCACCGCCGACCACGTCGCATACGGACTAAACGGATGCTGTCGCTGGGTGTGCCCCCGGACCCCCCTGGAAGGTCCTGAGGCCACTCAGGGGGGCTACAAAACCTCTCAGCCCCAGGGCCTAATGGCATGTTGAGGCGGGTCTGGCAATATGGGTTCATGCAGTTATTCAAGGTACAGTATACCAACTTATATTGAACATATAAAGAATGATCAATATATGTTTAAATAAATATATATTTTGCATTTTTATAGTAGGTAGATCATCTTGACTTGGTCATTTTAAAAGTAGCTCATGAGCTGAAAAAGTGTGGTCACCCCTGATCTAGTTCATCTAATGCCAGCCCCTCATAACTAATAACTGTCAGTGTCCATGCCTAGCATTGATTTACTTTAACAAACCGCTCTTGTGGTAAGAGGAAGGTTTGGTAAGACTTTGCATAAAGTAGACACTCATCAGCATTAATTGATGCTTAACCAATGCCCAGGTCATCCTCATGGTTCCTACAGCTTAATGCAAGTCAAATTTAAGACTTTTTAAGACCTTTTTAATGCCACTTGAAATTAAATTTAAGACCAACGACGCAATCAACAGAAAAGGAAAAAGGTATTGTCTCGGTGTTCAGACACCAGTAACTCTGCTTTCAGCGTAGACGTCATTATCTGTATCTGTTCAACCAACAAAATAATCTGTATATGTATCTGTATTCGGATATGAAGCCGGAAATGGCCGGGCGTATGTCTGTTTTTTGCAATTATTGTCCCTTCAGTGCATCAAATAGTTTTACTATTGGCATATAATTAATTATGAGATACATTT
This sequence comes from Hyperoplus lanceolatus, assembly GCA_026929865.2. NCBI lineage: Eukaryota > Metazoa > Chordata > Actinopteri > Uranoscopiformes > Ammodytidae > Hyperoplus > Hyperoplus lanceolatus. The sequence goes on from CM049397.1 coordinate 1,431,738, forward strand.
CTACCTCATACTGTACTTTTCATCCGTTTCTCTCTCTCATTATAAGTTATATGAACTGTCTGAGCCCCACTAGCCCTTTGACTGGGGGATATAATGAACATTCAGAATCTGAAACAGAACAGTGTTACATCACAGTAATTCAATTTGTCTGTTTTATTTTTCATCTTTCTTTCTCCCTTTTTATTTTTAACTCGACAAAGTTTTATGATATATCGATCCGAGATCTAATCGATCTATTTTGCCCAATTTATTTCCCTCTACTCTCTCACTCACTCTGTCGCTCTATCTCTCGGTTTTTTTCTAACTTGGTTCAATGAATAATTACTTTGTATCAGGAAACAGCGTTTAGTGCTCTACAAGTGATCAACGCACAAAGATGATACTTTTTTCAGAAAATCTATCAGTTAACAGATTTTATGAACTAAACAGGCGAAGCGTCACATATCAAATATTTAAAGATCGATTTAGTCTATTTCATAGCATTATACAGTCCACTGCCTGCTACTAGAGAGACGTGGTCCATGTTCAGAGGTTTGAAATAAATGAAAGGCAGGAAGGGCCGACGGTGACCCGGGCTGCAGAAAATTCCAGCAAAATGGAGATAGACCGCGGGTAACGGAGCCATGCATAAATGCAGCTGGTCTTTCTCCTCTCCGCCACGGCAGCGGACATGAACAGCTGATCGGTGCCACTATAGTTAAGGCAGCACGCACTGCGTCAATTTAGCGCTTAATAAATACATATTTTTTCCCCGAATATAACGAGACTATTCGGGAAGTAGAAATATTCGGCTTGATCTCATTATCCATGCTTTTCAGAATAGCCTACACATGTTCGGATTCGGGCTCATCCCTAGTAGGCGTGCAACCTAACAACCTAAGCCTTTTATTGTGGACAGTCTAAGGCACACCTGTGCACTAATCATGATGTCAGATCAGCATCTTGACGTGGCACACCTGTGAGGTGGGATGGATTATCTCAGCAAAGCAGAAGTGCTCACTATCACACATTTAGACAGATTTGTGAACAATGTTTGAGAGAAATGGTAATATTGTGTATCTGGAATGAATTTTAGATCTTTAAGTCCATCTCATGAAAAATGGGAGCAAAAACAAAAGTGTTGCGTTTATATTTTTGTTGAGTGTAATTACTTTTTTAAAGTAACGTTCCCAACACTGGTGATAAGGGCATATAGTTGTTTATATTTACTTAACACCCAGTCCATTTTACCTGCTAAAACAAAATTGTTTTTATTTGACTGAAATCACTTTAATCTCCGGTTGCAGGATTCGAAATAATATTAATCTCAAAAGGAATCTAGTTGTAGTCTTGCAATTCTGTGACTGAAAACTCAGAGAACTAATGACTAATGGCGCTTTTCCACTGCATGGTATCAGCTCAACTCGACTCGACTCAACTCGCATTTTTGGCGTTTCCACCGCAAAAACATAGTACCTGGTACCTACTGAGGCTGCTTTTTTTGGTATCCCCTCGCTCTAGGTTCCAAGCGAGCTGAGCCGATGCTAAAAGGTGACGTCAGCAGACAGCCGGCCGCTGATTGGCCAGATACTACCGTCTGGCCAATCAGTGGCCGGCCTTATGCCGACGCTTCTGATTGGCCAGAGACTACCGGCTTCATTCTGTTTTTTATTCTCCCCAACTCTCCGGGACTTTTGAGTGTATTTTGTCTCGCCGCGTGCAGCCTTCTCTGGCTCTCTTTCATTTGATTTGCATCACAGATCCGAATTTTTTTTGCCATATATTCGCTAAGCTCACCCAGTTGTGTTGGTTGTTGGGGAAGTTACATACGAGAGGAGACATGTAGGGCAGCTAGGCTAAATAGCCTACAGAAGCCAGCTGGGACAGACATGATAGCGAGCGATTACATTACAAGCCTCGGACTGAACTAATTACCTCAATAAAATATTCAGGCTGAGACACGGCTTGCATTTGAAAACACGTATCCTGAAACACTAAACAACTTCAACTTTATCATGTCCGTGTTTACGTGCATAGGTACGTGACGCATCCCTACAGCTGACTGAGTGGCAGAGTCACACATCGGGATACCAACCCTCCCTTTTAATGGCCCGTCACAATATTCTTTTACTTATTTTGGCAAACAGATACAAGGGGGTTATTTCTTTAAAAAAATCATCCGCGTTTTTGGCGGTTGGTTCAGTTAATAGTGCAACAACTGCTCGTAATTTCTGCTTTGCTACTTTGCTCCGGAGTTGGCTTTCAGCACCTTTGTATGACGACCCCGCCCACATCCAGGAGGTACTATTTGCAGTGGAAAATGACCCATGCTGCTACCAAACCAAGTTAAATTGAGTCGAGTTGAGTCGAGTCGAGCTATATGTGCGGTGGAAAAGCGCCATAATTGTCTTCAGGTGTGAGTTGATTGTCTTTAGATGTGAGATGCTGCGTCCACACCAAAAGCGTTTGGGGCGGAAGGGGCGGTCACTTTACATACAAAGTCAATGTACAGACACGAATAGAGAAAGTCTTCTCGCGCGCTGCGAAATTTGCGTGAGTTGAAAATATTCATCTCACGCGTGAGGTCCCGCGGTGATTATCACGCGATTCGCGCGGAGCAACGCAAATTTTCGCGTTTGGTTTGGACACAGCAAGAGGGTGTCAGTCTTCAGTCTTTTCAATGTCTTTTAAAAGTCCTCTGAAGAGTGCTCTTCAGTTGGCTGGATGTTGTAAAGGGGGTTTTCTTTACCATGGAAAGGATCCTGCGATCATCCACCACTGTTGTCTTCCTTGGACGTCCAGGCCTTTTTGTTTTGCACAGCTCGCAGTGCGTTCTTTTTTTCTCAGAATGTACCAAACTGTTGATTTGGCCACTTCCAATGTTTCTGCTATCTCTCTGATGGATTGTTCTTGTTTTTTCAGCCTATGGCCTGTTTCACTTGCATTGAGAGCTCCTTTGACTGCATGTTGTAGGTTCCCAGCAACAACTTACACTCCTGGAATCAACTCCAGACCTTTTACCTGCTTAATTGATGATGAAATAACAAAGGAATAGCCCACACCTGTCCATGAAACAGATTTTAAGTCAATTGTCCAATTACTTTTGGTCCCTCGAAAAATGGGGTCACATATATCAAAGAGCTGTAATTCCTTAACTCTTCCTCCAATTTGGATGTGAATACCCTTAAATTAAAACTTTGCACATTAAGCCAGTTTTCATTATATAACTGTATCTTGAATATGTTTGAGGAAACCTCAACCTGAGTGAATAGTTTATGGGGGGGGTGCCAAACAGAGTTCGCCAGTCTGTGTGGCGTTAGAAGGAGTTGAGGAGGTGAACAGCCTTGGGAACAAAGGTTGCTTTTCTCCTCTTGTTGAAAGTCCAATGATCTTAGAGCAGACTCTGGTTGTACTCTCCAGGTGGTTTCTGCTCTGGAGGCTGATGGAGTGGAACCAGCAAGTTATGGAGAATGTAGAGATGCTCTCGACGAAGGAGTTATAGAAAGTTAGCAAGATGTTTTTCTGACTCCAAAGGAATTGAGATTCCTTAGGAGCATACTGTAGTGAGTCCATCAGGGCATCGGTTACAGGAAGGATGTGTTGTTTAATGACCCTGTCCATGGCCTTCATCACCAGGGACGTTAGGGCCTCAAGCCCGAGTTTGTTCAGAGTGTTAATGGTGCTTTTCTTTGGGATGGGGATGACTGTAGAGTGCTTCCACAGGTGGGGAACTGTGCTGGGGTCCATGGATCTCTGAAACAGGGTTTGGAACACTCCCCCAGCTGCTCAGCACAGAACCTCAGGACGTGGCAGCTGATGTTGTCTGAGCCAGGGGAGCTGTTCTCCCTGGTCCTCCTGAGGGCTCTCACCACCTCCTCTGTTTTAAAGGTGAGTGTGGAATCACCAGGTTTCAGTTTTGATAATGTCTCTGCCAGTTGGGTGGAGTTGTCAGTCTCAAACCTGGTGAAAAAGGAGTTAAGGTTGTTAGGGATAGATGTAGAGCTGCTACCTGCAACCTGGATGATTTTGTGGTTGGTAGCAGCGGTGTTCACAGCAGGCATGGCTTTATGGCCCTGCTAAACTGAGCGGAGGTTCCACGTGATTCATTTTTCCTCCACCTTGTTCTTGTATTTCAGTTCAGCATTGGTAATGGCACACTTGACTTCCCTGTTGACCTCCTTCTTTTCGGACTCTGAGCCAGTGAAGAAACTCCTTTTTTTCTTGAGAAGAATTTCCTTCAGTTCTTTTGTAATCCAGGGCGTATTGTTTGGGAAGATGGTGACAGTTTTGGAGGGGATGATGTTCTTCTCACAAAAGTTGATGTAGGATGTGTCCACTTGCTTCTCCATGTATTTTGAGGGGGTTAGGAGGTTATTCCAGTCAGTGGATTCAAAACAATCTTGCAGCGCTTGGATGCTGTCACTAGTCCACTACTTGATCTTTTTAATAACTTTCTTTGCCCTCCTTATGACAGGTGTGTAGGCTGGAGCAAGCAGGATGGTGTGGTGGTCAGCAGTGCCAAGAGCGGGGAGGGCTATGGGCCTGAAAGCATCTGGTACAGAACCATAGCATTTATCCAATGTCCTCCCACAACGAGTGGTGCGTGTCACGTACTGTTGGAGGCCTTTGAGTGATTTATCAGGAAAGCAGTGGTTAAAATCTTCTTCTTCTTCTTCTTCTATCCCATAACCCCGGAGGGTCGTTGGGGCATCACAGACGTTCTATTGACCAGCTCTCTCCATCCCTCTCTGTCCTCGGCAGCTCTCATTGCCTCACTGATTTTCAAGTGAGTCCATTCTCTGATGTTATCTTCCCATCTTGTCTTTTGTCTCCCTCGTCTCCTTCCACCTTGTACGGTTCCTTGCAAGATGGTCTTTGCAAGGCCTGAGGATCTGGTGATGTGTCCGTACCACCTCAGTTTCCGTTTTTTAACAGTGGTAAGCAGGTCCTCATGTGAGCCGATGGCTTGGCTGATCTTTTGCCGAACTTCCTTGTTTGTGACATGTTGGGTGTAGGAGATACCCAAGAGTCTCCTGTAGCATCTCATCTCCATGCTCTGTATTCTCCTCTGTAGCTCAGCTGTAAGGGTCCAAGTTTCGCAAGCATATAGGAAGATTGAGTTGACAAGTGATCGCAGTAGTCTCACCTTTGATGCCAGACTGATGTTTTTGTCTTTCCATATGGGCTTGAGTTTTACCAGAGCAGCAGTTGTTTGGGCAATTCTGGCAAGAACTTCCTGCTTGGATCCTTCATCGGACATGGTTGCTCCCAGATATTTGAAGCTGGACACCATGTCCAGTGCCTGTCCGTTGACTTTGATCTCTGAGAGGATGCCCCTGTTGTTGTTGGTCATCATTTTGGTTTTCTCAGCATGGATTTCCATTCCATAGGCTTGTGAAGTAGTGTCAAGCCTTTCAACAAGGCTGGCAAGTTCTTTTTCTTCTCCAGCTAGCCCATCAATGTCATCTGCAAAACGGAGGTTGGTAATCAGTCTGCCTCCTATGCTGACCGTTCCTTCATGATCTGACAGGGCATCCGTCATGATACGCTCCAGAAAAAGATTAAAGAGAATAGGGGAGAGAAGGCATCCTTGGCGCACTCCAGTTGTTGTCCTGAACCAGTCTCCGATAGCTCCATTGTAGAGAACTGCGCTGGTAGCTTTGTTGTACAGGTGTTGTATGACTCTGACAAGGTTAGGGCTGATGTTGTATTTCCTCATGGTTGCCCACAGTGCCACATGCCATACCCGGTCGAAGGCTTTCTTGAAGTCTACAAGCACGTGGTAAAGGTGTTGTTGGTGCTGCAGATATCTCTCACAGATAATTCTGAGGTTGAATATCTGTTCTGTGGTGCTCCGCCCTGCCCTAATTCCAGCCTGTTCTTCAGCTATGATCAGTTCAGCTTGAGGTTTTAACCTATTCAGTATTATTTTCAGCAGGACTTTGCTAGGATGACTAATGAGACTGATGGTGCGGTGGTTTTGGCACAGTTGGAGATTGCCTTTCTTCGGGAGTGTGATGATGAGTGACTGGGTCCATGATGTAGGCCACTCACCACTCTGCCTGATTTTGTTGCACAGGATGGTGAGAGTGTCGATCATGGCTTCTCCCCCTGCTTGTACAAGCTCTGCTGTGATGTTGTCAATTCCTTTTTTCAGTGCTCGGACTGCTCTCTCCACTTCTTCACGGAGGATGGGGAGTTTGTCCTCTTCCTCAATGGATTGAGGACAAGCCAGGACTGTGGGATCTCCACCTGCCGTGTGGTTGTAGAGCTCAGAGCAGTATTCTGTCCACCTGTCCAGGATTTTCTGTTCTTCCGTTAGGCATTCACCAGTCTTACTCTGAATTGTAGAGACTCTGGTCTGTTTTGCTCTTGTTAGCTCCTTGACAGTTTGATATGCCATCTTGGTGTTGGTGTTGGTATTCAGGCTGTTCTTTATTTCTCTGCACTTTCCCTCAATCCAGTTCTGTTTTGCTGACTGCATGCCTTTCTTGATGCTCCTGTTGACTTCTCTGTAAGCATCAGTTCCTTCAGGTGAGTTCTTACTTTTCTTCAGGGCTCTTCGCTTGTCACACAAGTCAAGCAGTTCATTGGTGACCCAAGGTTTTTTCCTTGGGCGGAGTTTGCCAAGGAGTTCAGTGGCTGTTTCGGTTATGAATGTGTTCAGCGTGATGGTCATGTGGTTGACGTCAACTTCTTATGCACCTAGGATGAGCAATGGTGCAAACCTTCCCCCTATCTTTGCCTTGAAGGCTTCTGCCACCTCAGGGTCTCTCAGTTTGTCCAGATCAAACTTCATTCTTGTGCACTGGGAGCTTTTGATCTTCTTTAAACGTAGGCGAAAGGACATCAGAACAAGGTCGTGATCGCTCCCAATGTCTGCCTTTGAAAAGCTGCGTGTCCTACCGGTGTTAACGCTTCAGCGAAAGCGCTTCTTGATCATGATGTAATCGATCTGATTGTGGTACTCTCCACCGGGGCTGTGCCAGGTCGATCGCCTGGAGGCCTTAAGGTGTTAACACACTAGGCACTTTACACGCGTACAGACGCGTATAAAATCGGCCGGTTTTCCATAGGGAACCATTGGTTTACGCGCGTACATGGCGCGTAGGTGCGCCACTCGCGCTAAAGCAACATTTTAGCCGCGTATGAGCCGCGTATACACGCGCCTACGCAGCTACGTGAGGAGTTCAAAAATGTTTACTTTTTACGCTCCTACACGTGATGATTAGCCACGTTGGCCAATCAGCGTTGGGCTTGACCCGACGTCACGTACATTGGCACGGTGGGAGAACAGTGTACACAGAGGCTGATGAGAGACACTGAGGAGGAAAATGTATTGCGGGCGGCCGGTGCTGTATGAAGCCGCTCGGGGTTAGAAGATGTGGGGAAAGTAAACCAAGAGAATGGAGTTCCTGGTTAATTCAGTGAATATGTGTAGCTGTGCTTTAGCCGATAAAACAAGTTAGCGCCGTATAGCATTAGTTAACTTGTTGTGTGCGGGCGGCTAGCTCCTCATATTATGAACCCAAACATGACGACTATGTCCGGGGACTTTCACGACAAGTACACGAAGCACCGGTGTTGATCTACGCCAGCCACGGTCCCCTGTCACAGCCAGGTAGGGTAATTTTGACTACTTGCCTTTATGTTGTGCCGCCGTGCACCGATGCCGCTGTAACTGTGTTTGTTATGTAGGTACCGTGAATATGCAATGCTGTTTTAATGCTAGGCTATTTGGGCTGTTCAGTTTGTCTTTTGGCACAGTTGTTGGCCGTGTTGTTGTTGTTTTTGTGCGGACATGCACGCTGTTGTGTCGGGTCGGGTCTGATCGCAGCCATGGTTGATTAGGGAAATACAATATCGGGAGGGAGACTAGGCACGTTACGCGCATATAACCATTTTTGACACAAAATGATCAAGCAACATTTTAGCTGCGTTACGCACGTAAATCCTACGCGTGTAAAGTGCCTAGTGTGTTCGCACCTTTATGGGGGCTGAGTGTGTTCGCCAGCACTAGGTTGTTATACCTGGCAAACTCCAAAAGCCTTAGGCCTCTATCGTTGGTCTCGGTGTTGCCGTATTGACCACATGCATCTTTCCAGTTGGTATAGGCATCCTCTCCAACCTTTGCATTCCAATCTCCTTGCACTATCACAATGTCTTTCTTTGGAGTTTGATCTAGAACTGCTTGTAGTTGTTCATAAAACTCTTCCACCTCACTGTCCTCATACGTGGATGTTGGGGCATAGACCTGGATGATGGTGATGTTGAATGGGGTTACTCTCAAACGAATGGTAATGAGTCTGCTTGAGACTGGCCGGCAGCCCATAACAGTGTCCTTAATGTTTTAGTGAACAAGGAAGCCAACACCATGCTGGTGTTTATCTTCCTTTCGGCTGAAATAGAGCTTGTGGCCTGCATCGGTTGATGTTTCACCGAATCCTCTCCAGCGTAGCTCGCTGATGCCCAATATATTCCAGCTGTATTGGTCCATTTTGTGGGTTAGCTCTTCGAGTTTCCCATCAGCAGTTAGTGTTCTTACATTCCAGGTTTCAACAACTATATTGTCTCTAGTGCGGAATCTGCAGAGTTTCCCAGTGGTACATTTTTCACCTCCGTCCTGGTGGCCAACGGTAGGCGCGGTCCTTGGTGACCCGGGCGACGACCGAGCCAGTATGGGTAAAGCTGTGGTTGTCATCATGTGGTGTGTCTTGGGCGATTTAACCTGGCGGCGCCCATCCCTCTCCAGGTTGGATGTAGTTTAACATCATACCCAGAATGAATTCTAGGGAGTCTGGTGAGATCCATTCCAGCCTGTTTAATGAGCCTGTGATGTGCTCAGTGGCAGGATCTGTTTGCTCTGGGGTGGATGTAAGCCAGGACGATAAAAAGTTGAGGAAAGGTAAAAGGGTCGTAGGGAGACAGCCAGGAGCTCGATGTCAAGGTGCACACATTCTTTCTCACTACAACTGTAGAGCAACAGGGTGTGTTTACATAGAGACACACGCCGCCGCCGTGTTGTTTTGCCGGTGCACTCACTGTCCCAGTCTGAGGGGGGTGGGATGTGTGTCATGCTTTCATCATCGTTTAAACCACGTTTTGGTGAAAGCCATAGTAGAGGCAGTTCTATATTCATGCATGTGGTTAATGTTGGTTTGTTACTCATCCGTTTTGTTGCTGAGGGAGTGCACATTAGCCAAAATGATAGACGGAAGCAGCCGTTGTTTACATGTCTCCCGTTTAAGTCTACCTGTAATTCCTCGTTTTACCATGGCAACGAGTGAACGCTGGCAACTTGCTGCCGCTGCTCGCCGGTAACTTTTGAACTGTTTGAACTTTTTAACTTTATTTTATTTTCCATGAACTAATCGGACAGTGTGATTGGCTTCACTTGGAATATTTTTTCAATCCGCTGGCATTACTACTTTGATTCATTGGATGCTAGCTTACTTCAAGATTGAACGGGGACTTTATCTCATAACACCATTTGTGTGTTGGCAACCGAAGGGACGTACCAACCGTAGACAGAGGCAACTACTGCTGATTGTTCCCTGCTTCTCGCCACTGCTCATATAGCCACACACGCCACCACACCTGCTGCCGCTGTCCTCCAACACTGGCCAGTCGGATAATCTCCGGGTGCCTGCTGACCATCATCGTTGGTCCCACCCGCTTCAGCCGCCTCCTGGTCTCTCTGATCACACTGTGTTGTGTACTGCTAGCGGGTCGCCCTCGCTCAGCTACCGAGTGGCGGCTAACGATCGCTGCTCCGTCTGCTACATCTGGTCGCATCCATCCTCCTCACTCTGCATGGTCTCCCCTCAGTCAGACTCTTCCCCTGGTTCATCATGATTACGTATTCACCTGCACAGCTGTTTGGACTTTTCAACTACCTCATCCCATCGTCCATCTCGGTCATTAAACAACTTGGACTCCTACGCTGCCGCCGCTACATCCACGGAGGCTCCCGCCGCGGGTTTGTTTAGACCCAGCACGGAAACTCCATCCCATTCGTCCGGTTACCTTTTTTTTTTGTAAAGCGCTCTGAGTGAGAAAAGAGCGCTATATAAATAAAATGTATTATTATTATTATTATTATTATTATTATTATTAATTACGTCCTTTTTTCTTGCCCTTTCTAGTAACCTTGTTTTTATTGTGAGCGTGGTTTTCTGTGCTGAATGAATTCTTACTGATTCAGGAAAAGTATCCATGGTGGAGATTAGATGAGGTGAGAGTCCGAGCTGCAGCAGAAAGTCTCTTGTGTAGGTGATTTTGCCGTTGAGAATATTGTTACAATTTGCAGAAACAAACTCACAGATAAGCGACATTAGAAGAAGAGTCCGTATGACCGCACGGATATCCATGCTGGAAAAAAAAAATTAGTTAAAGAAGGCGAGAAAAAAGCTTGGCGGTTCCGGTTCGCCAGGTCAACACAGGTAACAATGGAGACTGCTCATGGATGAATTTTCCTCGGCCAGGTATCGACAAAAACAAAACGCAATGCAAAATAGACATAGAACAGGCACATGGAACAACGTGTAAAGTAGGGGAAGAGACAAAGAGATGGTGGAAATCAACAAAAAACAAGAAATAGCTGCTCAATGTGCTAACCGGTCGACTGCACGAGCAGCGAACCGGAAACAAGCAGCGACCCTGAATATAAGACATGGTCATAAATTCAGAGATGGACAGTGGAGAGTTTACATGCATGCCTGAAGAACTTGATGTGGCAGATGAGATTGAGGAGACAGACAGTTTAGTGACAGAGGAGGACAAGAGGATGGCAGAGGTGGACAGAGGACAGGAGGAGATGACAGTAACCAGGAAGGAAGACATCAAGTGGCGTCACAGGCCATTCACAAGAATCAGGGACAATTCATTTGAAGATCCTCCAATTCATGAGCAACATCCCATGAGACCATATGAATACTTCAAACAGTATAGACCAGATGAGATCTTCAATTTGATTGCCGACAACAAAAATGTGTGTGCCATGCAAAGTGGTACACAAAGTTTAAAGCCGACAAGTTCTGGAGTTCGGAGTATGTGGGAGTGATGAAAATGCCAAGCGTATCCATTGGTATTTTTCAAAACATCATGCCCCGTGAAAGATTCTTCCAGCTCTGGTCGCATTTGGTCAACAATTTGGAGAAACCAGTTGAGAACAATGATTTTCAAGGGACGTCCTCTCTATGATGCCATACACAAAAGATGATTGGAGATTCCACTCGAGGAGAACCTTTGCGTTGATGAATAGATGGTGCCGTTTTGTGGAACTCTGTCTTTGAAGCAGAGGCGAGCCACACCCATGGGGGGTAAAGATATACTTCCAGTGTGGGAAAAATGGCATGGCCTATGACTTCCTGTTGCACCAAGGCACTACAATGGAGCTATCACAACAGCACAGGAAGCAGCTGGGACTTGGAGCAGGAGTGGTGTACCATCTTAGCCAGCGAATCACAGAGGCCAACCAAAATTTGTACTTTGACAATTATTAACGTACAATATTCTGGAGCTGCTGGCTGAGAGGAAAATGCATGCCGCTGTAACAGCAAGTAGGGTTGTCAAAAGTATCAATACTAAAAAGTGAAATTCGGATACAATAATCATTGGGAAAAGTATTGATACTCCATTATTTTATTTCAGGACACAGAAAAATGTGCCAGATGTAGCCCAGGGGCTACTTTCCATGTCCATTCTCGCCTCCTTCAGTTGACACAACTTTACTTAACAGCGCCGCAGACACAGGGACACGTAAATAGGTCTGTGGTGCAGCCCCTCCCCTCAGCTGCAGTCGCACACTACGCCTCATCATAACAATTATGCCTCGTTTCCACCCGGTTCGGTCCGGGTAGTTTGGCTTTTCATTTGCCAAAAGTTGGGTAGGGTACGGTTTAAGCGCACCTAACCGCTCTGAGCCGCTCCTAATCTCAGTACTCCTCCGTTGGGGTACTAGCCGCCTGAAAGGGTGCCGAAAAGGCGGAGCTACACACTGCCGTCATTTGATTGGTCGGCAGAATCGTCACTTCCGTGCGACAGGGGGATTGAAAACAAACAAACACAGTACCGGCGATTAATTTCTGGACAATGGCGAAAGCTTTTTTTATTGCAGAAATGGAGAGGGAGCTGGATGGAGCGGTGAGAAATAAAAAGGTCTTCCAGCTGGTGTCTGAAAAGATGGTGGCTGCGGGGCACCAGAAGACCACTGAGCAGTGTCACACTAAATCCAAGAAGCTTCGGGCCGAGTAGGATAAAAGACCACAACAACCGCAGTGGCGTCAACAGGAAGACGTGGAAGTGGTACAACATGATGGACGCTATCTACTGTCACCGACCGGCAAGCCGGGGAAGAGAGGGGGGGATCGACACGGCCACCTCTCTATTGGAGTCCATGTTGGAGCCTAACGGTAAGATTTGCCAGGATAGTAGCTACTGACATCACAGAAAGAGAAATGTACGGTTAGACAGTGAGACCATAAAACACTCTTTCTGCCTTTTCTCAGGCTAGGATGATCCGATTTCAATTTTTTCTGCACATTTATACTTCATAGGATCTCCGAGTTCAATACACCTTCATATTCCAACCGGTGAAGTAGGCCTTTAAGTAATTTAAATAATTGATATATAAGCATATTAAGAGACTGGGATGAAATCACAGCGTTACATCGAGCGAATTGTGTGCTGTGTTGGGTTGCTAGCCAGTTAGCTAGCAACCCTTTGTTTGGAAGTTAACGTGAAGTAGCAAGCTTCTAGTTTTACTGGTCACCAATTCGGTGATTTAAATATTTCTTTAAAGTCAATGTTGGTCCGTAAGCTATTGTATTAGTTATCGTGACTAAAACGTAATTTGTGTAACTTTCAGATGAGGGCCGTTGCTCACAGGATGAATCGACCCTGTTCGATAGAGAACAAATGGCGACTCTGGAAGAATGTGCAACCCCAACACGATGTCCCCCCCTTCTTCACGGACATCAACGCCAGCACCAGTGGAGCCTGCTGCCCCAAGCAGTAGCAACACCACCACCACTCCACGTCTTTTATTTTTGGTAAGTCCTAAAAATCACCTGACTGCACAGCATAGTTGCTTCTAAGTTACGGTGTTTTACTGCTGGATATGATGAAAGTAGAGCTACATTTAACCACACTTTTTAAATTCTGCATTATGTGTACCTGCATACGAGTTATTGAGAAGTTGATTAAACACAATGTGTCTAACATCCGATATTCCTCTCTGTTTTGCATTACAGACGAAAGGGGAAGGGGCAGTGAAGTTGCTGAGGCAATACGCGAGCTGAAGGCATCCGATGAAAGGACGCTGGAGAAGGCAGAGGAGCGACAGGAGCGGCGCCTTTCAGGTAGCTCAGGAGGATGCCCGGATTGCCAGGCAGGATGCGGCTGAGGTGGCAAGAGTACAGATGGAGCTTTCAACGCCGCCTTCCTCCAGACATTCAGTCAGATGGTGCAGGTGCTGGGTGGACGTCGTGACCTTGTGCCATGATCCAGCCATATTTACAACGTGGAATAACCTGGCTTTGCATAGCTGCTTCAAGCTATGCCTCAAAGCGAGTCTTCAGTACATCAGGGCTCATTTGTAAACCAAGAACGGCAAGACTTGCTTCATTGAATTACATTATTAGAATAGCTGTGTTTCTTAGGATGTTACTGTGACATAGTCAGCGATCAATGAGGACTGAATACACGTATGATCAGTCTGTATCATCTCGTCAGTTGTCGTGGGGGAAATTACTGGTGTGACATCACTCTTGTATTATCCCATCCTCCCTCCATGTTGATATTATACCCTTCTGTTGAGTAAATGCCCACAAAAACCCCAAGCTGCTGCACACATTGAATTTAGGGATTATAATGTTGGGAGGAAAAGCGAGGCATAATTGGTAGGTGATTTTCTGTTGAAACATGACAGCGTAAATACTTTGAAAGTTGTGACTGCACAAACAACTGACATGGGATATACTTGGGTGCCTGATAAGACCTCCAGACATGTAATGCCTCTGTCATTATCCTAGCCATTTTTCTGATTCAACAAGCATCAATTTGACTTGAAGTTTGGCGAAAGGATTCATAAATACTAAACAAACATCACAGCCCCATATTCCTGGATATCATGTTCAGTCTGTCAGTGCAGCGCCGCTTCCTGTGTTCACAGGCTAGGGTACCCATCAGGGCTGCCAAGTTTCACCAAAAGTTTGGAGTGAGATTTTTTGGCCGAGGGACCCAAAACCGTGTCCTCTTCCCATCCAATCATTTTTGCTAGTGTCCTGCAAGTTTACATATTGTTCATAATAAATCAGAAATAAAAGACAATTGGAAAATGTGATAAAACATCAAAAATCTTATTAAAATAAACTAATTCATGAATTGCAAAGTCGTAGGACAGGTTTTGATTAAACATTGGGTGTGGACATATTGTAAGTGGGGGTCTGGGGTTCCCCCCCAGAAAATTTTGAGCATTAAACACTTAATTTCCTGCATTCTGGTGAATTTTTATGAAGCAATGTGTGCCTTTTCTTCATTCATTTTTATGTAAAGTAAAAGAGAACATTCACGGTGACACAAATTTAGCCTACAATGCATGTGTAGTGCTTTCAAATATCTCCTGTAGCCTATTGTTAAAACATTTGGTTAAACTGTAATAAAGGTAATTATTTTTATTCAACATTGTATGGGTTATCCAATTATCCAATTTCAATTCACCATTAGTATATTAAATCTATGACACTTGATGTCTTCTCAGAACATATTTTTCCCACAGTAACCTCTAAGCTTAGTTACTCAATACATTCATTCAATTAATGTTGACAACATTTTAGAACAAAAATGTGTTGGTGTGTCAACCAGCCCAATAACATAATGCAAAACAAGCTTGAATATATCAAGTGAAGTGACTGATTTGAATTAAGGTGTTCTTACCTCTTTGTTCATTTAATACCGGCGTCCTTGTTGTCATTAATTTCCCATATAATTTGAACAAAGGGCTTTTATTAGTTTTGTAGTGTAACACAGGGGGGCGTGGCCGTGGTGGTTTGCCAAGTGGCTGCTGCAGCTACGGGCTGCACACGGCCATGGGCCTATAAAGAAACCCCGCGTGCAGAAAGCATGGCAGAAAGAGGATGTCACGGAACACAGTCCGTTTAGCTTTTCATAATAAGACTTTCAAAGTAAAAGTACAAAAAAAAATATATATTACGGGGATTCATTTCTCTGCGTGAGAAATTGGAGGTGTGGCGTGTGAGCGTGTGAACTGGTTGATATGCGTGTGTCTCACGGCCAAAGCGTGAGACTTGGCCGCTCTGGTACCCATGCATAACTGATGATTAAAATACTCCACTTCAATAAAAGCTTCTCACCTGGATATTCTAAAGTCATGATAGACATCAGTACTCCATTTTGCTTCTCTGTCCGTTCGGTCTATTGTTTTTTCTGTAGTATAATTTAATTTCTCTAAACTGCTCACCCCCTTCTTAAATGTGACATATTGTAGCATCACAGGGTTGGGAGATAGGGGCGGGTCATCTCAGAGGAGGTTCTTAGTGTGACTTCGAGGGTTGTTGTTGTGTTTCCGGTCAAGCTGTGACCTACATGTTCAAGTAAAGTATGACATTAAAACCCGCTGTTAAGCAAGACTTCATTCACTGCCTCGGCCTGTGGTCATTACATTGGTGTCAGAAGTGAACAAACGACAAGAGTGAGTAAAAAGTTTTTGCATCCAAGCGGAGGACTGCTGTGGAATAACGTCGCGGTCAGGCTACAGCGTTAGCTTCACTGTGTCAACAAGCTAGCTTCGGTCATGTCTTACCCGAAAGTGAAGTAGGAGAAGGTGGAGCGGGAGAGTGGTGCGTTCGGATGGACAGACGAGGCATACGAGGAGTTTCAAAGAGTTTCCCGAGTGACCAAAGATGGGTTGAGAGGAGCTGCAAGGAAGCTAGCGGCCGACGCAGGGTTGTCTTCGCTTCCCGCTCGCCCGGAGCAGAATCCCGCGGCACGGGATGAAAACAAACATGGCGGTGCCCATGTTCCAGTTGCCGCCGCAGCAGTAAAGACGACGAAGTACTCCGGTAGGTCTGACTGGGAGGCATTTTATGCTCAATTTGAACTGCTGGCTGATGCTGGGGGATGGATAGTAGAGACTAAATCACTGCAGCTGGCTTTGTGCCTCACAGACGATGCCTTGTAATGCCTACTGCTGCTTACCCCAGGTGAAAGACATGATTACAGTGCTTTAGTGGGGGCCCTGCAGAGGCGTTTTGGACAATGTGTAAAGCCAGAGCTCCTGCGTAATGAACTCAGTAACCGCGGCAGGAAGCGGGGGGAGCCGCTGAGGGTGTTGGCTAACGACATTGAGAGCCTGACACGTAGGGCATATGCACACATGCCCCCCAGCGTACAGAGCGAGTTGGCCCGGGACCAGTTCATCAGAGCCCTGCTTCCTTTGGAGCTGCGTGTCCAGGTACAGTTACAGCATTCAAGTACTTAACAGACGGCTTTGGAGATGGCCGTGGTGTGGGGCGTGGTCACTGAGGTGGGCCAAAGAGGGAGTTATCCAGCAAGGAGAGCAGCCGTCGCAGCCCAGGGCCCAGCAGAGGAGAGAAAAAAAAACTTCACCTTTCTGTTAGAGGTGCTGTAAGCGAAATGGTTCTTTTAGCTAACTTCCTGTCAGTGACTGCAGTTAGCAGTCCCCCGCTCGTCCCTACGTCACCACATTAATGCACTGCGGTCTTCAAGCAGCGAGTTATATAGCATCATCTCAGATCCATAAGTGTGATAAAAACATGATAAAAATCATCAAAACAGACATTGGGAAGGATTTTTACCTGCTCCGCCATTGTAGAAGCATAAACATTCACCCATCTGTCACTCTGGCGTGCGCCGGCAGTGAGGCCATGAGTGAGACAGGTGTCGGTTTGTAGCGTTCTCTCTTGCGATTGGATATTTATTTTGGGATCCCCCGAAAAGTTTAGCCAATTACATGCAGAGCAGCTGACTGAGAAATCGGCTTTATGAAACGCGCACATTATGAAAGTGATCACTGTATGAATAAAGGGAGATTTAACACTTATATTAACATAAATGAACCGCTTACTTCACCTTTAACATCTCTTGTCAAAGGTTATTCTTTTTACTTAACATGAATGACGTTGATGGTTGATTTAAGAACGTTGCTCACTACCTACCAGCACACGCTGTCAATCAGCGCTAGCTTAGCATTTAAACATAAAGGATAAACTTATTCTGTTGCCTGATTTGTTCAGTCAGCTGTCACTCCACAATCTTCTGTGTACTTAGTTTTTACTAGCCTGTTTTAAAGTACCACATAAAGGATTACATTGTCATTTAGATAAATAGTTCTACTTTTTATTTTTTTAACCTGAACCATTTATAATTAAATTAATTATAATATAATTAGATTAAGATAAGATAATATGAATCATAATCATATATGAAAGTCTGTTCATATTGCAGGCTATATTTTGATTGTCCATGACGTTGCAAATGTGGGTTAAATTAATTCACTTTGTACTTATAACCATATACAGGTGCATCAAAAAAAATGACATATCACTTTTTGAATGGACTTTCCATGATATCCTATTTTTTTTAAAGCACCTGGAAACTGCTCACTGTCAACTATTGTATCATTAAACAATGCAGTGGCATCAAGATCAGTTGGCAGAGAATGCATCTCCTATGAAATGAACAGCCCTCTCACTTAAAGTTTAAACTAGCAAGGCATTGTGGGAAAATGGCCGTCTTTTCCATTTCTACGGCTGTGTCTTATTTAACGGACCGCATCCTTCTAAGGACACGGTCTATGAAGGCCATAGCCTGTGAAGGCCGATTTGAAGGCCGAACGAACGCTGTTAAGTGAGACAGTCTCCGCAGGTCTCCGTTTACGAGCATTTCCGGTTTTTGTAACAAGCCGTTACCTTGCGTGACGACTCGCCACTCCTGTGCTGCTTAGCAACCCTGATTGCTGCCAACGGAAACAACCTTGTCAACGGAGGAAAAGAGAAAAAGAAGTTGCCTAACAGACGAAAAGAAAGAAAAGTACAAGAAAAAAAGAAAGGAAGATAAAAGTTAAGAAGATGGAGCAACACGTTGCTGTTTTGTTATTTTTATTTTATGCCATCTCTGGAAAAAAACGCAATGAATCTTGGGATATGTTGGGCCGCGATGGATCCATCTGTTGCAGCCTTCAAAACCGTGAAACGACTGCATTTCTCAGCCGCATATGAAGGAGCCTTGCGAATCGTTGCAAATGGAACAAGCCTTTGTGCGCCGCTATGATGCAACCGGTCTTCAAATGCAGCCTACGTAGGCTGTAACCCCTGAATTGAGATCCAGCTCTACTGTCTTCTGGCAGGTAAGTACACTCAACAAAAATATAAATGCAACACTTTTGTTTTTGCTCCCATTTTTCATGAGATGGACTTAAAGATCTAAAATTCATTCCAGATACACAATATTACCATTTCTCTCAAACATTGTTCACAAATCTGTCTAAATGTGTGGTAGTGAGCACTTCTGCTTTGCTGAGATAATCCATCCCACCTCACAGGTGTGCCACATCAAGATGCTGATCTGACATCATGATTAGTGCACAGGTGTACCTTAGACTGTCCACAATAAAAGGCCACTCTGAAATGTGCATTTTTTTGCTTTATTGGGGGTCTGGGGACTCAGAACCAGTCAGTATCTGGTGTGACCACCATTTGCCTCATGCAGTGCAACACATCTTCTTCGCATAGAGTTTATCAGATTGTCAATTGTGGCCTGTGGAATGTTGGTCCACTCCTCTTCAATGGCTGTGCGAATTTGCTAGATATTAGTGGGAAGTGGTGCACGCTGTCGTATACGCCGGTCAAGCACATCCCAAACATGCTCAATGCGTGACATGTCCGGTGAGTATGCTGGCCATGCAAGAACTGGGACATTTTCAGCTTCCAAGAATTGTGTACAGATCCTTGCAACATGGGGCCGTGCATTATCTTGCTGAAACGTGAGGTGATGTTCATGGATGTATGGCACAACAATGGGCCTCAGGATCTCATCACGGTATCTCTGTGCATTCAAAATGCCATCAATAAGATGCACCTGTGTTCTTCGTCCATAACAGATGCCTGCCCATACCATAACCCCACCACCATCATGGGCCACTCGATCCACAACATTGACATCAGCAAAGCGCTCACCCACACGACGCCACACACGCTGTCTGCCATCTGCCCTGAACAATGAAAACCGAGATTCATCCGTGAAGAGAACACCTCTCCAACGTGCCAGACGCCATCGAATGTGAGCATTTGCCCACTCAAGTCTGTTACGGCGACGAGCTGGAGTCAGGTCAAGACCCCGATGAGGACGATGAGCATGCAGTTGAGCTTCCCTGAGATGGTTTCTGACAGTTTGTGGAGAATTTGTTTGGTTATGCAAACCAATTGTTTCAGCAGCTGTCTCAGTGGCTGGTCTCAGACGATCTTGGAGGTGAACCTGCTGGATGTGGAGGTCCTGGGCTGGTGTGGTTACACGTGGTCTGCGGTTGTGAGGCCGGTTGGATGTACTGCCATATTCTCTGAAACGCCTTTGGAGACGGCTTATGGTGGATAAATGAACATTCAATGCACGAGCAACAGATCTGGTTGACATTCCTGCTGTCAGCATGCCAATTGCACCTCAATGCTTGTGGCATCTGTGGCATTTTGCTGTGAGACAAAACTGCACATTTCAGGGTGGCCTTATATTGTGGACAGTCTAAGGCACACCTGTGCACTAATCATGATGTCAGATCAGCATCTTGATGTGGCACACCTGTGAGGTGGGATGGATTGTCTCAGCAAAGCAGAAGTGCTCACTATCACACATTTAGACAGATTTGTGAACAATGTTTGAGAGAAATGGTAATATTGTGTATCTGGAATGAATTTTAGATCTTTAAGTCCATCTCATGAAAAATGGGAGCAAAAACAAAAGTGTTGCGTTTATATTTTTGTTGAGTGTATATACTTTAAACACATTTAATAGGCTCAGTTTTCTTATTTTAGGACCCTACCCAACGTTTGACCATGGGAATGCATATAAAAGCAGCACCAAACCAAGCTGCACTGCTCGTTGTAAACCAGGCTGAAGTGGTCATTGTGAGGAGGCCTTTTGAGCCCTTACGGTGGAAGATGTGGAGCTGGTGGGTGGAGTCTTTGGGCTGTGTGTCAGGACTGCCCAATAGAGCGTTTTCTCGAGCGCGGGCAATGCATTCTCAGGAGATGAAAGCAATTGCCATGCACAAATTGAGGTCATGACGCCATAGTTTACCAAAAGTTCTAGTTCACCTGTCCCCACCAATACAGATTTACAGAGTTTCCCAAATTCTCTTGAGTTTCCACAGTGCTCAGTTTTCATTTTGCGGTTGGGATTTTTTTTTTTGGTTTGCATATGGACGAAATATGAATTTGTGGTATTAAGCTATACAAATAAAATAAAATAAATTAAAATGTCATTAATTGTTTTTGAAAAACTTTAATTAATTAATTAATAAAGTGTGTTTCTGCCAATCTGTACATATCAGTGTTTGAAGGATCTGGTTACAATATAAAAATCCCTATTTAATATATATGTGGAAAAAACATCAGGCAATGGTAGCCTTAGTAAAGCTAAACCTGGCAAAGAGCTAAAATTACTAATTGGTTTACTGATCAGTTGTACTTTGTTCGATTGATTTGCAATTAATTCTGGTTTGCGGTGCATAAAAGACGAGACTGGCGCCAACCTTGGAGCTTGTGGATACCTTATACTCACTTAGAGGGTGAAGGGGGGAGAACATCAATACGGTGTTGTGGGTCTGTCCTGGGGCTCACGCTGATACTGTCTTCTTCATTTGTTGGGGCTATGAGGTATAGTGTATGGAACAATACATTTTCTGAAAGGGAAGTGATGGATGATTTATCCTCTTAAGTGCAGGTGGGAAGTGTGTAACCCTGATCTGCCCATGCCATTAGTGTGATCTTACGCTTTGGGATATACATAGTGGAATTAATGTCTTATACTCCATAGGGATGCATTATAAAGAGCTGTGAAGTAAATATGGCTCGTCTTCCAACAATATGGCATACCACTGCATAAATATGTTGGTAACCAATAAACATACTGTCCAATAGCCATATGGTAATTACATAAACGTCTCATCTACTTTACTATTCCTTTTAAATTTAGATTGTATATTGTCACACTACTACAAAAGTTGAAAATACGGATGCTGGCACATATTTAAAAAAGAAAATACTGAACAATAACCTTTTAACTTATTCAATGTAAATCTCTGGTGGTCAATTTAGAATGTTTGCTTTTCCAAACAACCTTGAGAATCTGAAACGTGACAGCAACGTTGCTTACAGATACATCACTGGGGTTTGATTATAATTTTGTCATTTCAACCAACAAGAAAAACAAGTTGCTTAGAAAGAGAGAAAGGGAGCTTCTGGCTTTGGCTCCGAAGAAAAGACCCCAAGTGGGGGAACCAAGGATCTTAGGGCCAGCCGCAGGGAGTGGTAGGGAGACGTCCCTATCACTGCTCCACCACCCAGAGATGTTCTGGGATCAAAGAGGCGAAACATCTTTGGAGGGTGGCTCTCAGCTGACGACCCTGCGGCTGGCTCATCGGCACTAGCGGAGGTGCAGCAGGCAGAAATGTCTTCTATCCTATGATGCAATTGTAGTAGGTTCTGTAAACTCATTGAAAAATCTGGTCAATACAGATATTTTATTATATGTTTTTTTTAAGACATAAAATGATTAGGGCCACATGTGGAATATTTGTTGGAGTCCTGACATTGAACTCAGAATTCTGACTTTAAACTCTGATTTTAAAGTCAGAGGACAAGGTCAGAACTCAAATACATTTTTCAAAATGTTGCCCTAATAATTTTCCATAAAAATACAAAGCAGGTGCAGTGCATTTATATAACGGTAATAGTATGCAATACTATGTTGTGCAAATAAGTTGTAGTTGAATGTCATTTCTAGGAGACCGGTTTGATTCTGTAAAATTTAGTATAATGGATGCTTTTTGTGTCTGCAAAGTCATTCAATAAGAGTGTTTAAAGTATAGATTTGATGAAGAGAATTCATTAAAAAAGTTCCTTATCGTATTTTGATTGAGAATGGAAATGTTTTAGGATTCATATTGAACTGAAAGTGTTGATGAGGAGGATTCTTAATTTCTCATACTAATGAAAACAGGAATCTTTCTCAATCCTTACATTTTTTCCTTTTGGCTGTGCTGTGTCCCTGATGTGTGGTGAGTGGCCGCAGCCCTAATGCCTTCCTACTGAAGGGAGCAGAGATAAGGAAGTGAGAGAAAGAGAAGAGAGAAAGTATTGACCACAGATGCTTTCTCAGTCCAGACTGTTAGCTTTTTAGCACCGGTGTGTAGTGATCTGGTTACCCAATGTGCCGCCACCACGTTCACAGACACACTAGAAGCTTCCCCCGAGACACAGGAGGGCAGGTCTGCTGTCTCCATGCTGAAAGAAGGATCTATCTCGGACGTGATTAGAAATGTTCATTGCTGTCCATTACAGTCATCACTGAATCTGGCCACCCACCAACCATATCCAGCCTCAGTCCCAAAACAGCTCCTAAATTGAATTTCAAGCAGTTGTTGTGTGCTTTCTAATGTGTTGTACTGTTAGTCAGGCACGTGCACAGATAGACCACAGGCAGTGCTCAAGCAACTTCCCTTGTGGCCTCTGACTTGATATTTGCCCTTTTTGAAAGTTTATTTTTATGTATATACTGTAGGGGAGAGTGGCCTAAGTTGTGCATTTTGGAAGTTGTGCAAGTAAAACACCATCTCCTGCCAGTTACTATGACAACCCGCCTGCCCGAACAGGCAACCTGGAGACTCAGCCGAAATTATTGAAAAAAATTATAAAAAAACAGCATTTTAGTAGTAGTGTCCGCTGCGTTGCGTCTCCTCTGCTTGTATGGTCATGCTGCTGCCTGTTATCTGCCTGCAGTCTGCTCAGTGTTACGTGAAACTAGGGGGCGGTGCCTGTTGCTATGCAGTTACCTGCCTCCTCTGATTGGCCAGGTTCAAATAGAGTGCAGAAGGAGACAGGGTAGTTATGTTCAGGCTCTAAACAGAACGTTTTTGCAGAGAGGCTAAACTGCAGTACCAAAGTTAGACTGAAAAATAGCATAATAGGTCGTCTTTAATGCTTCAATTCAGGGATTGGAGTGAAGCTTTAATAACTTTGTTTCTTAAGTGTTCGTTTGTCCTGCTCTTCTGAAAAATTATCTTTAAATAAGATAATTGAAAAATTGGACAGAGACAATTCACAAACTGCACTTAAAGCTGGGGTATGTGATTTCTGATTGGTCAAAAGTTAACATGAGCTGAACACTTTGACCAATCAGAGCGAGGCTCCAATTCTCTGTTCTTATTGGCTGTTGGGACTATCCATTCACTTTGGCACGACTTTGTTGGTGTAGAGCGTGTCAGGGAGGGACCATAGGGGAGGAACCAAAGAGAACAAGTGAAGCTGTTGAGGTATTTGGATTCGAATCTCTACCCCAACTGCCATTTTCTCCCAAATCCTCCACCCCAGCAGGGCCGGCGGTAGCCAGGGGCCAGAGTGGGCCGTGCCCACCCAATTGTGGGCTGTGCCCACCCAATCAAAAAAATAAAGATAAAAAATGTTTTAGGTGGAAGTCCAGACCCACTATCGGACGGACCTGTTCATTCGCTGAAATTCAGACAATTAATTAATACTAAAGAATATACCATTACCATGCATTGCTTCTAATTGTATTATTGGGTGGGCAGGACAGCCTGCCTTTTTTTTTATTTAGTTATTTTTTTAGTTTGTGTGTTTGATATCAACACCATATTATGTAAATGTAAATTATCATACAATAAAAGGAATGTAATGTTTTGGTAGATAGTTAATAGCTTAATAATTGAATCAGTTCATCTGGGAGGTAATCCGAGGTTAACTGATCGTCACGTTCAAGTCCATGGCATGCACAGTGTGTATCGAGTTTATTTAAAAATATTTGAAAATGGGGCTGTCCTCAGTTGCCCATGCACTGTGTATAGACTATAGCCTATTTCAGCCTTGTCTGCGGAAAAAAAGATAACTGGACAACAGAGTTCTTCTGCTTCGTTCCTCTCACTGCATTTAAATGAATTCATTATATTACAGAAAAATATGTCCCGTAAAAGAAAAAGAGCACCAAGCCCATCCCAGAGGACCCTGCATAATATTTTATTTCAAATGTATATTTCTATGGAAAATCCATGTGTCTTTCTTCAATAGCTTCTAATTCATCCGACCCAGTGTCTCCAAATTATTTGTTATTATCAAACAAAATTCCTCAGATTTAGCCTCTTAATTTTCCTCTCAAAGTGCACCAGATTCATGCATTTCACTTTAAAAAGGTAAAAAAAAAATCTCCCGGGGGAGCATACCCCCGGACCCCCCTAACAGGGTCGTGACCTCGGCTGGCTACTAATTTCACCCAGCTGGACATCGGAGCCAATAGTGGAAAAACTATATATCTATAGTGTGTATAGTATATAGCTCTGGACAGCCACCATACAGGTTGCCCAGGCCCAAAGCTTTCTCTTCTATCTACAGTTGCAATTGAAATAAAAGATACATTATGTTGTATATAATGTATATCATATGTTATTCATATACATTTGGGAAAAAAAACATGCAAGAATCAAATCTCCCACACAGCAAGTTTATCTGCATATTGTGTTCAACACAATTCACAGTAAATGTGCCAAAAAGCAGACGCAGAGATCTTACAAGGGCGAAAAAATTCTGCTCGGGCGCTCTGCGCGCGCGCTCGCTCGCATCTTCGGTCTCTCTGCCCAATGTGTCCACCTAAAATTTCTACAGGCCCACCCTAATCTAACTGTCTAGAACCGGGCCTGTTTAAGAGCCATTAACATTATTACCCAATGGTTGAATAATTTGACAGTGATGTAGTGTTTAAGCCCATTTTGACCCATCCTCTGACCCCTGGCATGGAATCCAGATAGTTTTGTTGGTCTTTAAATCTGTTTCTTACATTAACACCTGTCACACCTGCTAGTTGCATTGATTTGTGTGTGGCAAATGACTACAAAGCTGCTAGAGCTTATCTTAAATCCACTCATGCACTGCAGTGGTCAATCAAGTACATATGCTGAGCCTTAATGTAAGCTTTTAAATCCATTTTCTAGTTTCAATAGTGATGGTGTTCCATGTCTACAATTCATACACATGTATAACATTCAATATCAAGGTTATCCCCTCGCTCGTCCCTACGTCATCACATTAATGCAATTTGGTCTTCAAGCAGCGAGTTATCTAGCATCATCTCAGATCCATAAGTGTGATAAAACATGATAAAAACCATCAAAACAGACTTTGGGAAGGATTTTTACCTGCTCCGCCATTGTAGGCGCATACACATTCACCCATCTGTCACTCTGCACATGCACCGGGTTTGTAGCGTTCTCTCTTCTGATTGGATACCTGGGGCCTATCCGAAAACTTTTTTTTGCATAGGAAATCTCCTTTCCTATCGAGATGACCCGGAAGTGCTCGGCAGATAGGTGATCCGAATAACCAAAATGCTTAGGAAAGGCATAGGAAAGGAGCCTCGATTCATCCTTTAACCCTCCTTTAGCATAGGTTACTCCTGGCTAACCTATGCTAAAGGAAAGGAGATAGTGGTATCCCATAATCCTTTACGGCGGCAAGATTTAAAGCAACAGGCCACCGCCGGAGTTTACCGACTCTACACGAATACGAACGAGAGGTAAAACAGAAGAGAGGAGAGGAGAAGAGAAGAGAGGAAGATTTAACTCGGCTAAAACAAAAACACACCCCCCCCCCCCCCACACACACACAGGCTAAAGATAATAAAGAACTCATAAAAGACCAACATCATAATAGTTATTTTCGTTGCACATAATTTACACCATAAGAAAATAAAATACCAACTTCACATTTAATGAAGTTACTGGGGGCAGTTCATTTCAACATCAACACAAGTGTAGCCTCTTTTTATTCCACATGTGAATTGGGATATAAGGGAGTGATTCTCACTCTGTTGGCGACAACCTGATTAAAATCAATATGAAAAGAACGCATGGATCAAACGATCGCTTGTTGTAGTCCATTTTCGGAGAATAGTGAAGTTTCACGCTAGTGACTCACGTCAGCAATACTCGCCGTCGCGCAATGACGTCGGTTAGGAAAAGTGGAGTCGAATTCATTTGAAACAGCACTGTCCTTTCCTATGTTCGATAGGAAGGACCTTTCACCTCTCCTTAACCCCGATGACGTTTAGGGGTTAAGGTATAGGAAAGGAGGCTTATAGGTTAGGAGATTGGACTTTTCGGATAGGCCCCAGTTTCGGGATCCCCGAAAAGTTTATTTGCCGATTACATTCAGAGTGAGTGACTGAGAGATCGGCTTTATGAAACGTGTACACTATATATAAGTGATCACTGTACGAATAAAGAGCGATTTAACACTTATATTAAGATAAATAAATAGCTTACTTCATCTTTAAGCATTTGAACATTTGTTTGGTTGATTTCAATAGTTAACTTATGCAAAATGCACTTTTTCAATGTTTTCTAATATAAATATTGGTCCACGGTGTGCCTAGAGCTAGCCTGGTGCTACCAGACCATCGTACTTCATTTCATTTGTACAGAAGGTCTGGCAGTGCTTTAATTGGCAAACGTTCACTCATGGAGGCGGGTGTCTGTTAAAGTTTAAAACTATTGGATCTGCCCAGTGCCACTCTGGATTAGCCAACCAATCGCATAACGTTTGGTCGTCACGTGTGTCATGAGACGGCTTCTGGCAACTGAAACTGGAGCGCGACTTCGACGTCATCGTTCTCAGCCACTCGCTCTGTTCGCTGATTGGACCGGCTGTCGAATCTCCAGCAAAACTGGGAAATGGGCTGTACACCCAGACTGACTACTGAAGGGAAAATAAAATTTGGCCGGAAGTAGGCGGGCGGGCGGAGCCAGGCTAGCCTAGAGCAGGTGTTCTCAAACTTTTTATAGCTGAGGGCCAATTTAGGAACCCAACATTGGACAGAGGGCCGTCGAAGGAAAAAAATTTAACAAACTGAAATCATTTCAATGACCAGGTTGCGTCTTTACAGTTTACATGTATTGGTCTGCATCCAGTAATGTGTAATTAACACAGTTTAATTAATAAATGAAGGGCTAGGATTCATTTCAACATGGGGGGGGGGGCATAAAATTTGAGGTTCAAACACTTAATTTTGTGCATTCTGGTTCATTTTTATGCAGTACTTTGTGTCTTCTGTATGTATTTATGGTGGACATGTTAAGGAAAAGACAACTAGCTCCCATTGACGCAAATCTAATGGAATATAAATCAGTTAGGCACTGAGGCATTCTGTATTGCATTCAAATATTTATTCTACTTTATTGTTCAAAACTTTCTGCACATTGAAAACGTATCACCTTTTGGAGTGTTTTTTTGTAGGACTCACTTCTCATGATGCAGCAGCAGTGTTAACTATTATGACACTAGGGGGGCGCCCTTAGCTCAGTTGGTAGGGCATCATCCCCCCCATGGGCCTCGGCCAGCAGCGGACCCGGGTTCGATTCCAGGCCCGCGGTCGTTCTCTGCATATCACTCCCCTCTCTGCCCCATTTCAACTCTGTCTCTACACTATCAATAAAGCATAAAAATGCCAAAAAAATATCTTAAAAAAAAAAAAACTATTATGACACTATAGGGGAGAACGGGGTAATCTGAGCCACTTTTTACATTTGCTCCCCTCTAAGGGAGCTAAAATTATTTATCACTCAAATTTACACATTTCCCATTAATTCAGGATGTTTCCTAGAAATGGGCATTAGCAGAATTTTTTCAAGACAAAGGGCAGTGAAAATATGATTGGGTAACACTTTATAATAACTATCCGTTGTAACTCGTTAATAGATCATTAGTAAACTCTTAATTAATTATTATTAATGATTTGTTAAGTGTTTGTTAGCAGTTTGTTAAGGATTTATAACAATAGTAGATAGTTAATAGGGAGGTAATCCGAGATTAACTGATCACGTCACGTTCAAGTCCATGGCATGCACAGTGTGTATTGAGTTTATTTAAAAATATTTGAAAATGGGGCTGCCCTCAGTTGCCCATGCACTGTGTATAGTCTATAGCCTATTTCAGCCTCGTCCCAGATGAACTGATTCAATTATTAAGCTATTAACTATCTACCTTTGTTATAAATCCTTAACAAACTGCTAACAAACACTTAACAAATCATTAATAATCATTAATTAAGAGTTTACTAATGATCTATTAACGAGTTACAACGGATAGTTATTATAAAGTGTTACCTATGATTGTTTTAAAAAAAGTTGTCATGTGGCTCACTTTACCCCAACTGTGGGGTAAACTGATCCACTTACTTTTTCCACTCTGAAACTACCATAACAACACATATTGTAACAGTAAGAATCCTGAAAGCTAGCCACACATTCCAGAACTAATGTCGGACTAGTAAAAGAATGATGGGGTTTGGTCAATTAAGCAAAGCAAATTTTCCAAACACTTGAAAGTAACACTGAACAAAATCAAATACAACATATTATAATTGAAAAGGTTTTAATAAGATTCAAATGAAAGATAGAACCAGTTAGATTAGAACACAGTCTGGGGGTCAGAACACAGGACCCTTAGAGCCAGCTAATGTCTGGGGGTCAAAGCATAAAGCATAGGAAAATCAGAACCAGCGAGAACAGCCTGGGACTCAGAACACAGGAGAAGACTCAACTGGATTATAACATCAGCCTGTCATACTCTACAACTAGGCCTACTCTACATTCCAGCCCTGAAGGTTACAGGGAAAGATGAGAAGGTGCTCTTTCCGTGTGGTTGCCCCAGGTCGTCTTCCTGGTGTATTTCCTTGGCATGATGGCTTTTCTACAATGTGTATGACATTAAAATAAAACATATGTTAAGTAATATTACATTAAAATATGTTTAAGACTAAACTTAACTTGTGCCTCATGGTGGGGGAAAGTGAGACAGTGGCTCACTTTCCCCCACAGCATTTGGCTCACTTTCCCCCACCACCACAATTTGAGAAAAGACTACCTCTCTTAGCATTTTAGGCTAATATTCAGTTATCAGCATCACATGGTTTCATATGTTGGTAGTTCATCAACACGTATGATAGAAGTTTTTCTACGTGAATACATTTGCTTTGGCACAACAGTTGATTAAGTTGACAGCAAGAAAATTTATTTTTACATGCAAAATACATATTTTGGCGAAAAAATGTCTGTCCCCTAGGGGGGGCATGACAGAATATAATTGAGAACCACTGTGCTAGGAAGAGTGAGAGGGGGCGGGTGTCCGTTTGCTGGAGACGATCGCAGCTAGCAAACAAAATTGAGACATGGAGGAAGATTGAGAGTTGTTTTGAACCTACATTGTTAATTAGGCACCCACTAAATCAATGCACAGACACTGCGGAGAATAACACAAGACGTATTCCTACCTTCATGCTTATTTGCCTGGAGCAGCCCATAAAACCCTAGAGCCCTCTCTATGCTTCTTTCTTCACTCTTTAATCCTGTGCGGGCCGTGTCAAACTACAGGTGCAGCTCCGCTATCGTCTCACCTCTTTTGCACCGGGTCAAAGGGCAATATAGAAGTGCGATTAATCTGCGTTAATTCTTTTAATCGCGTTAATTTTTCTGTGATTAATTAATCGAAATGAATGCGTTAATTTGACAGCTCTAGTATTTATATTTATGGACCATAAAGAGCACCATTTTTAGCAGAGAGTGTCGAGCATGGTGTCGAGCAGTCAACAAGGGTTGATGCATGTGAGTACTCGCTGAACGAAACAAACAAACACATTAAAACAATGGCTAACTGTTGTTAGCTGTTTGTGCTACCCGCCTCACTTCCGGGCTTCACTGATTTGCTAGCCCTCCACCAATCAAATTGCTCCATCTGAAAGACTGCCCGCCGCCGATTGAACATGAAGAAGCCCGACGACATCTACGACGACCGACGTCACGGCACACACCAAACAGACTTGGGTCCCCGCCCCTTCCAGACTCGCCGACGGCGATTATCGGGCCGGTGTGTCCTGGCCTTAAGATGGTACGGTCCACTGTAGGGGTGTTATTATTAATCATTGGGGAATGAATATAAACAATTAGGAGGGATATTTAAGTGTTTCGACCCCTGTACTGTTTTACTGTTAAGGGAAACGATCTCCTTCGTGCGTTTCAATAAAAAATAAATACAAAAAAATTATAATTCATCATTCAATGCGGGCCACCAGATATGTTTCTGCGGGCCGCCATTGGCCCGAGAACCAATGCTCTAGGGCGTGGCTAGGCTCTCATGAATCCCGGAAGAATGCTTGCTTGTTGTTGCGCTGCCCCAATGATCAGCTTTCATAGGAATGAGTGGGCGTCCATGTGTGGAAGACCCTGCCTGATGACCTGAAGGCCGCAGAGTGTTGATATTTTTAAAGGCAAACTAAAAACCTACCTTTTTAGTCAACAACTTTTTTACTCAGTTATTTAATTATTTATTTTATATTTTAAATTAAACAACCGACTGTATTTAGTTATCTTTTATAACTTATTTTATCTTATTTATATATGTAGTCTGCTTTTATATACTTTTTATAACTAATTTTATTAGTTATTTTTATTTATATTAGTAATGTTTTTATTAATCAGTGTGAAGAGGTTTTAGTTATTTTATCTCTTTATTTTAAATTGTTTTAGTTTATAGTCTCTTGTATTTTCTCACTAATGATGGCGTTTCCTCAGCGCAGTTTCCTTCCTGTTTATAATGAATTGCGTATTTTTGGGTATGGATGGGGGGAGGGGGGATTGTTTTTGCATGTGTGCATGTATGTGGGTGATGAAGGGGGGGGAGATTAAAGCCACTATGAGTAAGATGGCACGTTGGCGTCCCCTTTGGACAAAAGCGGTAGTATTTTTACGACGCCCGCTGTCGCAAAGCTGTTTACTAGCGCGTGACAGGTGTGCGGGTGTGAACAGAGAAGGGCGCAATATAGTGCATGTTCGTGTGTTGAAAGTGTGAGGACTCTTTTCGGCTCCGTGAGAGTGGTTTTGACACTGCATCAACTAATGCCAGTCGCTGCCACACACACCTGATTGCAATGAGTTGATGCAGCAGTGTCACCTAACTCTCTCTCACGGAGCTGAAAGACGTGTCCTCACAGAAAGCGAATGAATGAGAGACGGCAGTTAGCATGGACCACGATGAGGTAATGTGTTTGTGTTGTTGATGTAAATAATGACTATTTCAGATAATGGTTATCTGATGATGGTGAAGCAAAGCAAACTTTGTGTTAGTACCAACCGCTCATTCATTTAGGAGTAAACACTGCAGTCTAGTTTCGCTCTTGTGAAATTGTATACACGTTGCTTGGCAACGCCCTCGTCCCGCCCGTAGCCTATATCACTCTCCCTTTTAGCTTTTCTTCATTGCATTTTAATTTTGTTCTTTGATGGTTCAGCCCCGTTATCATTCATTATGACGACAAATAACTGTCTCAAACAAGGCTCCCGCTCCCCTTCCCTCACCTGGAGGGATATGCTTCTCAAATCACGTTGCTGCGCCCCACTGAAGTCTGCGACCAATATTGATATGTGACCATAGAGCCTGCACGAGCGAACTGAAAATCGGACTGGGTGTGCGACCAGACCAAAAGCAGTAATAAAAACTATTTAAAAACGTCTTTCTTTTCACTGATGGTCTTGTTTGCTGTTAAAGGTAATTTATGATTATCAGAGGAAACATGAGGCTGTTTAAAAGATATTTAAATGTTACTCGTAGCCGCTTTAAGCACTTTGTGTGTTACATTTGATTGAATGTAAGAAAAGTGCTATAGAAATAAAGTTTGATTGATTGATTGATTGATCTTAAAAAGTTAGGAGTCCTAAAATTAGGAGTGAAACACACCTTATTTTTGAGAGTTACTCCTAAATCAGCAAGTTAGGACCTACTCTTAGCCTTAAGATGTTTTGTGAATACGGCCCCTGGATAGTATCACTGTTACCAGTTAACATGTTTATGAGAGTAATGTTCCAAACGGGTGTTTTTTGACCATCTACAGCTTTCCCAATCTATTGTTGCCCCCTGTCCCAACGTTTTTGAAATGTGTTGATGGCATCAAATTCTAAATAAACATATAATTTCGAAAAACAGTCAAATAAATAGGGTAAAACATTAATATATTGCTTTTGTATTGTTTTCAACTTGAATGTATGTCAAAAAGGATTAACAAATTACCACATTATGTTTTTTATATGTTTTACACAGCGTCCCAACTTTTAAGGGAATTTGGGTTGTATTTATCTTAAAATCTTCAAATATGTAATAACAAACCTATGTAAGTAAACCATACATTGCCTTACAATCCAGACATATGCCACTGATATCCTAGTGTACATGATGAAACGTGAAATCATTTTTTTATTTAATTTCAAGTATTTAAAAAAACTGTAAATCACATGTTGTCTCTTTACAGCAGTAAACTCACAATAGACTTGGCTATTTCAAGAATCTGTCCTAGCACACACCAGATTATTAAAACTGATTTATTGGCTTTTCAGGGTATTATCAAATACTGTTAAATAAAGGACAAAGCAGCTATCTATGGCAGCTTTCCCGTGGCCCCAGAGTGTATGTAGCACTTATAAAAGAACGTCCGGTTGCCAGGAGCAAAAACACACTACAGCCATAACGGGACTAATAGGGTTTTCCCTCCTGCCATCAGAACAAAACTATAATGAGAAATTAATTGTAGACTCTATGAAGGGCCTATTTTGTGTGTGTGTGTGTGTGTGTGTAGTGCGTGCATTCGGCATGCATGCTCGAGCACTCATACATGTAACTGTGTGTTTGGTCCAAAATTATAGACGATCTACCTAAAACCTAAACGTGTGTGTGTGTGTGTGTGTGTGTGTGTGTGTGTGTGTGTGTGTGTGTGTGTGTGTGTGTGTGTGTGTGTGTGTGTGTGCATGAAATGAAATGAAGGATTGTAATAAGATGAATACTGTCTGACAAATGTAATGTATGTAAGTGGGAAAAGGGCTTCAGTTTTAATCTATGGATTAAAAATTCACACTGTAGACATATAAACTCTCCTTCATATGTCTCATAATCAAAAGATTATTTTTTTGTGGGACTTTGAAAAAGTGTCTTTAGAGGGAAAATTACATTATTCTGTGTCACTGCACCTCGTCAAATGGTATCTTGTATGCCTTTGAAGGAACGAGAATTTCAGATGCAGGAAGATGAAAAAATTGCAATACTTTTCTGTCATTTTGTCCATCTATATTGAGTCAAATTAGATCAAGGGGTGCTGCATCTGTCTTGTCTAACACAATGAGGCGCATTGGTTTGTTGGGAAGAGCAGATGCACCTCTCCAGAAGATCAAAAAGGCTGTTTTCTCTGTCATTTTTACAAGACATCAATATGTCTGATGGAATAATGCCAGGCTAAAGCAACCCCTCAAACAGAGAGGAATATGAAAGATACAGGCACCGTTTTTTTGGTTTATGTACTAGTTAGTTACAGTTGCATGTGTTCTATATGCTTTCCCTAATGTTTAGCTGTCTACTGTGGCCGTAGGCAGCATTATGTCTACGGCCGTAGACAAACATTATTGTCATGAGATTTATTTAAATGGACATTCATTAAATATACTCTGATTCCTTTTTACAGTCATTATTTTTAAGATACTTATTCTTTCTCTGATATTTCCTCAGTTGCAGACAGATATGGAATAAGTATCTCATTATCATTCAGAGGGGAGAGGAGTCGAGGACTAGTCTGGTGAAAGCAGCCTGATCTGAGCTTCACATTTGTTTCTCTCCCACCACAGGTCAGTCTGGACTTTCTTTAATCTCCGTGTTGAGGAGTCCTGTTAGTAATATAGTGGCAGCCCCTAGTTGGTTCATGAAGTCATCAATCTAGCTTCCTGAGACCAGTCATATCTCACAAGCTTCACATTGTTGATACATGTTGACGTCAACTACTACCGATAAGTTTGTGTATTTTAAGAACTTTATTATCCAGAAATCCTGCAATATTATTAAGAATGCACCTTAAGCGCCAATATTGAGATTATTACATGACAAGTCTGCCTTGTAGCGCCAAGTAGGGCTGGGCGATATGGGCTAAAATCAATATCTCAATATTTTTTTACTATATCTCGATACACAATATATATCTCGATATATTTCAAATCTCCTCTAGACATCCTAAATGCTCAATTTAATTTTTTTTTGCATAACATCACACCAGTAATATGATTACTGGTGTGATGTTATGCACCAGTGTGCTGTGTATTCCCTTCAAAATGTGTCTGCACTAACGATGCATTAGGCTACATGAAACAACATCTTGCTTCTATTCTTTAGTGCTTTCTATTGGAACAATTTGAAACTTGTACATGGAAAGAGTTTGCACATTGTATTGATTATTCCACATCCTTCCACTCCCATACAATGGATCCAGCATTATTTTATTTGGAAACAATTTTTCCATCTTCTGTTAATCTGTAAACTGAGAACACTAATTATGACTCATTACAACCACTTACTAATTGTTTATCACCACTAACCCCCTGAAGATAGCAGCCACACTATGCAGAACAGGTTTTGCTCCATAATAGTAGTCTATGTGTATAAAAGGCTCTGACATTTATAATGGTGACTGTCGCTTTAAGAGCAGTTGCTCCCTGTCTGTAGTGTATAAATTAAGTTTCGTTTTCTGCCTGTTAGTCCGAGAGAGAGATTCATGAGAGCGCGCACCAGCAGGTGGCTCATCGTCCCTCTGTTACCTGCCTTATTGTTTAATTCTCCTGTATTGAGTTCATGAAAATAAAACTGGAAGACAATCAGAGGATTTAAATAAATACGGCTGAGAATAATATAGTCTAAAGAAAGCAAAGTCTCATCATCATCATCCCTTGCATTCTAACCGATGCACCATTCCTGGATGCTATTCATACCTATTGATATAGCCCTCCTGCATTATCACAAAAACACTATGTTTTATTTTATAAAAAATACTCGCAAATGTAGCCTACTTTACATACTTTAAGTTAATAAACGGTGTGCACCTCCCTTGGTGCTGACATGGACCTATTATAAGAGGCTGCCCGTAATAAATGTGATGCCGTGGTTGTGTGACGTTAAACCAAAAACTCTCCGTGAAGTCGGAGTAATCCACCCCCCAGGCTCTGTACAGCGGCAGTTTATGCTGTCAAGCGCCCGCCTCCCCCGTTCTTTCGCCTGTGTAGCCACTAGCCTTCCTCTCATAAAGACCAGGGCAGGCTGTGCTGTGTACAGTGGCCGCTAATGCTGTCATGTGCGCCCGCCTCCCCCAGTCGTTCGCCTGTGTAGCCTTCTTCTCATTTCATGGACCTACAAAAAAAAGGTCCATGCTATGAACGACGGCCACCATCACCGTCTTTCGCGCCCCCCTCCACCCGCTCGTTCAGCCCTCCTCTTTTTTTCTCCCCCTCTCGTTGTTTTCACACAAGTAAACACACACAGCGCGCACTGTAGACTACGTCACAGGTGTGCGCCCAGGAGACTCTGGTTGGGAGGGGGGAGTGAGTGAGTTGCCAATGCATGTAGTCTGAGGCAGAGAGCCACAGGAAAGAGCGAGAGAAGCAAACACCAGCGAGTTTGCCGGTGGCGGCTAAAAAACATACATTATGCCAATTTTTATTTGATGGTCGCGATAGGGTCATTTTATACATCCCATAGGGAACATCTCGCGATACATCGCATATATTCGATATATCACCAAGCCCTAGCGCTAAGTGTAACATATTTGATTCATGAGTTTTTGAGACCTCTACATCATCACTGTGATAATTGTTTTTCCTGAAAAATCTGATGTAGGGGAGGACGGGGGAATGTGAGACATCGGTTAATGTGAGACATCCCCTGTATCTAGGACACGGAACACATTTTTCGTCATGTGAGATATATGTTTTCAAGCCCCTCTCATTTCCCCTTGGCCATGAAAGAGAGGACCTCATGGTGAAGTTGTAAGCATGTTTTTTTTCACAATTTTTTTTTTGTATGTAAAAGTAAATTTTCTTGCTGTCAACTTAACCGATTGTTGTGCCAAAGCAAATTGATTCAGGTAGAAAAACTTCTATCACACATGTTGATGAACTACCAACATATGAAACCATGTGATGATGATAACTGAAGATTAGCCTGAATTTTTCTCAAATTGTGGCTGTGGGGTAAAGTGAGACAGTGTCTGTGCCCCCTTTTAATGAATCCCTTATATTTGAGGTAGCAAGGAGACTAGTTTGAAAAGACAAAAGACAATGTGGGCTGGAGGTGGGGGTTGATGGTTGAAGGGGTGTCAGCAAGGACATGGTTTGGCACGTATGTATGTGGGGAACAGGAGAGTGACCTTTAACATCAATAGGTCTTTATTCAATGAATGATCCCAATAAAACAAATGCAGAAAAAAATACTCAAAAGATGGAAAATGACAGCTAGGTCTAGTCCTGTTCTGAGTCCCAGACTGTTCTGGTTCTGATTGTCCTTTGCTCTGACCCCATACACTAGTTGGCTCTAAGGGTCCTGTGTTCTGACCCCCAGACTGTGTTTTAATCTAACTGGTTCTATCTCTCATTTGAATGTTAATTATTGAATATGAATTATATGTTGTATTTGATCAGAGTTACTTTCAAGTGTTTATAAAAACTTTTTGCTTAATTGAGCAAACCCCATGATTCTGTTACTAGTCCGACATTAGTTTTGTAATATTTGGTTTTCAAGCTTGCGGTTATGATTCTAAATGTTACAATTTGTGTTGTTATGTCAGTTTCAGAGTGGAAAAAGTAAGTGGTTCAGTTTACCCCCTTGATTTTTCTGGTGTGTCTCAGTTTACCCCACAGCTGGGGTAAAGTGAGACACATGACAAAAAAATTTTAATCAATCATATTTCACTGCCCTTTGTCTTGAAAAAATTCTGCTAATAACCATTTCTAGGAAACATCCTGAATTAATGGGGAATGTGTAAATTTCAGTGATAAATCAGTTTAGCTCGCTTAGAGGGGAGCAAATGTAAAAAGTGTCTCAGATTACCCCGTTCTCCCCTATACAATCAAAAACATGCAAAGCATGGATAATCCACTACAATCATTCATCCATGCACCAGAGAGCCTTCAACTAAGACATCCAAGATGGACGACTTCATGCAGTGATCCACAAGTGTTTTTATCATGGATATTTTTGCCAATTCTTAAAAAGTTAAGATAAGTAAAACATTAAAATTGTAACTGGCACTTCAATATGAATGTTTCCTCTATCCAGTAAACATTCATATTGAAGTGTCAGTTACAATTTTGCAATGCAAAATGAATTAATATTTCATAACTTATTTTATTGTTAAACCATGTGGTAAATGTGTGAATCAAAATAAATATATTTATCTCCAACTCTGTCAACTGTAATTTTTTGCTTTCCATGCATTATGCATATCATAAAGCAATATAGTCTTCAAGGGTAGCTCGCCATCTCCTTCGTCCAGGAGAATCCAATTAAATCCAACGGGGGAAAAAACCAGCCTGTATAAAAACAAGGCTATTACTATTCTAAGTCATGAAATCATTTATGGCCATTATGAATATTCACAACTAAGTTCCAAATTCTACTGTAATTCAATAGTGATCAACTTGTGAATTTTTATCTTTTTAAACCAGGGATTATGATTAAACATTTCTTATCTCATTTTCAAAACATGAACTACATGATATCCATCATAAACCTCACATTTACATTTAAGCATATAGCACAAATGTTCAATTGTCCCTTCAAACATTCTACATATTAATATTAACACTAACTGTGCACAATGTCACAGCTACATTGCATGTTTCCAGCATATTGCCCAAATCAAAAACAAAAATGGATAAATCAAGCACTGTAATAAAATAATGTAACTATGACTTAGTTTTACTCTTTATGGCTTTAAATGCAACAAAGGCAGCTTTATCTACAGCATTAACACTCTTATTTGTACATGAATAAAGAAAACACATGCTTTATCACAACACGTGGATAACACACCAGTAAATATATTAGCCCATTAGCCATGTATCGGCAGGCATTGGCAACACATGTCTGGACTATAAATAGCATTAGCCGTAACGGCAGGGAATACCTGTTACTATAAATAGCCATAGCCCAACTTCTTAAAACTCACCGAAACAATGCTAGAAACGGTTAACCTCAGACACACGGGCCGTCCTCCAACTCCTCAGACAGACAACACGTCAAAGGCATACGCTCTAGCCTCACTCACGTCTGCAGTTTAACTTTTATAAATCAATTTTGTCTCTGTGTGCATCAATATTGTCTCATTCTGTGTTGAAGTTTTCTTTCTTCTGTCATGAAGGTGGAACTTAACCATCCAATAAGCAGTCTCTATTCCTTGCCATAACCAATCCAACGCCTCAATGCAAGACCAACATTGATTGACAAGCTATTTAAGTGAATAGGAATGTTGGAAATAAAGTAATAACTTAATAAGCAAAGGCCTATAATGATGTATTATGAGGATCTTATCAACGGGGTTATGGGAATTTATTTATTTATTTATGTTAACCCATTTTTGTCACTGGGTTACAATTACATAATTGGGTTTATTTAGAGTAGAAATTTAGATACCTGTGTTTAATTTTTACATCTGCAACTTGCTGTATCATGACGATAGATGACAAATTTGATGTTGCCATGGTTGTTTTGCTAATAGTTGTCTTGTGCTTATTGATTTTCACTCAAAACTGACCAATTCGGAGAGTATGCAGAGAGTGTTGAAGATGCCTTGCAGATAATAATGTATGGGCATACAAGTGACATGGAGCAGTTAGGGGAAGATGATGATGCTGAGGATGAGGAATGGACTCCTGCTGCAATGGGGACTGAGAACAGTAGAGAAGAGGAACACATAGAAGATGAGAGTGAGGACCAGACAAGTGCAGAAGTCGAGGAACCGAACAACAACAGGGGAAACGACAACAAAGCAGTCAGCGAAGGGCAGAGTGAAAAGGGAAACAGTTTGAACCTCCAGCTGCTCAATTCGATGAATGTATAGATGGATATGCAGAAGACAGGCTCGACTGGACACCATACAGGCATTTCGAAGTAATCCTTAAATTTAAAAAGTGCAGAAAACTTCATTTAGCTCTCATTCAGGCTAGGAACGACCTAGAGACAAGCTGCTTTTTGCTGTGCTCCCAGATTGACGTCCTTTATCACCCCACTAATATCAGATAGCAGAACATACACAGAATACACCACACACGCACAACACCCCTATCACACCCCATTTGTTTGTGTTTGTTTGCAGCCCTCGAAATGACGTTCGACACTGACAGGGTTGTGTTAGAGGTGAGGGGGCTGAGCGCCATCAATACTGGTGTAAATTTTTTGTTGATGAAGTGGTCCCCAGTGGTGGCTCCCCACTACCACTTTATTTAAAAACATGGCGATTTGGCGGGGCTCAGCGGGAGAAGGAGCTGAATATGCTAACCCTAACTAAGGATTTAAGTTTCTGCTGCAGGAAATTGCAGAATAAACAAACCTGTACAGAGTGCAGAAAGAAGCAAAGTCAGTTAACACAAGTGCACAAGAAATAGAGCAAATTCTGGGCATTGTGCACTCACATTGGGTTAGTACAGATGACCAATGTACGAGCCTATTAGGAGAGGGAGACAAAGCATTCCGCAGTGTCCACACTCTTTGCATTCCTCCTGAAGAATGTCATGGTGTTGGCGAAATAAAGGTGCATTTCAAGGGAAAATCACATCTACGTGTCTACATGCCAGCAACACCTCACAAGTGTGGGTTCAAGATGTGGGGACGTGCTGGACAAAGTGGCTTTCCTTTTGACTGACGTTTTCCAAGGGGCAGAAGATCCAGACCAAGCTAAATCTGATGTTGGTGCTACTGGAGACATCCTGAAAATGACCTCAACAATTCAAGCAGACAACTACTTTACATCAGTTCCATTGGTTGACCACCTGAAAAAAATGATTCATTGGCACACTCCGAATGAGCAGGGTAAAAGACTGCAACATGGTGGATGAGAAAAAATAATAAGAAAAAGGGAGCTGGAAGGAAGTTGAGGGAAGTCTGTCGGTGATGTTTGGGGTCAGAAAACAATCAGACTACTAGACTTTGGCCTGCTCCAGGCGAGGAGGGCCATTGCGCTGTGTTGGAGGAAACGTGGATCCTCCAACTCTGACAATGTGGATTGGAGAACTATCTAAATGTGTTGGGCTTGAGAGACTGTCATATGTTGCCAAGGGCAAGCTGGGGGAGTTTGCTGAGCTCTGGGAGCCATACATGGCTCTCATTACTGATGAGAACATGAGATGAATTACCATTATTATTATTATTTCTTTTTTTTTGTATATCTTGGTTTGTGTCTTTGTGTGATGGTGCAAATGTCTGATTGTGTGTTTTGTGAAAAATAATAATAAAACAATAAACATATTGTGGAAAAGAAAAAAAATAAGAAAAAGTGAAGAGGGTAACCAGGACAAGGAAAGGGCAACATCAAGTGTGGCAGACCACTATCCTCTCCAGAAGTGGGTAGATGATGTGTTTTATATGTTATTGTTTTTTTATATATATAAACAAACTGTGAGCAATACATTGAAAAAAAATCCGAATGTATCAAAAATGATACACATTAAAACGCATATGCAAATAGCTATTTAATCTTTTTTTATATATTTCTTAGAAGGTCCAATAAAAACTCCAGTTTCAAATAATCTGAATTTTCTGTCATTTATTTCATGTTTCAGTCTTTATAGGGTACAGATTTTATTCTGCTCGATTATTTTGCAGTAAATTAACATATGGTAAAGTTAAAGGCTCAACTTACTTTACACATAGAAGAACTGTCTTAAATATTCCTAAAAGGAGAAGTTTAATGATTTAAAATTGCACGTCAGTTTTTTGTATCAGTGCATCCACACTTATCCATTCAAGTATCTTTCAGTGTTGAAATCTCCTTTCCAAGACCATTTGCTTATATTCACCCTTGTATGCACATGGTATCAATAAAATATTTGTGTGCCAAGTCATTGCTCGTATAGCTGGTACATAGCTGCAGGACTAATATGGCTGGCAAGTTGCAGGTTAAATGTATAGCAATAACAATAACGTTTTACATTAGATGATCACACTCAGTTGTGTACAACCAGCAGCATACACCCTTTGTCATTTCCCCTTGTTTAATGTTCACAACCCTGGCACAACAATGTGTGTGTGTGTGTTCTTTTTATTTCTCATTAATGAAAGCAATACCAAATACCATTGATGGACATTCTGAGTGAAATAAAATGTATAATTCCATGTATCTTTTCCACCTGTACAGTAACTACAGCAGCTTTAGTAGTTATTGTAATGTACTATCTCCATATGGTCCAATGTAGTATTACCTAACCATTTATGTTACAACTATGAACATTTTCACCAGTATCTTGAGTCAAAAACCTTTTGCACAAACACTTCTAAAATCTGCCTGTGTTTCATTTTCATTTGCCACCAAATAACAAAATATGTCCACCCTTCAAGTCAAATCAAAGATAATTATGCCAATATTCTGCAACAGTCCTTCAGAAAACACTCCAGATATGTCTAATCAGGTTCTCAAGACAATGGAGATAGACATGGAACAAATCATGCAGGTGAAAGGCAGCTGCTATGTGAAGTCAGACTGGGGTAAGACTGCCCTCTGCTGTAGCCCAACTGTGTCCCTGACACTTGGACACTTTGCTAGCCTGTGATACCTGTGTGACAGCACATGGCAGTAACTGCAGTGTTTGACTGTTAAACATTAACATCGGATCTAAAAAGGTTAAAACCTGATATGTTGTGCTCTATCATCAATGATAACAAAATGTTCCTACACAATTATACTTTTTAGAACTGTAGTCCTGCTGTATCAAATACTAAAAGCTAATGAAACAGTGTCATGGAGCTCTAACACTTTTTGCTG
This sequence comes from Hyperoplus lanceolatus, assembly GCA_026929865.2. NCBI lineage: Eukaryota > Metazoa > Chordata > Actinopteri > Uranoscopiformes > Ammodytidae > Hyperoplus > Hyperoplus lanceolatus. Next base: position 1,473,858 of record CM049397.1, read on the forward strand.
AGGAAGTTGTATGGAGGCAAAATAAAAAGTGGTTATAATTAAACTCTTATTGTATGTATCTTAAGGTGTTGTAATCTTTTTAATATACTTTTTAAGCTTTGTTTTTATTTGTTTTTGGATAAACAAATAAAGATAGAAAATTCAAATGTCTAACAAAAAATTGCCAAGTTTACTAAAATTCAGTCATGTCAAAAAAAAATAAAAATCTGGATGCCAATAGTCTGTGACTTTCAGACATTTGAGATGAAAGATTCAAACGACAATAGAGTCTGAATTATATTGATCTGGCTACTTTCCCATCAAGTTATGTTCTGTCGCATGATCCAAGGGTCTAATCTACATTTAACACGAGAAGAACACATATTTTGGCAATCATGACGTTTGAATATGTCCTTGACCTGCAAACTCAATTTTGATTTACTTGCCTATTATTTTATTTCAGGTGTATTGAAATAAAGCCCTACATTTATCAAAGAATTATGAATTTGCAACACTAGAAATGAACTACCAAAAATGTTGTCGCGTTATTTTTGTGCCTAATTAGTGAGCAGGCAGCTGGTCTTTACTGAGCACGCAGTGGGACTCTGGCAAACACATACTTACATACAAGTGGAACAAAACAGGGTGCAACGTTGAAAAAATACAAACCCTATGTTTAGGCAAATTAAATTACATGTATGTATCCAACATATACTAAGCTACTGAGTTAAGCTTTGACACAACCTCCCAGCTTTCATCCTTTTTATCAAAATGGGCTTTTTACCTTGCCATTCCTTATCAAGATGGGCTTTTTAGCTTGTCATTCCTTATTTAGTGTCAACACCGTCAGACACCAAAAACACAAATTAATTTTCCCTCAATGTATGACATAACAGAAAGAGAAATGTAGGGTTAGACAGTGAGACCATAAAACACTCTTTCTGCCTTTTCTCAGGCTAGGATGATCCGATTTAATTTTTTTTTGCACATTTATACTTCATAGGATCTCCGAGTTCAATACACCTTCATATTCCAACCGGTGAAGTAGGCCTTTAAAGCCACTACGAGTAACATGGCACGTTGGCGTCCCCTTTGGACAAAAGCGGTAGTATTTTTACGACGCCCGCTGTCGCAAAGCTGTTTTATAGCGCGTGCCAGGCGCGTGAGTGTGGACTGAGAAGGGAGCAATATAGTGCATGTCTGTGTGTTGAAAGTGTGAGGACTCTTTTCGGCTCCGTGAGAGTGGTTTTGACACTGCATGAACTAATGCCAGTCACTGCCACACACACCTGATTGCAATGAGTTGATCCAGCAGTGTCACCTCACCTAACTACTCTCTCTCACGGAGCTGAAAGATTACGTCCGACTCCTCACAGAAAGCGAATGAACGATAGACGGCAGTTAGTATGGATCACGATGAGGTAATGTGTTTATGTTGTTGTAAATAATTACTCTTTCAGATAATGGTTATCTGATGATGGTGAAGCAAAGCAAACTTTGTGTTAGTACCAACCGCTCATTCATTTAGGAGTAAACACTGCAGTCTAGTTTCGCTCTTGTGAAATTGTATACACGTTGCTTGGCAACGCCCTCGTCCCCCGTAGCCTATATCACTCTCCCTTTTAGCTTTTCTTCATTGCATTTTCTTTTTTTTCTTTGATGGTTCAGCCCCGTTATCAGTCATTATGACGACAAATAACTGTATCAAACAAGGCTCCCGCTCCCCTTCCCTCACCTGGAGGGATAGGCTTCTCAATTCACGTTGCTGCACCACACTGAAATCTGCGACCAATACGGATATGTGACCATAGAGCCTGCACGAGCGAACCGAAAATCGGACTGGGTGTGCGACCAGACCAAAAGCAGTAATAAAAACTATTCAAAAACGTCTTTCTTTGCACTGATGGTCTCATTTGCTGTTAAAGGTAATTTATGATTATCAGAGGAAACATGAGGCTGTTTAAAAGATATTTAAATGTTACTCGTAGCCGCTTTAAGCTTCAATTTAATGTAAGAATGACTATTGAAAGATGTTTAGGTGATAAGCAATTTTTATTAGAGTAAAAAGTGTGCCTACTTACCCCGTTCTCCCCTAATGTCTCCAAATAAAATATGTACCGGTGAAACTCGAAAAATTAGAATATTGTGCATTTTGTGCAGTTCATTTATTTCAGTAATTCAACTTAAAAGGTGAAAATAATATCTTATACAGATTCATTACATGCAAATTGAGATATGTGAAGCCTTTATTTGTTATAATTGTGATTATTATGGCTTACAGTTTATAAAAAACCCAAATTCAAAATCTCAGAAAATTAGAATATTACATAAAATCGATAAAAAAAGGTTTTTAAATACAGAAATGTTGGCACTATAGAAAGTATAATCATGCATATGTACTAAGTACTTGGTGTGGGCCTCTTTTGCATGAATTCTTGCCTCAATGCGGCATGGCATGGATGCTATCAGTCTGTGGCACTGCTGAGGTGTTATGGAAGCCCAGGTTGCTTTGATAGTGGCCTTCAGCTCCTCTGTATTATTGGGTCTGGTGTGTATCATCTTCCTCTTGACAATAGTCCATAGTTTCTCTATGGAGTTCAGGTCAGGAGAGTTGTCTGGCCATTCATGCACAGTAATACCATGGTCAGTCAACCAGTTACCAGTGGTTTATGGTACTGTGGGCAGGTGCCAAGTCTAGCTGGAAATGGAAATAGTCATCACCATAAAGCTTGTAAACAGACAGAAGCATGAAGTGCTCTAAAATCTTCTGGTAGATGGCTGTGGTGACTGTGGACTTGATAACACAGTGGACCAACAGCAGCAGATGACATGATACCTCAAATCATCACTGATCCAAATTAAAAGTTGTGTTTCATTTGGAAATCAAGGTTCCACAGTCTAGAGGAAGAGTGGAGGGGCACAAAATCCAAAGGGCTTAAAGACTACTGTCAAGTTTCAAGAGTCAGTGATGATTTGAGACACCATGTCATCTGATGGTGTTGGTCCACTGTGTTATCAAGTCCAAAGTCACCACAAGTGTCTACCAGGAGATTTTAGAGCACTTCATGCTCCTGTCTGTTGACAAGCTTTATGGAGATGCTGAATTACATTTTCCAGCAAGACTTGACACCTGTCCACAGTGCCAAAACCACAAGTAACTGGTTGACTGACCATGGTATTACTGTGCATGAATGGCCAGACAACTCTCCTGACCTGAACCCAATAGAGAAACTATGGAGTATTGTTAAGAGGCAGATGAGACACATGAGACCCAACAATACAGACGAGCTAAAGGCCTCTATCAAAGCAACCTGGGCTTCCATAACACTTCAGCAGTGCCACAGGCTGATAGCATCCATGCCAAGCCGCATTTAGGCAATCATTCGTGCAAAAAGGGGCCCAAACCAAGTACTTAGTACATATGCATGATTATACTTTCTAGAGGGCCGACATTTCTGTATTTAAAATCCTTTTTTTATTGATTTTATGAAATATTCAAATTTTCTGAGATTTTGAATTTGGGGTTTTTATAAGATGTAAGCCATAATAATCAAAATGATATCAAATAAAGGTTTGGAATATCTCACTTTGAATGTAATGAGTCTATATAATATATTAGTTTCACCATTTAGGTTGAATTACTGAAATGAATGAACTTTTGATATTTTTTGAGTTTCACCTGTATGCATATTTCAGGATGTGGTGCATCCCTGGCAACAATAACTTTGGAGGCGGCTCCTTCTCAGGGCCCTCCAATCTCTGTATGCAAGAGCTGTGTCCGGGTTCTCGGTAGTAAGTCGGACCCGTTTTCTGTGGGGGTTGGCTTTGCTTTATCACCAATCCTGCTTGTGATATTCATGGACAGGATATGGAGGCGTACTCGTGGTGGGGAGGGGTTGCAGTTCGGTGGGTTGAGGATCTCATCTCTGCTGTTTGCGGATGATGTGGTTCTGATGGCATCATCGGCCTGTGACCTTCAGTTCTCATGGGATCGGTTCGCAGCCGGGTGTGAAGCGGTTGGGATGAGGATCAGCACCTCTAAATCTGAGGCCATGGTACTCAGCAGGAAACCGATGGATTGTCTACTACAGGTAGGGAATGAGTCCTTACCCCAAGTGAAGGAGTACAAGTACCTCAGGGTCTTGTTTGCCAGTGAGGGAACAATGGAGCGTGAGATCGGCCGGGGAATTGGAGCAGCAGAGGCAGTTTTGCACTCGCTTTACCGCACCGTTGTGACTAAAAGAGAGCTGAGTTGGAAGGCAAAGCTTTCGATGTACCGGTCGATCTTCATTCCTACTCTCACCTATGGTCATGAAGGCTAGATGATGATGTTGATGATTAATAAATGTCTTGTAAATCCGGGTCTGCTGTGAAGAGGACTGAGCCTCCATTGTACACGCTCTAACTACTATACCACGAGCGCCCCCAACAATTCATATTTTATCAATTGAATTCCAAATACTTTTAGGATTAATAGATACATAAACATAGAGCATATTGTCCAAACTGATGTAAATCAACCTCTTTTGTTTCAAAGTTTTGGGGGAGATTGTATCTTCACCCAAATGACTGCTTGTACATAAAATATCCACTAAATAATAATCCAAATGCATTTACTGCAAATATATTTACAATTCCTGTCGAAGGGGTTTGGTAATTGAACAGCCATCTTATTGATATTCAGCACTGAAGTATCATATGCAGCTGATTGACAATTCTCTGTCTGCTGCCTAAGAATCAGTACAGAGCAAACAAAGCCCCCGGGATGAGGCCATGTCAATTACAAGCTGGTTGAATGGCCTTGCATCCAGTCCACTTGGATTTCTTTTTTTCTTCTCAAGATGTCTTTTAATGTTTAAGAGTAGGGTTCTCTACAAAGAAGATCCAAGAGAGCACCTGCGTTTGATTTCTAGGCCTGCAATTTCCCTCATTAGCTGTATATTCAATTAGGCTGCATGTCCCCCTGTATTGTGCGGCTAAGATCTGGGTCAAACACTCAGGTCACTTTGAAGAGCTTGAGTACTCAAGCCTTTGCCTCATATTTCCATCAAACACTTGGGACTGATCTAGAGCTAAATGAGTGACAATGATATTCTGATCAAATGTTCCCTACTGACCTCAACAACTCAGGCACATTATGCAAGTCTAACTAGTACAACACGACAACATACAAAGCTAAAAGGTATGCTGATGTTCTTAATAGTTTTGGTTTAAGATATGTCAGAATATCAGAGGTGAAAGATTAAACATCAAATTGAAGGGATCCTGACAGAGGTTTTCAAGACGTCTTCATCAGCAGCTCAAGGCTGAAGAGTCTTATCAGAAGATAAGAGTGAGATCAAAAAGATTCTGTAAGATAACTTAAAATGAGAAAAAATCAAAAAAAATAAAGTTATACCCCTAGTCACTGTCCCGCCTTTTATTTCTTTCAAACCTCTGAACATGAACATTGTCTCTATACTGGCAGGCAGCAGACAACATTAAAAAGACAAAATCGATCTATAAATATTTGATCTGCCTACAATTCGTCTGCTTAGTTCATACGATCTGTTTATAACTAAGAGATTTGCTGTAAAAAAGTATTGTTTTTGTGCATTTCTCAATTGTAGATCACTAGATAGATTATAAAGCGCTGTTTCCCATTCCAAAAATGAGAGAGAGAGAGAGAGAGAGATTAGGTTCTATTAGGCCATAGATAAATAGATAGATCATACAACTTAGTTTAGTTAAAAATAAAAAGGGAGAAAGAGATGAAACAGTTATGATTTTTTATTCTATATAAAATATTATGAATAAACTGTTACTGTTAGGCCTATGTACTGTCTTTTTTCAAAAGTACAGTATGAGAAGGTAGAAATACATTTCATTATTAATGGTATGCCAATATTAAATCAATTTTGATGCTTTACGTAAATGGAAAATAATTGTTGCCCCAAAAAATGCAGATATAAGCCATGCCCACTTACGGTTTCATATCAGTTTACAGATACATATAGGGGAGAGTGGGGTGACTTGTGCCACTTTTTACTCAAAGTTATTTCAAAGTGAGGCCTTGACAGTAATGTATCCAAATAAAATATGTGTGTATATTTCAGGATGTGGTGCATCCCTGGCAACAATAAATCTGAAATAAACAGTTTAAAAAATGTAGCTTTCGGGAAAAAACTGTGGTCTCGTGGCACAACTTGCCCCCGGTGCGGGGTAAGTTGCACCTTTGGAGAGAATACGTTGGGATTAATTGTGACATTGATATATATATATATACCATAAACTGTAATGCTAAATAAAAGCAAGACAAATCTATTAGAAAATTACTCATTTAAGGATTATTTAAAGTAAATATTTTACAAAGATTGAAGGTCAATTTTCTTCAACAAGGCCTAGCAGATCTAGGTGGTTTTACCTGCGAAGCTCACAATGAGAAAGTCACCAGCCATCTGAACTCTTGTCAGTGGTGTTGTTAGGTGGAATGGAGATGTCAGTCTCTTCTGAGCTACCGTAGACAATCACTTTCTTTTTGGTGACCAGTGTATTTGGGTTGCTGAATGGGACACGGAATTTCGGAAATCCCGGGAAATTGGTCAGCACGGGAGTACCAGGAAGTGGCGACGGGATCCCGACTTCCCGTTTTTTTATTATTTTTTTTTTCTTTTGAGTGGGATATTTTTCATTAATAGTGACCTTTTCTAATAAAAGATACTCTCGCCATCATGACCTTTTCAGACGGGAGGCTTTTGACGTGTCTGGTAATACATTTTTAATGACATGCAAGTGGAGAGAGAGATGCACAGCTGTTCTACAGACGGAGCGACAAGCAGCCGCACTACCGCTAAACTGTCACGTCTGTGCTCCTCACACACACTCACACACGGCAGCCTGGCACATCTGAAGAATAGTGTTTTACTTTTCTCTCCTCAATGAGATGGTGATATTCACCATGCTTCTGTGTTAAAGTCAAGATTGTATGAACATAAAACAGACAGTTGTTTTGCTGCTTTCTCTTATCGCCTACATGAATAGAAATCTAATGAGATGAAACAGCTGGAGCGTCGCTGTTCGCCCCGTTCCTTCCACCAAACACTAAAGTGAAACCTAGACCTAATCCACAAAGTAGACATTTAAACCAAACAAAACTAAATAACTAATCCACTTATTAACTAAACAAATGTTAACAATATGAGTAGATATTTAACAGCAGCGATACACGGTTGGAAACAAAAGTTGGTTCCATGGTTACAGCACAATGTTTCCTCGCAGAGCCTCATATCTCCGCTGGTCCATGCGAGTGCACAGACAGAACGTCTCCTCCCATATGAAAACGCCTTTAGATGACTTAACATTTAATGCCCTTAGTTCATTCTAGAGCTTACACCCTGTCTGTACTGCACATATGAGGCCATAACGTGCCTAATAAACCACTCGGCCGAGTACGTTGGCACAAAATAAAGTATTAAAAAGGCACTTCTGGTTTAACGGGAATTCCCGGGAGAAGGCTATTTTATCCCGGGATTTGAAAAGGGTAAATTCCGGGAATTTTCAGTAACCCAGCGTATACAGCAATGCCACTGGCACAACTCACCCCAGGCTTTTTGCACAAATCACCCCAACCCCAGCATTTTGGAAAAACTAGCATGATGCAGCAGTTTAGGGCTAACATTGTGCTAATTGTATAGACTCATTGATAGTAGAATTATTATTAAAAACCCAAGTGTTTTTGAATAAAGAGATCTGAGTCAGGCAGTCTTCAAAGCAGGAGATCTTTACTTGCAAACAGCAGCAAGGGTAAACAAATGTTCCATGTTGCGTACATGGTTGAATACAAAAACTGAACAGAAATAGCACTGATATTTATGGTCCAAAAGTTGTATATGCGAAGACACTCGGTTTGTGTGTCTGGCCCTCAATTTTGCTTGCGAAAGCAGAAAGATTTTTAATTAGGCATACAATGTCTGAAAACAGAATATGGGAGTCATTCACTCCTCCAAAGCTTCCCTATCAACTCTCAACCACTGTGCACATGAATGTGTCATACATCTGTATGTGCCGAATTCTTTAGTAGGCAGTTTTCTTCTTCAAGGCTAAAAAACAAGCAATGAGCAGATGTTGTCCTAAATGCAAGTTTAGCAAAACTCTTTGGAGTTCTTTAAGTTTACTGGGACAAAGTTCAACAGGCAGAAAGCTGTTTGAGCATTAAAATATTATACAATCATAAGGCAAATTAAATTCCGTTAACACTCATAGTGTAGCATACCAAAGCACTAAAACGTGTCACATGTTTTCAAACGTGTCTATAATTGTTCAAACACAATTATCAAAAAACCTTGATCATAGAAATTTTACTTCAAGGCAAAAAACTGTTTTGAGCTTAAATGTGCTTACCTCTCATTCCATGTGTCTCCCTTATTTACAGGATGAGTTAAATGGATGGCTCTTCAAAAATATGTGGTCACATTACCAATTTCCTCTATGGTTTTCTAGAAGCACGGGGTGGCTTCTACTTACCCCTGGCACAACTCACCCCACTCTCCCCAACAGATATTTTTGGACAGATACAGATAAATACGTCTCCTCACACCCCTTGTACATATTCAGATGGCTGGCAGGGTGCCAACCAAACGCCACTGACACTGCCCTATAACCTCTGAACACAATCCAGACAGCTTTACATTTCTTATCACAACACGATTGTGAAAAATCATGTCATTTCTAAGGGACATTTCTGGTGTGTAGCTTCAGTAAACCTTACATCTTGGATCGTGTCACAATGCTGGTTAACGAAACACATTTGCAACATTTTAAGGTCACAGTAGATTTGGTGTGCAACATTCTCTTTTTTTTAAAGATATTTGTTGGGCATTTTTTATGCTTTATTGATAGTGCAGAGAGACAGAGGTGAAATGGGGCAGAGAGGGGAGTGACATGCAGAGAACAACCGCTGGTGGGAATCGAACCTGGGTCTGCTGCTTGGCCCGGCCCGGGAGGGGGACGCCTTACCAACTGAGCTAAAGGCGCCCCCAGGTGTGCAACATTCTCAAAAAGTTAATTAGGGGGCCAAGCCCGAGCAGGAGCTGGGACTGCGTTTTGCAAAGCAACGCGGTTCCCAAGCCCTGCTGGGAACCCTATTGTTTTTGTAAAGATTATTATTGTACTTACCCCCCTAAAACTGTGTCCACAGACCAAACCGTAAAGGGTGCAGACATGCCAATTGCATGACTTGATCCAGGTCCATGCCGTGTACGCAGACAAAAAAAATCAGACATGCCGGCCACTAGGTGGCGCTACACCAAGGTAAATGGACTTGTATAGCGCTATATCTCCGTTTATCACAGACTCAAAGCGCTTTACATTGTTTTTTGTACACATTCACCCAGTCACACACACATTCATACACCGATAGCAGCAGCTACCACGCAGGGTAGGCTTAGCACTAGGGTGCTAAGCTAACTATCGGGAGCAATTCGGGGTTCAGTGTCTTGCCCAGGGACACTTCGACATGTGGCGGGGAGACGGGGGATCAAACCTCCGACCCTGCACACCAGAGGCGAACTTCCTACCCACTTCGCCACTGGAAAACGTCATAGCTCCCACACCGAACATCCCACAGTCAAAGACTTTATATCCACAGATTCACTGGAGTCAGCTGCATCTTTTAGCATAGGCCATGCCCATTTGCGTATAATTAGATTTTTCGCAAAAACTGCAAAACTGACTTTTCGCAACTCTTCCCACAATTTTTGGACAATTGACACCAAACTTTGCACAGAACATGTTGACCCACACGGAAAAAAATCATTCAAAAGAATTTTGATACGACCTTCGATGACGAAGCGGTAGCGCTTTGAATATTTGTTGATTAGCTACGTTTTACGTGAAAAATCATAAATCCAAAATTGTGAATCGGATCAAGTCCATATTTTAGAAATATGTTGGTGCTACCCTTAGTTGCGTAAAAAAAAAACGTAAAATTTTGCCATGAGGTGGCGCCATAAACGGGAAAAGTTGTTCTCTCGTAACTAGCTGCTTAAAACTCAAGGGAGAGCATCATGGGGCATACCTGAGTCTATATAAAAAATATGGTCAAGAAATATTAATGTGTGTGGGACTTCTTTTTTTTTTTTTGGTCGGCAAATTCAAAAAAGTTTCTCTTTTTACAAAGGAGAGATTGACAGCCTCTTTACTTTTTTACAGTGGAGAGGCTGACAATCTATTTTTGCTCATACCTCCCCAACCAAACATCCCACATTCAAAACCTTTAAATCCACAGATTCACTGAATTCTGCTGCATCTTTTAGCATAGGCCACACTCATTTAAGACGTTAAGGATTATTTACAAAATTGCAACTGCAAAAAAGACTTTTCATTTCAGCTCCCACAATTTCTCTGTGATTTTTTTGCTTTTTGGTCTTTAACTCCAAAACCGAACATCCCACATTGAAAAACTTTACATCCCCGGATTCTGTGAAGTGAGGGGCCGGCGGCGCGGTCGACGACGCTCGGGTCCCGAGTTGCGTCGGAGGCTTGGCCCCCGGTCATAACTGCTTGCAGTTCTTTCAAAGGTTTTTTTATTAAATGTTAGTAACAACGGAATTGTAGCACAGCGAGTACAAATTTTTTTCCCTTTTTCTCCCGAACATACCCCACCCACATCCCACCCTCACACCCAACAACACAAAACACACACCACAAGAAACAAAAACAGACAATCAATATGAAAAAAAAAAAAAACACATAAAGAAATAAAATTAAATCAAATAAAAGAGGGGAGGGGGTAGCTACTCTTCTATAATTATTGTTGTTTTTTTAAAATAATTTAGGAAGGGGCGCCAAATTCTGTCAAATTTATTCTCGGATCCTGGGTAGTGTAACGTATTTTCTCTAAATTCATACATGCCATGATGTCTCTAATCCAATGTGAGTGGGAAGGATCTTTCCACTTGAGTAAGATAACCCTACGAGCAAGTAATGAAGTAAAGGCCAGTACCTTCAGCTTCACTTTAGGCAAGCCCGGATTTGGAGCAATGCCAAAAATTGCAGTGAAAGGGTTCGGCTCAATTTGATGCTGAAATACTTCAGAAATTGTTTGAAAAACTGATGTCCAGAACTCAGTCAAGGTGGGACACAACCAGTACATGTGAAAGAGTGACGCCGGTGCGCTCTTACAGCTATCACAGGTCGGGTCTACATCGGAGAAATCGGGAAAAAAATTGTCTTTTCGATACCAAAATGTTTTGTCAATTGGGAAAAATTAGCAAATAGATCATTAATAAATAAATCACCGATGCATTTTAAGCCTTTTTTATGCCAGATCTTGAATGCACCATCCACCATCGAGGGAATAAATAAATGATTAACTGCAATTGGGCTGAAAAGTGAAAAATTCTGCATTCCAAAATTCTTCCTAAATTGGGTCCAGATTCGAAGGGAGTGCTTAATCACGGGATTACTGTTGGGAATAGCCGAAGAGAGTGGAAGTGCGGCGCTTAAGAGGGCAGATAGAGACAATGGGCTAACAGCGCTGGACTCCATTGTACCCAGACTGGGGCTGAGTCGTCAAGGTGAAAATGCACCCAATACACTAAAGAACAGATATTAGCAGCCCAGTAATAGTATTGGAAATTAGGGAGGGCCATTCCGCCTGTTTGTTTTGGTCTTTGAAGAAATGCTTTCCTTAACCGAGGGTGTTCACCATTCCAAATATAATTTATCATTAAAGAGTCAAGGGCCTGAAAAAAGGATTTGGGGAGAAAGATGGGGAGACATTGGAATAGATATAGGAACTTTGGGAGTAATGTCATTTTAATTGAATGTATTCTACCTATGAGAGAGAAAGCCAGAGGAGACCACTTCGGTAATATTTGCTTCGCCTGATCCAATAATTTGAGGAAGTTCGATTTAAATAGGTTTTTAAAATTTCTGGTAAAACATACCCCAAGGTAACTCAGATGGTCTGTCACCACTTTGAGTGGGAGAGCTGTATAATCAAGGTTAAGAGCTTCTTTATTAATCGGAAAGAGTTCGCTCTTGCTCAAGTTAAGTTTATAGCCAGAAAACTGACTAAAGACCTCCAACACAGAAAGTGCCTCCGGTAAAGAGGTGGCTGGCTTGGCGACAAACAAAAGTAAGTCATCGGCGTATAATGATAATACCTTATGTTCAATTCCTCCTCTCCATATCCCCTGAATCTGTTTGTTACCTCTGATGGCAATCGCAAGTGGTTCGATTGCAATAGCAAAAAGGAACGGGCTCAAAGGACAACCCTGCCGGGTCCCACGGTGCAGATCAAAACTACTTGAGTAACGGCTGTTGGTTAATACTGAGGCAGAAGGGCATGCATATAATAATTTAACCCAAGAAGTGAAAACAGGACCCAAACCGAATTTCTCAAGGGTGAAAAACAAATAATTCCATTCTACTCTATCAAATGCTTTTTCAGCATCCATAGAAGCGATGCATTCTGATTCAATATTTCTGGGGGAATATAAAATGTTCATTAGCCGGCGGATATTATAAAATGATTGGCGTCCCTTTATAAACCCAGTTTGGTCGGGGGATATGATAGAGGGGAGAACATCCTCTAATCTGTGGGCGAGAATTTTAGCAAGTATCTTCACATCCGTATTTAATAGTGAAATTGGTCTGTATTATGCACAATCTAGAGGATCTTTATCCTTTTTTAACAACAGGGAAATACAGGCCTGGTAGAACGAAGGCGGGAGTTTACCTGAGTCAAATGAGTCTGAGAATACTGAACTTAAAAAGGCGATAATTCGGCTGAAAATTTCTTTAAAAAGTCAGATGGAAGTCCGTCTGGACCAGGAGATTTGCCTGATTGCATAGATGTTATTGCTGCAATAATTTCCCTCTGAGTAATAGGTGCCTCAAGGCTATGTCTCAGGTCTTGAGAAAGGGAAGGCATGTTTAGGTTACTGAAAAAGGTTTCCATCACCGCTGCGTCTGCTGTACAATCAGAACTATACAAATTTGAATAGAATGTTTTGAACTTTTCGTTTATCAATTTCTGATCTGATGTTGTACACCCACTGTCTGTCCGTATTCCAGGGATGAGTTGCTTGGCCAGGAGTTTGCCAATCTTGTCACCATGCTCGTAAAAAGTACTTCTGCTCCTAAGCAACTGGTCAGCAACTTGACGAGAGGAAAGAAGGTTGAATTCTGTCTGAAGTTTTAAACGTTCTTTGTAAAGTTCAGATGAAGGTGAATTAGCATACTGTCTGTCTATATTCAGAATCTGATCAGCTATTTCAGTTTGTTTCTGTTTTGTACACTTATTTTTGTATGCTGCAAATGATATAATTTCATCTCTCAAATAGGCTTTCAGGGCTTCCCAAATTGTTGCATTGGACACATCTGGTGTTTTATTTATCCTCAAAAAAGTTTTAATATGTGTAGAGATGTGTGAAAGAAAACTCTCATCTGTGAGCAACAATGGATCCAGTCTCCACTGTCTTCTTGTATACTCAACATCATAGAAAGCCAGTTGAAGGAGCAGAGGAGCATGATCTGAGATCACAATACTTTCATAACTGCATGACTTTAGGTCTGACATCAATGAATTATCAACAACAAAATAATCAATTTGGGTGTAAGTGTGGTGGACATGTGAAAAGAATGAATATTCTCTTCCTGTGGGGTATAAAAACCTGTATGGATCAGAGAGGCTATAATCAGCAAGGAATGATTTGATATAACCTGCAGATCTGCTAAGAGTGGCAAGTGTGGGGGAAGAGCGATCTAAGACTGGATCTAGATAACAATTAATAACCCCACCAAGAATAAGAGAATGGGAATTGAGATCGGGGAGTTGAGAAAAAAATCTCTTAAAGAATTCTACAACATCGACGTTAGGCGCGTAGACGTTGGCCAAGATGACTGACTTATTGTAAAGTTTGCCTGAAACAATAATACAACGTCCATTTTTGTCTGATATCTGCTTGCATATATACATATCAAGGACCCGGCAGCCTCCTGCAGTCAGGATGGGGACTGGTTGTCTTGGGACCACCCATGCCACTAGGTTTACCTCTTCCTGGCGAAGATAGTGCTACTTGTGTGAATGTGTATGATTGCTGTATGTTTGAGGTGGTGGTCTGAGGGGCCGTTGGCGCTGAATGGCAGCCACGCTTCCGTCAGTCTGCCCCAGGGCAGCTGTGACTACTCTCGTAGTTTACCACCACCGGCAGGGCTGTACAGTGCGACAGTTTTGATCGCATTTGCTACTGAAATTGACCACGTGCGATGATGAATACAAGTCCAGTCGCACCAGTGCTAATGAGCAGATGCTGTCTGTTTGAGACACAGAGGAGCTATGAACAATACTAGTGATGGGCAGATGAAGCTTTTTGAAGCCTTGAAGCCTTACACCCAAATGGTTCACAAAAAGGTTAATTTCTCAAGGCTTCATTTTAACCAATTTGAACACAATACAACCCCCCCTGCTGGTCAAACAGTGTTAAATAGCCAGATCATTTTATCAATTTGTAATAAACTCAATACTGTCCTGCAACATTGCAGCCATGGGAATGAGTGACTGACAAGTTAATAAATCAATACATCTTAATAAATGCATTTCATGTAGCCTATTGTTCATGTATTAATTCATATAAATTAAATACAATTTATATTTTGTTTGGTGTATTATTATGGGTATGAAACATGATAAAACATATGAATAAATCTATCAATAAATATTTTTCGTCAAACTTTGAATTACTCATAATGACAGGAATACTTATTTTCAAACTGTCGCAGTGTTATAAAAAGGTAAGGGGCAGTGAATGTGCTTGTGCAACTTAAGTATTTTATTCATTTTTATTGAGAAACAAAATTTGTTCCACTGTGCTGGGGTTCAGACAATTTCCCCTTTTGGAAACATCTTCTCCTGCTTTGGAGAACACTCTTTCACATGGCACAGATGAGGCAGCAGTGCACAATAAAGTCACAGCAAGTTGATACAACATCCACGTCTACATCACTCCCAAACCAATAAATCGCCAACACTAACACACAAAGTGCGAGTGGATCCACAATACCCGAAGCACTTCTTGAACAAACGAGGCTTCGAACGTCATCAGTCACGTGATTCGCCCTAAACGATACAAGCATCGATACGCGCTTCACCAAAAACCTCCGGGATTACTCGACACACGCTCCGAAGCCTCGGCACATTTCGACCCATCACTAGGCCTTACGACTCTGCCACAGTCTATTGTTTGACCTCACCAACCATTGAACGAGATATCTCGCTTTACACATATGTGTCTGGCTCATCCACAGGATAAACCTCATCAACTCTCATCAATGTATTGTCAACTGAGCATAGCAGCAATCAAAGAAGGAAAAGACAGTGAGTTTTGAAATAAGCCAAGGAATAAGCCAAAAATGTGAAGGATATATTTCAAATTTCACTGATATGAAAATATAATAGCAATGACAAGATATTTACTTTATCCCCCCACAAAGAACAACGGTAACACTTTACAATAAGGTACACAAAATTGTAGTACCTACTACATAGATGTGTGTTACCTACTACATAGGGTTTTTTTGTGTGCTACCTAACACATAGTTTTTTTGTGCTACCAAACACATAGGGTTTTTTGTGGTGTGTTACCTACTACAGGAGTTTTTTTTTGTACTACCTAACACAAAAAAAACGTCTATAGTAGGTAACACACAAAATAAAACCCTATTTGTTTGGTAGCACAAAAAAAACTGTGTTAGGTAGCACAAAAAAAAACCCTATGTAGTAGGTAACACAAAAAAACAATGGAGTAGGTAACACATATTTATATAGTAGGTACTACAATTTTGTGTACCTTATTGTAAAATGTTACCAGAACAACAACTTCTACTTCTTAGCCAATATGGAAATATTGACCAAATATTAAAAAGAGAAAAATACAATGGGTCAACATTAAGTTGTTATCAGTTTTTAATGTTGGAATTGGTTGTACCAGCTGAACACTGGTTATATGTTTTAAGATTATGGTGGCAGGGTGTTTCAATTTATTTTTCATCGAAATAACATAAGCCATGGGGTAGCCTACAAACAAATATGCAAAGAAAAATAATAAAGAATCTATTGTGGACCATGCTATTTTTCAGTTTCAACTGCCATTCCCTCACCGTTAACCTTTGTACACTCCTTAAAAGAAAATAATTTAAACACACACACACAGTAACACACACACATACATTGAGTGTATACTTAAAGCAATGGTAGAGAGAAATTATCTTGCGAGAATAATAAAATATTATTTGCAGGATTAAAATGTTATGTGTTTTGCTGCTATAGCAAGCAGAGGAACAGTAAAATATGAAGTGGTAAATTATAACAACAAACTGTCTATGAATTACTTCATAACTAGACAGTGATCTGCTCACCTGATCACAGTGAGCATCATTTGTGCAACCTAATTTGTGCTAGCTCATGTGGAGATGCACTTATTTAGAATACTAAATTGGTGAAATGAACCTTTATTAAATAGCAATATTCTCCATATACCACCTGCTAGTCTCATAATGAGACAGGATTCAAATTAGGGAGAAGCACTCCTTTCTTCAATGGCAGCCTGTTTCTTTTCAACAGTGAGCGCTTCCGTAGAATACAATGATGGAGCAGGGAAAGTAATATACAGCACAAAACAACCAGTTTTCATAGTGACAAGTCTTAACAAGGTGTAATTTTCTGAATAAATAACTATATCAACTACAAGAGAAGTTCTCCCATTCTGTGTTCAAAAGAAAGATAAAAGACACAGGCAGACGAGAGGACAAGGTCAAAGACTTTTGAGAAGGTGAAATGATCTTATGACTGTTAACAGGGGCGTAGCACCAAATTCTGGGCCCCTATACAAAAAGTCCTGATGGGCCCCCTGAAAGGCGGTCTTACAATACACATGGCTCTCTGAGCTAGACAACTCCACAATATTTAATTTGATGAATGACCAAATCATTACTTTTACTGGTGTTTCCTCCATAATATGTCTTAGTCAATGTGGTCACTGGCCAGGGTCACAGGAGGCGCGGCGCTGAGTGCCGCGGCGAAAATTTTGGGGGTATTTTGCACAAAGATGCCAATGCGCACAATAGAAATACACAACTGTTTATTTGAATACAGTTGTGCAATTTTGTTTGCTATGTGCAGGTAAAATTTTACAGACAGTACAAAACACAATTAAAGAAAACTTCTACTGTTTTGGTGCAATGCTATGCAGACACACTAAATACAAAAAATAGACCATACACTTGTGTAGGCACATCAAGTGCAAATTCAACTTTTTAAAGTTCCTTTATGGATGGGGGGCTGTGATCATTGTGGACAATAGGCCTACTGTGATGTGATAGCCTATAATTCATTAATGGTTATTATTAGCCTACTTGCTTGATTTCTTTTTAAATTCAGGTCGTTTGGAACATGTATTTCCCAATTTAAAACATAAAAATAAAGCAGCATTGAAAATTCATAAAATAAATCTTGTTGTCCTACACTAGCATGCTGTTCTACACATAACTCAATAGTTGAAATAATAAATACAGTGGCCCTCATTTATCAACCGTGCGTTGACCAGAAAAATGGTTGTACGTACATTTCCACGCAAATCTCGGCATTTATCAATATGGACGTGAGCGTAGGGTACGCTCAAATCCCACGCCAGCTCTCAGCTCGTGTACGCAAGTTTGTAAACAGCATGGAAATGAAACTCTTTTTTTTCTTCTTTTGCTGTTTTTCTTTCTACTTCAGAGAAGTTCCTCTTCTTTGCCGTAATGCGCATATCCATGTCGTAAAACCTCTGGGCGAGACCTCTAAACTGAGAAAATATAGGGGCGTGATACGATTGTTTTCAGCCGCCGCATTTATCAATAGTGGTCTGGCGTACGCTGAGATTGGCGAGATACGACTGTTTGATAAATCCCACGCGATACCTGGCGTAGGGAGGTATTTGCGCCAGAATCTGCACCAGTTTCCACGCAAGTTTGATAAATGAGGGCCAATGTGTTTTCCCCTTAAAATGACTTTTCAAAGACAGTAACAGTGTGGCACTTCTTTAAACTTACTGAAACTTGCAGGGGCCATCACTCTCATGCATTCATCAGACTTTTCTTTGCGCTATCTGAGCGGACAGATAGGTTGTGTTACCACAGTGATGTGGAGTCTTAAACTGTTCTAGCTTTGCCAGCACTCATTTCTGTACAGCTAAATATCCCCTTAGAAACATTGCTGCGTTTATTTTCGCCACCAGTTCAATTCAATGTCGGCTTGCTCTGGCTTACTCTCCCGCACACATGCAAGGGTCAGGGGCCTATCATGAGCCAGTCAATTATTTATTTTTTTGAAATGGCATTGTTCAGGGCCTTCGAAGATCGGGGCCCCACATTTAGCTTTTAAAAAAAAAAAAAAAAAAATTCTGCCTTGGGCCCCCCCCCCCCACGACTGTATCACTTTTCCCCCCAGTCCGTCGGCCCTGACTGTTAATAGACTGTGCAGCGCTCAACACAGAGCGCCTTACATTTTGTACAATTGCTAACACACATGTCTAAAGACTGGATTGTGTAGAAACCCAACTTACCTAGCCCCCTACTTCCCACCAAGTAGGCCTACCTTTTTTTTCAAAGATTCTTTTTTTTTGGCATATTTGATGCT
The DNA here is from genome assembly GCA_026929865.2 of Hyperoplus lanceolatus. Taxonomy (NCBI): domain Eukaryota; kingdom Metazoa; phylum Chordata; class Actinopteri; order Uranoscopiformes; family Ammodytidae; genus Hyperoplus; species Hyperoplus lanceolatus. Next base: position 1,492,498 of record CM049397.1, read on the forward strand.
TTATGATGACTTCATTTGACAGATTTGGAGAGACAGAGTTGAAATGGGGTAAAGAGGGGAAGAGAACTGACCTGGGTTAAATTCGAACCTGGGTCTAATGCGAGGCCTGTGCCTCAAGGGGGACACTCTAACCACAACACATCAAGCGCCCCCGCACCACAAACCTTTTACAAGATTTACCCAAGGCTTACACAAAACACTAAGGCCTGGAACACACATCCTGTGTCTACCTCTGGAGCGTGTTTGCGTCTCTTACTGCTGCGTCTCTCTCGCTGTTTTCAGCCACACATGCAACGTCTCAGCTGCTGCTGCAGCGCTGCATCTAAAAGCCCTGTCTTTCTACACAGAGTTTTCATAGATACTTCCCATTAATAAGAAGTTGTTTCATGTCATACATACTGTCTCGGCTGTTCTTCGTTCAGCCGTGGGTGTCATGGTCTGTCTTTGTTGTGTCTTGTTTTGGTGATCCCCTGTGTTTCCTGTTTTATTTTGGTATGTCTGTCTTGTTCCTCCCCATGTCCTGTCAAGTTTCCCTCCTGTTTGATTGCTGTTCCCGCCCCTAATGTGTTTCACCTGTCTCTCGTTGTCTACCCTGTCTTGTGTGTGTGTATATAACCCCCAGTGTTTCTTTGTTCCCTGTGCAATCATTATTTCCTGTTGGTGAGTCTGTCCCGTGCTTGTTCTTTGTTTTCCTGTTTCTCTTGGATGTTCGCCTGTTGGCCTTTTTTGTTAAGTTTTTGGACATTAAATATCTTTTAGTTTCACGTCTTGCATTTGGGTCCTGTTTTCCTGCCTGCCTGCCTGCCTGATCGCAACAGAATGATTGCACCCGGATTGGACCCAGCAGACGCTCTTTTTTGCCATGAGCTGGAGGACATGCTATCTTTTATTATCAGTGCCATGGACGGCTGGGGGAACATTCCCAGTAGGAGGGAGCAGGGGTATGTGTTGGCGGGTATTTACAAGGCTGTCGCTGCTAAGCCCGAGTTGGAGGGCGCCTTACCCGAGTGGGCAGTCGAGCTTCTCAACCCCACAGTTTTTTGGCCTGAGAGCTACACGCCACTGCCACCAGATTTTTGCAACCGTCCTAAGCCTCCACGCTCCAGCCTCCAGCCACTGCCTCCGGTGTTCAGTTTCAAGCCTCAGCCCCCGAGTCCCAGCTACCAGCCGTCTCCGGCTTTAAGGACTATCAGAGTGGGGGTGGTAAGTTTGGATTGCCATCCATTCTGCGGATGCTCTCCAGCTCCCGAGTTGCCCTCGGCCTCCAGCAACAAGCTCCAGGCCCCGGTCTCCAGCAGCAAGCCCCAGGCCCCGGCCTCCAGCAGCAAGCCCCAGGCCCCGGCCTCCAGCAGCAAGCCCCAGGCCCCGGCCTCCAGCAGCAAGCCCCAGGCCCCGGCCTCCAGCAGCAAGCCCCAGGCCCCGGCCTCCAGCAGCAAGCCCCAGGCCCCGGCCTCCAGCAGCAAGCCCCAGGCCCCGGCCTCCAGCAGCAAGCCCCAGGCCCCGGCCTCCAGCAGCAAGCCCCAGGCCCCGGCCTCCAGCAGCAAGCCCCAGGCCCCGGTCTCCAGCAGCAAGCCCCAGGCCCCGGTCTCCAGCAGCAAGCCCCAGGCCCCGACTTCCAGGAACAAGCTTCAGGACCCGGGTCCCTGCAACCAGCCTGCCAGCTACCAACCCCAGCAGGCTAGCTACCAGCCCCAGCATGCTAGCAGTCAGGCCTGTTTTCTACGCCTTCCAGAGGGGGACCGCCTTCTACGCCTTCCAGAGGGGGACCGCCTTCTACGCCTTCCAGAGGGGGACCGCCTTCTACGCCTTCCAGAGGGGGACCGCCTTCTACGCCTTCCAGAGGGGGACCGCCTTCTACGCCTTCCAGAGGGGGACCGCCCTATAGCTTGCCTGCCCGAGGGACCCCCTCCTCCGTTCCTGTCCGAGGGGCCTCCTCCTCCGTTCCTGTCCGAGGGGCCCAGCTCCGTGTTGCCTCCCGAAGGGCCCAGCTCCCTGTTGCCGCCCGAGGGGCCCAGCCTCCTGTTGCCTCCCGAGGGGCCCAGCTCCGTGTTGCCGCCCGAAGGGCCCAGCCCCGTGTTGCCTCCCGAGGGGCCCAGCTCCCTGTTAACGCCCGAGGGGCCCAGCCTCCTGTTAACGCCCGAGGGGCCCAGCTCCCTGTTGCCGCCCGAGGGGCCCAGCTCCCTGTTGCCGCCCGAGGGGCCCAGCTCCCTGTTGCCGCCCGAGGGGCCCAGCTCCCTGTTGCCGCCCGAGGGGCCCAGCTCCCTGTTGCCGCCCGAGGGGCCCAGCTCCCTGTTGCCGCCCGAGGGGCCCAGCTCCCTGTTGCCGCCCGAGGGGCCCAGCTCCCTGTTGCCGCCCGAGGGGCCCAGCTCCCTGTTGCCGCCCGAGGGGCCCAGCTCCCTGTTGCCGCCCGAGGGGCCCAGCTCCCTGTTGCCGCCCGAGGGGCCCAGCTCCCTGTTGCCGCCCGAGGGGCCCAGCTCCCTGTTGCCGCCCGAGGGGCCCAGCTCCCTGTTGCCGCCCGAGGGGCCCAGCTCCCTGTTGCCGCCCGAGGGGCCCAGCTCCCTGTTGCCGCCCGAGGGGCCCAGCTCCCTGTTGCCGCCCGAGGGGCCCTGCCCCCTATCCCTGCCCGAGGGGCCCTGCCCCCTATCCCTGCCCGAGGGGCCCTGCCCCCTATCCCTGCCCGAGGGGCCCTGCCCCCTATCCCTGCCCGAGGGGCCCTGCCCCCTATCCCTGCCCGAGGGGCCCTGCCCCCTATCCCTGCCCGAGGGGCCCTGCCCCCTATCCCTGCCCGAGGGGCCCTGCCCCCTATCCCTGCCCGAGGGGCCCTGCCCCCTATCTCTGCCCGAGGGGCCCTGCCCCCTATCCCTGCCCGAGGGGCCCTGCCCCCTGCCTCGCCGCCGGCCTCCAGAAGGGGGATGTCGCCCTCGCCGCCGGCCTCCAGAAGGGGGATGTCGCCCTCGCCGCCGGCCTCCAGAAGGGGGATGTCGCCCTCGCCGCCGGCCTCCAGAAGGGGGATGTCGCCCTCGCCGCCGGCCTCCTGAAGGGTTCCCTCGCCTTCATCTTCGTCGCCACCGGCCTCCTGAAGGGTTCCCTCGCCTTCATCTTCGTCGCCACCGGCCTCCTGAAGGGTTCCCTCGCCTTCATCTTCGTCGCCACCGGCCTCCTGAGTGGTTCCGCCCTTGCTGTCCTCCAGAAGGGGTTCCTCGTCTTCGTCGCTGCAGGCCTCCAGAGGGACTGAGCCCTCACCGTCCAGGCCGTCCGCCTGAAGCTCCCTACCGTGTCCCTGCTTACCCCCCAGGTTGGCCGCCTGAAACCCCTCCATTCTGCCCCACTCCAGTTCCCTGTCCAGCCAGTCACCCCTGTGCTCTGCCCCAGGCCATGTTTTTTTTTGTTCCCTCCTCCTGGCTCCCCTCCACCCACCCTGTTTGGGTTTGACTTTTTCTTTTTTGGTCGCCTGGAAGTCGACCTTTTAGGGGGGGGTACTGTCATGGTCTGTCTTTGTTGTGTCTTGTTTTGGTGATCCCCTGTGTTTCCTGTTTTATTTTGGTATGTCTGTCTTGTTCCTCCCCATGTCCTGTCAAGTTTCCCTCCTGTTTGATTGCTGTTCCCGCCCCTAATGTGTTTCACCTGTCTCTCGTTGTCTACCCTGTCTTGTGTGTGTGTATATAACCCCCAGTGTTTCTTTGTTCCCTGTGCAATCATTATTTCCTGTTGGTGAGTCTGTCCCGTGCTTGTTCTTTGTTTTCCTGTTTCTCTTGGATGTTCGCCTGTTGGCCTTTTTTGTTAAGTTTTTGGACATTAAATATCTTTTAGTTTCACGTCTTGCATTTGGGTCCTGTTTTCCTGCCTGCCTGCCTGCCTGATCGCAACAGTGGGTGCAGAAGGCGAGGTAGCTCGACTCGCTTCCAAACAATTTCAAGCACTCGCGATTTCAAAAAATTATTGTATTTATTTCACAGCTCAAAACAGAACAAATCGTTCTTCCAAATAAAGGAAAATATACTGGCAAACGGATAAATCATTGAAAGCAACGAGTTAACTAAAATAAGCGGTCGAAAGACTTTTTTAACCCACCGCCTCTTTCCCTTGACACTTAGTTTTTCATCAAAACAATACACACACCTGGTCTAAGTACCTGAGTGGTGCGGAAAGCCCGTCCACAGACCTCTACAGGTATCAGAAAACAAAGCAGCCTAGGCATAAACAGTATGAATAATATGCTAAACTAATTCAAAATGTAGCTTTCATTTAAAACATTTCTATTTCCGTAAACAATAAACAAGTCAAACATCTTTGTGAACAGAAAATCAATAGCCTCATAAAAACGTCTGCGACACATACATACAACACATGCATATGATTAACATTGAGTTTCGACAGATATCCGTGTGCCTCATTAACTTTTTTTTTCCTCTTCTTTTTTTCCTCCACATTTTCACTTGTGGGATGTTTTATTTTGAAAGAGGCAAACTGGGAAATCGTGAAACTACAGTGAATGCTGCTGGTATGACTCAACAGAATATTTCTCTATCAGTTAAAGCAGAGAGACCAGAGACAGACGTGCATGTCCCAGAAAAAATAGGCTCCGCCTCCTGAGGTGAAGTGGAGTGTCGCTGCAGACCAGCCTCAAACTGGTGTCAGCAGGGCGTCGGAGGGCTGATGTGTGGAGCTGTAGTGTGTTAACCCGCTCGCCAAAAAAAATTCAGACGCAGACGCGCAGTAGACGCTGGATGTGTGTCCCAGGGGTAAGGAAAGGCTTAGGCAGCAACATGCAAGCCAGCGAAGATCAAGAACAGAGTGTAAGTTGAACAGGTGTCCTCCACTTATTGGTGGGCCTGACTTCTGATTGGCCACAGAAAGGGTTGAGAGAAAAGCACTCTGGTTAACCTGTGGAGAAATGAAGGGTGAGTGGAAAAACAGACAGGAAGGAAACACAAGAAAACAGATCCCAGGCATGTAACGCCAGTTTATCTATATTGTTGTTGTTATTGCATTACTGGACTTACTTCACTTTAATTCAATATGCACTTGAACTGAATATCAAACAAAAAGAAACATATTGAACCGTTCATGATTTTTTTCTGAGAAATATTGGTACCACATCCATTCAATAATAAATTGGCAATATTTCAGTTTTTATTAAATCATGCTACGTGAATGAGTTATTAAACTCTAGACAATAGTGAAACAAATTATAAGGCTGCCTGTTGTCTGTGTTTTCCAGGTCACTGTGTAATGAGTGATTCATTTTGTGCCAAAGCAATGGAAAGTGATCCACCCTGACTTCTGTTTGAAGCTTACTGTGTGAGAGTTAGAAAAAGGGAAAATGTGTATTATCCATTGTAAGAAACATTTTTTTAATGTTCTCCTACTACTGTGGTCAATGGGATTTAATAGCAATGTAGAAAAACAGCATGCCATGCTCAGCCAAACCAATTCCTGAAGTGAAAGCCATCTTCATATTAACTCAAATGCCGTAAAACCAATTCAGCAGATTTCAACCAATTGTTTTTTTAATACCAACAATGGCCAGCATCAACTACACTATATAACAAGTGGGCACAATCATTTTAAGCACGCAATGAAAGCTTTTAGTGTATGAAACAAAAAGCTGAGAATAAAACGCCGCCTTATATCCGAAATCATTAAGATATTAGCAAACAATCTGAACAGAGTCCTCACACACTATGCTCTTCATAGTGAGGAACACCTGAGTTCTTTCATCTTAAATGACACAAAACAATCTCACTTTAAATGAAACCTCACAAATAATAAATAAAGTAACAATAATCTCCATTCTTAAAGAACCCCTACATTGAACAATGTAAAATATCAACCCATTATCACGTTAAAGCGTGTAATAGACACACCGGTCCAGGCGTGTCCCTCACAACGCCTTGCCTGAGCAGGGCGTGTGAGTTACACGCGGCCGGTAAGGCGTGTAATAGACGCGCCGGTCGACCTCCCATAGTCAAGATGGCCGCCGCGGTGTTCCGTCAATGTTCTATCTATATTCTAACCTCTCCCTGTCCCCTTGCCCTAACCCTAACCACCCACGCCAGGGTGTTTGTCTTTGGTGCTATTCCTCCGTTCATTTAGACGGGCGGGGGGCGGCGTGTAACTCACACGCCCTGGTCAGGCAAGGCGTTGTGAGGGACACGCGTGGACCGGCGTGTCTATTTCACGCCTCGGCGTGATACCAGGTTGAAAATATATTGCAATTCTGTCGGCCTGAAAATGAAGTCAATGTATATAAACTGTATATAAATCCATTACAAGAACTGACATTTAAGTTCCTGTTCAGCTCATGAGTCCTCCAAACTAAATAACAAATTCTCTCTTTTTTTATACTTTATATTTACATTTTTCACATTGTGTTGCATCGAGGTGAAATATGTCAAAGTTCTATTTGGTTTAGACATTTACAAAGCCTGACAGTTAGGAAAGAAAGACAGATAACAATCAACCAAAATACTGTCTTACAAAGCACAACCCGACAAAGCAAAATAATGAAATAAATAAAAACTAAAATAATTAATAACATCCCCTCTAAAGTTACCACTCTTCAGAGGGGTGTTTGCGCAGGGTCACACTGTGGCCTAGACTTTTATCAAGTAAAACATATACCTTCAAATGTTTAAAAGCGGGTAAAACTTGTCATCCTTATTTTATGCTTTCTGGAAAAAAAAAATTCAATGTTGAAAAGGTTTTCATCTTGTGCTTAGGCCTGACTTAACTCCTGCCACAAATGCTTCCACACACACACACACACACATAGCAGACACACACACACACACACACACACACACACACACACACACACACACACACACATAGCAGACACAACCACCCTTTCATACAGTACTGTCTGTCACCTGAGCACTGCAGCAGTACGTCTGACAGTTATATGTTGCTTGCCATGACATCTCATTTATCGTCTGCAATCGTAATTCCCTTTTACACAGCCTTCCCTTCTGTGGGTTGGCCCCTCCCCCACCTCTTGCCTCTGCCCTCCATCTCTCTAATCCTTCCCCTAGCTGTCATGTCAGACCTTAGTGGACACCACGGGTCACTGCCTCACTTTGTGAAGAGCCCGCACCATTCAAAGGGGGGCACACTGGGAATTTACATCTCGTGGCGGAGTTTTCCCCTCCATTTGTTAGAATGTCAGGTCACTGCACTGCTTGGCTATAGCGGAGAGGCAAAGATAATGGCTTTAGCACACTCCCTCACCATTCATTACACACTCACTGCCTGTGACCTTGTCTGCAGCTCAGGATGCATTCAGATGTTACCAGTTAGCTGGCCAGCTAAGTGTAATGTCAATCTTAGCAGTTTTTTTTTAATCAAAACTGCCTCTGTCAACCCTTGGCACTGGAGTGATTTAAATGCAGTCAGCCCATGTCACTTCAGATGGTCATAAAATAGTAGTGAGTGCACCAACTTTATATGTAGCTGTGGAAAAATACAACTTGCTTTTAAATATATATGGTATGAAAAGGATTTCTGCACATTCATTTATCATTCTTCTTGTTTCTGCTGGTCCAGATTTGGGTAGCAGGGTTAACAATGTAATAGATGTCCCTTTCCTCAGGAAATTGAAAGGCATCCTCCCCAGACAACCCAAGATGTGCCCCAGGGTTCACACAGTTAGTGAAGACATCCCTCTCGCCCTCTCTGTGTTGTGGGACTGCAATTTAATATAACCTTATTGTTTTTAATCACCTTTTTGTGTGATGTTTTGGCTGAATGAAGAGTATGCTAACACTTTCAAATTAGCATCAGTACTGTGCTCAGATACAGTATGTGTCAGATCCCGTTCTCCCTATGTTAATATTTTATTTGTAACTAATACTGAAAGGTGTATTAAACATTATAGCCTTTTTTAGTCTTATTAATTAAAAAAGATTAAAGTGCCATGTGACTGCTATTCTTGCATATTCATAAACAACCAGTAACAGAAGAATCAACCAAATCTGTGAACAGAAAACAACATGGCATCATGGGAAAAATCTGAGTTTCTATCAGCATGGTCCAGGGTTGTCTCATGCGTATAAGGTGTTTGCTTTATTCCATTAGGGACGGAGGCTGCTGCTATTTAGTAAATGATTCAGTTCCTTTTGATCCAGTCTATCCCCTGTCTGCTTTCTTTCTCCTCACTGATTTTGAGGGTGCTGTGTGGAGCTGGACAGGGCCCCTCTGAAAGCCTCTATGTGGTTAATGACCTGGAAATGCTTTATCTTTTCATCTGATTAAATAAAATGTAATGGATTTTTACATTTTATAATAAAGTGACTCCACAGGGCTAATGTGACATTGTGACATGCTTGAAAAGCTGTGGTGTGTGTGTGTGTGTGTGTGTGTGTGTGTGTGTGTGTGTGTGTGTGTGTGTGCGTGCGTGCGTGCGTGCGTGCGTGCGTGCGTGCGTGCGTGCGTGCGTGCGTGCGTGTGTGTGTGTGTGTGTTTGTGTGGGTGTGGGTGTGGGTGTGGGGATGTGCATGCATGTGTACACTGCATGCATGAATGCATGTGTTCTCATGTATTTGTGAAGGGCATGTGCGTGTGTGTTCTTGGTTGTGTTACTTAATGAAATTCTGAAAGTACTGTGGGCTGCTGGTGTTGTGAAGCAGAAAACAAGAGTTTGTCACCATTCAGTGACACTACCTGCCACAACCATGTGAATGCCCAACAAGGCCTGATGCCTGCAAAACCAAAGTTTATTTTCAGTTCCCAGAGACTGTTATTGAGCACTGGAGCATTCTCATGTGACACATTTAACCTTCAGAATGTCTATATATGCTTGTGTGGTTTTTTCATGATAAAATAAAATGCTTCTGTCACTTGCTTTTGTTTGTTATAACAAAGTGTATTATGTATTTGCAGTGCATCAGCAGACATTATGAACCAATAGGATGAGTTGAAATATTGTGGCCAAATTAACTTATTGAAAAATATGGCTACAGGATAGCAAAAAGAAAGGTATTCTACAAACAACAAAAAGGATTGAAAAATCCATTATAGAAGCCATTTCCATAAGAAGTGCAGATAGAAATAATAATAAAAGTAAAAAATAGACTGCAATGCTTTTATTTTCCTAAGGCCTTCAAACAACTAAAGAAGAACTTTGAGTGTATTTGCAGTTCAAGTTTTGAGAACTTTTTATTTTAAGAAAGTAATATTTTAGGATTACATTACACACATTGAAAGGTGTAACAGAGAAAGTCAAAGTGCTGTGGTCATGCCATGTCATCACAGCTGACAGATTGGCTCAAGTGTTGCGTCACCGCTTTCAGATTTAGAAATGTTTCATCATATAAAAGCCTGAGAGGTAAGTGTCGTAACTAGGGCTGTCAAATTAACGCGTTCATTTCCATCAATTAATCACAGAAAAATTAACGCGATTAAAAAAATTAACGCAGATTAATCGCACTTCTATAATGCCCTTTGACCCGGTGCAAAAGGGGTGAGACGATAGCGGAGCTGCACCTGTAGTTTGACACGGCCCACACGGGATTAAAGAGTAAAGAAAGAAGCATAGAGAGGGATGTTTAATGGGATGCTTCGGGCAAATAAGCATGAAGGTAGGAATACGTCTTATGTTATTCTCCGCAGTGTCTGTGCATTATTGATTTAGTGGGTGCCTAATTAACAATGAAGGTTCAAAACTCTCAGTATCTCTCAATCTTCCATCTCACTTTTGTTTGCTAGCTGCCTTGTCTCCCGCATAAACGGACCCCCCCCCCCTCACTCTTTCTAGCATATGCAGCCTGCCTTTTTTCCTCTTGTGTGTGTTGTGTGTGTGTGTGTGTGTGTGTGTGTGTGTGTGTGTGTGTGTGTGTGTGTGTGTGTGTGTGTGTGTGTGTGTCTGTCAATATTTTTGGCTATGAATAGGACAATGGTGAAGAAATGTGCATCTGACTGACACACACACACACACACGACACACACACACACACACACACACACACACACACACACATATTACAGTAATGGTAAATGCTTGGGACTCATATATAAAATTAATTATATGTAGGCCTATAAGCGTACCTATAGTTGTGAATATAGGCTACTGCATTCTATGATATGCAGTTATGATGTAGGTTGAATTACCTATCAAGTAGGTCTTAACATGTTTTGGTTATATTTTTAAATTGAATCTTATAGCGCTACTCTATAATGATATATGCTACGTCGGGATGTGTTTCCGTGTGTGACCAGCGGGAGAGCAAAATAGTTTTGAACTAAGTAAAGGCCAAAAATATTAATTAAAATGTATATTTTGTTAGATAAAATAATGTAGTGAATTTAGCAAATTATAGCATACATCTTTTTCCCATAACAATTTACCCTGGAAGTTTAAACTTTAATCTGACGTTGTTGGAAATGTGTGGATCTCCCAAGAGTACCTATTTGCAGACCCATGGGGGAAACCATTGAAAGTGGAGCTCCACTGGAAGCCACGCCCCAAACTCATTTCATTGGTCAGAATTGTAACCTACTCTGAATTTGTTGTCTTCTTTTTGTTTTACTGCCGGAGTTCACCTATCGGTGAATAATAATACACAGTTTCCACCGGTTATGATGCTAGTACACAGTAAAATACGTCAGTTTGTTAAGGGTCTCACGTGGCCAGGACGGTGGTAAAATGTTAAGGTAGAAGATGAATGAAGCAACGAAGCTTTGTGTAAATCTTCTAAAATCCGTCTCTTTAATTCACAATTATCACACTAGGTCAATCACATACAAATATAAACTCTTATAAATGAAACACAAAAAGTAACACCACATTAAAATAAACAGCTCATTTTAAAAAGCGGGGTGAAAGGCATTAACGTCTGACACATAAGGTGACAGTTTCCATTCTAGATCCTGATTGATTTATTACCAGATCCCTTGTCCTCTAGTGATCACAGTTTTAATTATTATATCATTTCTATATTCATATTAGGCTATTGCACGATCGATGCTCGTCTGTGACTTTGTGATCACGCAAATGAACGTAACAATCGTGTGCAGCCGCAGAATTACATTTCAACCAGACATAAATAGCCTATGTTCATATTAGGCTATTTAACGAGGCTCGTCTGTGACTTTGTGATCACGCAAGTGAACAGTAACGATCGCGTGCAGCCGCAGAATGAGATAGGCTACAATACAATAGGTTTATTAATCCGAACACAGTTAGCATTAGCCTGCACTGCTGCAACAAGGCTCCAACTGACACTACGTAAAGGCTATTTACAGCTTTGTTTAAGAGGAAAAGACAAGCATTTGTTTCCAGGACTTCTAAGATAAAAGTTCAACTTTTTGTGTTTTATTTATAAGAGTTGATATTTGTATGTGATTGACCTACTTGTGATAATTGTGAATTAAAGAGACGGATTTCGGAAGATGTACCCAAAGCTTCGTTGCTTCATTCATCTTCTACCTCAACATCTACTTTTTACCACCGTCCTGGCCACGTGGGACCCTTAACAAACTGATGTATTTTACTGTGTACTAGCATCATAACCGGTGGAAACTGTGTATTATTATTCACCGCTAGGTGAACTCCGGCAGTAAAACAAAAAGAAGACAACAAATTCAGAGTAGGTTACAATTCTGACCAATGAAATGAGTTTGGGGCGTGGCTTCCAGTGGAGCTCCACTTTCAATGGTTTCCCCCATGGGTCTGCAAATAGGTGCCTCTTGGATCTCACGGGACGGAAACAATGCTCTGGAATAGACTATAGGCTAATGCATTATTTCACTTCTCACAACACATTTTATATAGGCCTACATATAGTCCTACAGGTACGCTATTACACGATATTTCATACAGTTCAAAGTTGGGCGAAACTGCTTTAAAAAGACTATAATGACTGTGCCAATCATATGTGATCAGCGCGCACGTGTGTGTGTGTTTGTGTGCAAGTTACCGCAGCGCATGACACGGGCTTTCTTCCTTCCTAGTCACTAGGCTCGTTCGACCTCCGTTGTGGCTCGTCTGGAAAGTAGACGAGAGCAGCCGAGTGCAGTCGGGGGAGTGACGAAAAAGCCTGACTGAAGCCGGACAGCTCCGAGTCGGCTCGACCGTCGGAAGTAGCGTCTTTGTTGCGGATGCAGTTCCTTTTCTAGTTTTATTTTGAAGGCCTAATAGAAACATATTCGTAGAAGAGCTACACATGCTACAACCGATTAGAAGCAGAACACAACACAAAGACGAGTAAACACTTTAAAAGCGAGGGGCATTTTCAAAACAAGAAACGAGATATTATATCCCCATTCCCCACACATCTTTATCTTTCTTGTTACTTTACTAGAAAACCTACTTTTAAGTGAAAAAGAATAATTTACTAATCCAAATAAAGGAGGTTTAGTATTTCTCCCTTCACATAACGAATATGATCGGCCTAAATAAAGTTAAAGAAGGTCTAAGAAAATATCCCTTATTATTATTGTAGAGATGGATATGATGAACTTTATTATGATGTGTAACAACAAACAAACTACTTGTTGTAGTTTTGGTCTGGCTTTGCAACACTACATGTAAAATACAATTCCCAGACCATTTAGATCAGTTGACATAAGACTATGATTTAATCTTAATGGTATAAAGATATCACTTCACCAAGATCTTATGTGACTCAAGTTTATGTTCACTTTTAAATAAATATATACAGGAGAGTTACACATCCAAATTATTTCTGTCAAGGGTTTAGATCAGTGGAGGTTTAACTCTGATAAAGTATATTTATGGTGCAAGTTGGACAAAAAGTCTAACCATAATGCAGTGCGCTCAGCAAGACGAGCGTCATAATTGCGCAGGTCTTAGCAAGACGGCGACAGGTCGAACGAGCCTGCTGTCTTTGCGGCCGGTCACCTCCCAGTTCTCCTCATGTCAGTCAAAATTCTGTGCCTATTAAGAGCGTCACCATATTAAGAAGCTATTTAGCATTCGCCATGTATGGTAGATAGTGGGATGAAACTGGGAGGTGAAGTGGGATGACACGGGGTGGAGATCGTCCGTGCACAATTCACCGCAGGTGGGTATTTATAAAGGGATGATTGTGTGCAACTGTGCGCCGCATAGATTTATAAATCAGAATGTTTTAGGATGGTTTCAGATACAGGCAGTCATTGCTGTGTGGTGGATGGGTGCCCTGTCAGAGCAAAACAAAAGAGAAATGCATAACTTATGTCAAGGTGATAAAGGATGGCAATGCCTTCTTCCATGTCACCACATTGTAACGGGCAAAACTGACAAGTTGTGCCAAGCACAGCTCACATGCGCGTGTGGCTCTTCATGGCATGTCTCTGTGCAACCCAGAGGCACATTCATTATATTTACTTTATCCAAGTTCCTTCATTGTAAAATACTTCAAATTAATAAAAATCTGTCTATTTTTAGATAAACTAACCAAAGGTAATATGTTATTACAAAAAAAAGTTCAAAGAGATAATCCCTGCATTCAGCGTCTGCATATTCAATACTGTAGTGGCGATATCTGCTGAAGCGGAAAAATGGAGCACACAAGACAAGTTGGTTCTTTGTGGAGGAAGAGGATTGGTGGTGCTGTGATATTGGCCTTCCTGAGCGTATGGATCAAACACTGTGCATCACTGCACTTTGTAAAGAAGGTCTCCTTTCATCAACATCAAACCCATTTGAGCAGAAAAACTGCAGTGTCCAAATGATGTTTACACTTGTGCTCTGATGTCCCTACTTAGTGATATAGCCGCTCTAGCCACCGTCTTTCCATCAGCCAGTCCGCACAGGAGAGATTAATGATCCTGTGCTGTCGCAGCCCAATAACATTATGTGACATTTACAGAAGGCTAAAAAGTAAACACTGCAATTTTCAAAGGTCAGCCATTTCTGAGTTTACATGGAAGAGAGAAGGAAAAAACAGCTTTTTCAAAAGGCTTACCATTGCCTTCATGTGTCAGTGGAAGGACTTTGATGAAGGCACATCTTGAAGGCATTCATTAACTCTGTATTATTTAGTACTACTAAATAATAAATAAATAATAATTTACTTTACTAAAATCATGTTAAGAACTCATTATTAAAACCTGGATAGATATTGGTAAACCGTAATTTTTAAGGTAGAAATGTGGTCGGAAAAAAATCTTTAATTATCATGATGGGAGATCACTTAAAACATTTGGTGCAATCAAAATTTCAAATATTGACAGTAGAACTCCCGGCTATGTTTAATAGTGAAATAGTAGCCTTAAGAAAACCACTTAGTGGGGCAATAGAAAAAGGTTGTGTGGTCTGATGAGACCAGATTGACCCTGTTCCAGAGTGATGGGTGCATCAGGGTAAGAAGAGAGGTGGATGAAGTGATGCTCCCATCATGCCTAGTGCCTACTGTACAAGCCTGTGTGGCAGTGTACAGTATGATCTGAGGTTGCTTCAGTTGGTCAGGTCTAGGTTCTAAGCAACCTTACTGTATGTGCCAAATAAAGCTTATCCGAATGTCTTACGTCGAATCGGTGCCGTAATCAAAGCAAAAGATGGCCCAGCAAGATATAGTGTGTGACTTTTTTTTTGGCCCGGCAGTTTATCTCTATACGCTTCTTGGAGTTTAGGCTTGGAGAAACTCACAAAAATCTTCCCTGCACACACACACACACACACACACACGCACACACACGCACACACACACAAGATGTTCAAAAGGCCAGGTTCTACTGGCCTTTCTAGAGCTCAACCTTTTGTTTGTTGACACTCTTGCGCATGGATACCTTTAGTGCATAACATGTTTTACACGTGGCCTGTTGTCAGAGGGGACACACTGAAGCCTTTAGTTTACAGTGCTATGCAACACGCTAGCTTAACGGCATCCTGACAAACAGCTGCTCGTCCCCTGTCAAATATTGGTTCACTCTCCCTATCTGCCATCACGTCGCTGTATCATTATTCAAACACCTTATATAAACACCTTTAGCAGGACCCACAAGCTGACCAGGCCATTGCGAATGAGCTGTCCCAGGCTTTGGATGCTTAATGGGGGCAGGACGCCACGTGGGCAGGTCAGATAGCACCATGAGTTCATGACAACCGCTCAGTAGATTATTACACCCTCAATGAACTGGAGGCAATATTTCATTCACAGCCCCCGGGATGGAGTTTGAAATGTCTTTATTGTCAGGTGGCAAGAACTGACCTGCGCTGAAAGAAAAAATATTATAACTAATTATTCTGTATTCTGTTCAATATACACTGCGTTCCAAATTATAATGCAAATGAGATTTTCCGAGATTTTCCGAAATAGTCGATGCAAATCACAGTCAGTATAATTTTCAATTTTCATTTGGACCCAATTTAGGAAGAATTTTGGAATGCAGAATTTTTCACTTTTTAGTCCAATTGCAGCTAATCATTTGTTTACTCCCTCGACTGTGGATGGTGCATTCAAGATCTGGCATAAAAAAGGCTTAAAATGCATCGGTGATTTATTCATTAATGATCTATTTGTTAGTTTTTCTCAATTGACAAAAGATTTTGGTATAGAAAAGACGCATTTTTTTTCGATATCTGCAAATCAGGAATTTTACGCAAAAGTTAATTCCCCAATTCCCTCACAAACCCCCAGCCAATCATGTCGATTTGTTTTTTTCTGTAAACACCACATTAAAAGGCTCAATTTCTGTGTTTTTCAACCTTATTTCAAAGTTGCATAGCCCCTCATTAGCAGCTATAAGAACTCTGTGGGAGCAGGACCTTGGTTCTGCCTTCACAGATCACATGTGGGATTCAGTCTTGGATCAGATACATTCTACCTCTATGTGCCCACAACATGCTCTAGTGCAATTTAAAGTAGTACATCGTATCCACATGTCTAAAACTAAATTAGCTCGTATGTTCTCCGATGTAGACCCGACCTGTGATAGCTGTAAGAGCGCACCGGCATCACTCTTTCACATGTACTGGTTGTGTCCCACCTTGACTGAGTTCTGGACATCAGTTTTTCAAACAATCTCTGAAGTACTTCGGCATCAAATTGAGCCGAACCCTTTCACCGCAATTTTTGGCATTGCTCCAAATCCGGGCTTGCCTAAAGTGAAGCTGAAGGTTGTGGCCTTCACCTCGCTGCTTGCTCGCAGAGCTATTTTACTCAAGTGGAAAGATCCTGCTCCTCCTTAATAAATAATTAATCATTGTTTGTTGTATTTGCTTTGCAAATTCTTTTGATGAGTATAATTTTCAAGTCATCAACCGTTAGAGTATATTTCAGATTTTATTGAACAAACCTCCCAATAATAAAAGTATTTTTTTCAAAAATAAAAAACTCCAAACTCTTTTTCCAACTTATTATGCACAACAGAGTTTAAAAACATTTTATAGATTGTAAACAACTAAAAACGGTCATTTGTTGAATTTGCAGAATGTGGAGGTCATATTTAGTGAAATAAAAATCTATGTCAATCAAAAACATCTTAACAGGCCAAGGTACATGTTAACATAGGACCCCTTCTTAGATATCACCTTCACAATTATTGCATCCTTTGAACTTTTTGAACCCTTTTTGAACCTTTATTTATACAGGTATATCCCATTGAGACCGGAGACTCTTTTGCAAGGGAGACCTGTTTTCCTTTCCCACGTTACCATTCACACACACATTCATACACCGATAGCAGGCTAACTGTCGACATTCACACGAGGCAAGGTGGGTGAAGTGTCTTGCCCAAGGACACAACAACTATGACACAGGTGGCAGGGCAGGGATCGAACCTCCAACCTTTTGATCATCGGCCGACCCGCTCTACCAACTGAGCCACAGTCGCCCTACTTATGAGTTTTTGGAGAGTTTCTGCTTGAATATCTTTTCAGGATGTTAGAATAGCCTCCCATAGCTGCTGTTTTGATGTGATCTGCCTCCCAACCTCATAGATGTTT
Organism: Hyperoplus lanceolatus; assembly: GCA_026929865.2. Classification (NCBI taxonomy): domain Eukaryota; kingdom Metazoa; phylum Chordata; class Actinopteri; order Uranoscopiformes; family Ammodytidae; genus Hyperoplus; species Hyperoplus lanceolatus. The sequence continues at coordinate 1,509,386 of CM049397.1, forward strand.
TGCCTGAGGATGCTCCAAAGGTTCTCAATAGGGTTGAGGTCAGGGGAAGATGGGGGCCACACCATGAGGTTCTCTCCTTTTATGCCCATACCAGCCAATGACACAGAGGTATTTTTTGCAGCATGAGATGGTGCATTGCCATTCATGAAGATGATTTTACTACGGAAGGCACTTTCCTTCTTTTTGTACCACGGAAGAAAGTGGTCAGTCAGAAACTCAACATACTTTGCTGAGGTCATTTTCACACCGTCAGGGACCCTAAAGGGGCCTACCAGCTCTCTCCCCATGATTCCGGCCCAAAACATTACTCCACCACCCAGGGCCGCCACTCCCTATACGCAGGGTACACAGAGTGCATAGGGCACCAAGTTCCTGGGGGGTCCCCAAAAACATTTTTTTTAATTTTTTTTATGAAAAAGGAAAAATATATGATCCGGGGGCCCCCAACATTGAGTTTTTTTTTTAAAAACTTCATGATGATCATTACATTACAAAAAAATATATAAATTTGTTATGAACAGGCCCATTGTTGTTTTGTCTTAATTGTGCAACCTATCCAGGGGTGGATTATTGCACAGGCATACCAGGCCCAGGCCCAGGGGCCCAATGGCTCAGAGGGGCCCTTAGCCAGAGGTACTGATAGTAACTTTTCATGTTGCATAGTCAAAGAGCTCTGTCACTGATGTCAATAACAGGGTCAATAACAGGGTCCAAAAAGGAATAGCCTGAATATAAGTATACTCATTAAAATGTAACAAGATAGAAATCATCATGGGCCCCTCAACTAGTAGGAGAGAAATACAAAGGCAAGTTAAAAACAACAGCATTACTAGCTCTGTGGAAGGGGCTCCATGGGGGGCCTTGAAGGCTCCCTCACACATACACAAATAAGCTTTCTATGTGTGAATTCTAAATTGTTCATAAAAAGTAGCTATCCACCCTTTATCTGTTGAAATGGCCCCTCCATCATAGAACATGGATCTGCAGACCAATCTACTTAACTGTTTTTACAGTTGCAGAGTAAAGAGTGCTGCCTGTTTAAGAAAAATCTGAAAAATAATGTTCCTTCTGCATCTCAGGAGTTGATATAGCCTCTAAAATTTCCTCTCAAAGTACCATATAAAGGGCTCTGGCGCGCCCATATTAGATAGAACCAATTGAAACCATAGCCAGATTTCTGGTTTTCTTGATAAGCTTCAACGGAGCGTGTCCAGACCAACACGCGTAGCAAATTTAATTTGCCAGCATCTAGTGGCAGGTCTGGGAATGCCAGGCTACTAGATTGACGCATTTTACTTTAAAAGGGTAAAAAAAAATCCGGGGGGGCATACCCCCGAACCCCCCAACAGGGTCCCTCCAACAATATCCCAAAATCCTATGGGAAACACTGACTTACTTAATATGTTTTTGCCATTAATTGTATGTATCTGTATGGAAATATCAGTGTACCTGACTGGATATTTACGAGTGGGGGGCCCTTTAAGAGTGTTTACCCAGGGGCGCATTATCTCATAATCCGTCTATGAATTTATCACTCAATTCCTTTGCAAAGGCAGTTAGTAGGATACGGGGCAACTTTTTTAAAGAGTTAAGCTGTTCTTTCTATTAGTAAATGCTGTTTGCAAAAACTCATCACTACAGACAATTTAAGCTTAGGGCACCCAAAAGCTTAGCAGCGGCCCTGCCACCACCTCCTTACTGATAACGCAGCCTTGTTGGGACATGGTGGCCATTCACCAACCATCCACTACTCCATCCATCCGACCATCCAGGGTTGGACAGCACTCATCAGTAAACAAGACTGTTTGAAGATGAGTCTTCATGTATTTCTGAGCCCAGTGCAACTGTTTCTGCTTGTGAGCATTGTTTAGGGGTGGCCGAATAATAGGTTTATGCACAACTGCAAACTTCTGGATCCTACACCTTAAGGTTTGCAGCACCAGAAGCTTCAAATACCTGTCTGCTGCTTTGTGATAGCATTTTAGCAGCTGCTCTCCTATTCCGATGAATTTGTCTGGCAGAAACCTTCCTCATATTACCTTTCTCCAAACGAACCCGTCTGTGCTCTGAATCAGCCACAAATCTCTTCACAGTACGATGATCACACTTAAGTTTTCGTGAAATATCTAATGTTTTCATACCTTGTCCAAGGTATTGCACTATTTGACGCTTTTCGGCAGCAGAGAGATCCTTTTTCTTTCCCATATTGCTTGAAACCTGTGGCCTGCTTAATAATGTGGAACGTCCTTGTTAAGTAGATTTCCTTTGATTGGGCTTACTTAGCAAACTGATTATCACAGGTGTCTGAGATTGATTTCAATGATCCAAAGCGCCCTGAGACACAATACCATCCATGAGTTTAAATTAAATAGGGGAAGGTGGGGTGATTTGTGCAACTTTTTACTCAAAGTGATTTTAAAGTGAGGCCTTGACAGTTATGTCTCCAACTCAAATATGTACATATATTTCAGGATGTTGTGCATCCCTGGCAATAAAAACTTTGGATCTGGAATAAACTGTTTAAGAAATATAGCTTTCGGAAAAAAGTTGTCTTGTCGCACAAATCACCCCACGAGTGGGGTGATTTGTGGTCATTGTGTCACAATGACAAAGTCACCATCATCATCTTTCTGGCCATCTGAACTCTCATCAGTGGTGTCGTTAAGTGGAATTGAGATGTCACTCTCTCCTGAGCTACTGTAGACTATCACTTTCTTTTGGTGACCAGCGTATACAGCCATGCCACTGGCACAACTCTCAGAAATGTACTTTGCACTAGTTGCTCCGTGCTTGTGGAACCAACTGCCACCTGACAAATGTGATTCCCCCTACATTTCTGCCTTTAAATCAAGGTTCAAAACCCATATGTACACCCTGGTGTTTCCTCCCCATTAACCTCTGCACTACTTACTTACCTCTGCACTACTATCTGTGTTTATGTGGATGTATGGGCTTTACGTCTTTTATTTTGGTTATTGTTATTTTACCTTCATTGTTTACCTACTGAATGCACTATGTACAGCACTTTGGACAGTGCAAACTGTCATAAATGTGCTTTTATAAATACATTTTACTTACTTACTTACTTATAACTCACCCAGGCCCTTGCGCACAAATCACCCCATCCCCAGAATTTTGGATAATAGGCATGATGCAGCAATTTAGGGTTGACATTGTGCTAACTATATAGACTCAAAGTGTAGCATACCAAAGCACTAAAACATGTGTCAAATGTTTTCAAACGTGTCTATAATTGTTCAGACACAATAATCAAAAAACCTTGATCATGGAAATTTTACTTTGAAAGGCAAAACACAGTTTTTTGAGCTTAAATGTGCTTATATCTTATTCCTTGTGTCTCCCTTCTTTACAGGATGAGTCAAATGGATGGCTCTTCTTAAATATGTGGTCACATTTCCAATTTCTTCCACGGTTTTCTAGAAACAAGGGGTTTTGCAACTTCCAAAATGCACAAATCACCCCACCTTCCCCTACAACAAATTAAATGTTTATGACACTTAATTCCAATTTGCATAATAATTTGGAACACAGTGTATTATTATTGAAGAAACACCAACATTGGCTGCGTTTCCCAGATTCGCTAAGAGCCTCTTTGGAGCTAAGTACTTATTTGGAGCGCTCTTAAGAACGCTGTGAAAGAAGAATGCGTTTCCCAGATTTGTTCTTAGCGAAATAAGTTATTTCACTAAGATGGAACTGTAAGATGGAGCTGACCCACTCTTACAACCTTCTTAGTGACCAAATCGTCAGTGATCATGCCGCGTCAGGGAAATTTATAAAACAATGCTCAATGCGGACCACTGGCGCAAGAAACATAGACTAATAGTAGAGAAAAATCGTTTTAATGAATTAGACGTTTAAGTTTTCCACACACTTGAGTTTATAGTACTACTACACATACAAAAAAAACATCACCAACCCTGTGGCATTTCACAGATATCAAAGAAACAGATTTAATTGAACTCAGCTGAACCTCATCCAGAGCGGCTCCACCTGCTATAAAGGCGTTGCCAAAGTCAGCGTGTGTGAGAAACCATGGCTGCAATACAACGCCTTTCTCGCTGCGAACCAACAGCCTCGCCGTGCGCGAAGCCAGACGGTTTACATAAATGCATACGTGCGTCGGCACTTCTCCCCAGTGGACGTGCTATCAGACCGGGCCGTCCAGGCAAAGTACCGGCTGCCCCGTGAGGAGATCCAACGGCTGATCACTCTGGTGTCTCCACACATCCAGAGCAACCCACTGCAATTTTGCCTTCAGCCCGGAGATGCAGCTCCTGGCTGTGCTGTGTTTTTAGGAACATATCAACCTCTTCTGAGGTCCAACAACCCCAGCCCCTACCTCTTCCCCACCAGTCACCAAGCACTGATCACTTAACCATAAACCCACAACCACCACATCACCCATATCAACTCTAAGGCCTGAAGGCTGAAATAAATAAACAGAACCAGCAGATGTAGGCTACATGTAACGTCCTGCACACTTGCTGCAGTGTCCGGGTGCTTTACCTGAAAGTCTGGCACTGGAATGCTGTTGAAAGGGTGCACAATACGCTAATTAATGTCATTAACCTACACTTAGATAAATTACAAATTGACTGGAACTTTCTGTTGCTAGGTTTGACACCCTCATTTCAGTGCAAAATGATCCACACAATACATGGTTGAAAAGAAACCAAAGTAGTTTATTGAAAGCATATGGGGGAGGGGTGGCTTCGCCCTGTCTTTACTGGGCGTCTGCATCACCTGCAACGAAGGGAGATTGATTAGTGAAACCTTCGCACTCTTCCTTTTTGTTTGGTTCTGGAACTCCTGCCACTTCTTCCTCACAGCACGCCAGTCACGCAGGCCACATGGGCTGGAGGGGGACATCTTTTCGGCTATGGCCTGCCTAACACGGTTCTTCACCGTGATGTTCTTTTTGCCCCTTGTTCCCCCGAATAAAACTCCCCGGTGCTGCCAGACCTCGTTCACTAAGACGCCCATCTCCTCCGCGGTAAACGATGGTGCCCGCTTGTTTCTTTTGCTGCCGCTTTCTTCCATTCTCACATCACATGTATGTGCCTATATCCACGGGGTATACATGCGCTAATGGACTTGATTACTACTTGGATACACTTGTTGCCACACACACACTCGCACCCACACACTCCCCACACACACGATACATGCGTAGCCTAATTCCACCTGTGTGGGGGAGACCACGGGGCGCTGTGTGTGTCTTATGCGCTGATAAAGAGGTGGGTGATCGATTCACCTGGCATCGATTTATTCAGTTTCAGCAGCACCACGGTGGACAGCTCCCACTAAGAACCTTCTTTCGCTTCTTCTTACGCGTTCTCCAAAGAAGGCACTTAAGAAGCCATCTGGGAAACACCCGTATCTTAGCGCTCCTTCTTAGGCGAACCCTTCTTTCGACCCTTCTTTGGTCCCAAAGAACGATCGAATCTGGGAAACGCGGCCATTGTCTGTTGATTCCACACTTTGCTTAGCCTGCTGCCACGTCCAACAAAACCTGAATGGGTGGCAGAGAATGATTGGATGGATGGATTTGGTGACACGGCAGTTTTTCACTAATTTCTCAATGACTAAAAAGACACTCCATTACTGGATCATTAATGTTTAGACCATAGTTCTATAAACTGCACTGATATCCATCATCTCCAAAGGAAGACTTCCGTTGTTTTCCGGTGACCCCGTAGCCTTTCTTTGAAGGCTTAGGGTTTTAGTTTGAGATTTGGGAAGGGAAATGTAGTGGAACTTGAAGAATGAGTTGAATCTCAAATGCTCTGTAGAGCTACAGATTTTATCAGAAGGTCTGTGACCACCAGTGAGGCCTCTCACATTGATTTCACATTATTTACCTTGACTGAACCGAGCTAGCCACCATAAGCTAGCTAACCATTAGTAAGCTTGTTTATGAATACTTTGGCTTTTCATTTACCAAAAGTTGAGTTGGGTCCCAAAATAGGTGAGCTTAAACGCTCTGAGTCGCTCCCGTTTTCGGGTGCCCAAAAGGTGGAGCTACACACTGCCGTCCGTTAATTGGTCGAAAGAATAATTTCAGTAATAAACCGCCGTGTGTAGACACCTCGGCAATAGTGAAGAGAGTCTTGTGTTCAGCGAAAAATGTTGGTGCAGCACTTTGTTTATTGAGTGGTGTTTTTCCTCTTCATTAAATTAATCAGTTGGCTATACTGTGTCCTGCTGCTACGATGTCACCATAGTTACGCTGTTCGCTCACTGTCTCTGTTGGCCTGCACCAAGCTGTCTCTGTGAATTTAACGGAGTAATACGCTCACAACACGGGGGGAATAGATAAAGAAGCGGCTGGTTTGACTAAGAAAAAACGAGAGACCGCTGTCTTGACCACAGTTGTTCCACAGCCCGATAGCTTGACCCATATTCTGGCGGCGGCTATCGCAGTCCAGACTAAACCCTGCCCTACCAGTAAGGGTATGGTCAGTGGTGGAAACAACACCTGATTTTTAAAAGCGAGCTGTCCCGCTCTGAGCCGCTCCGACCCGACCCACTGTGTTCAATGGAAACGAGGCAATAGAGACAGTCAGTAGAAGTGAGACAAAACTAAGGCAAAGACAGCGCTCACTCTGTGTGTAGTGAGAAACATGAGGAAGGCCTGAGGAATGTCGAGGAGAATTTGTCAGATGACCTGGGATATTCAGTTATCATTCATTATGAAATGCAGTTATGCTTTCTCAGTGTAGGGGCCAGAAGAGAGAGACGTCCTTTGTCCTACCCCCTGTTCTATGAGCAGAGCATAACAGTGACCTAAGAACATGGTGGCGCTGTCCCATCCCTCCGGTCTCAAACTGTGGGCTTGTGGATATTTAGTCCAGCTTCCCTTTCACCTAATGTGCAGTAATAGACGTTTACCTGATCACACAGTGTAGCTTTAATCCCATATCATCTACACAGCAAAGCTGTGCAATGAGGAGAGCAGCCATCTGTTCTAGAGAAATCTGACCTGCTACTCTGTCAGTCCCGACCTAGAGGTCATGAAGAGAAGCTGTCTCCATATTCTAAGGCAAATTTATAGAAACATGAAAGATACTTCACTGTGAAAGTTCTTTTCTTGTGGTATCATGACAAAAAAAAATGAAATAACTAGAAATATGAGTGAATCCATCGGATATAGTTTCATCGACCCTCACACTTCATTTCCTCTATTTATTTAAAAACTTAAAAAATGTGAATAAATGATAGATGCTTGGTTGTCCATGAATGAATAATGAATTTGTTGTGATGATTTTGCATTTCTTCCACCAATCATTTGATTTGATCACTTGAAGTTGATCTGGTATTTTTTTTCTAAGAGAGAATGAGGCCTTAGTATTATCAACAGTGTGGCACCAGTGTTAGCGTTTGGCAGGTCTTATTCATGATGAATCTAAAGCCCCTTTTACACGGAGATTGCGGCATATTGACGGAACAACAGCGTGCCAATATGCCGGCTTTGCTTGTTTCTTTGTTATTTACACAGAACCAAGCAACGCCGGCATGATGCCGCATCAGTGTGCGGGTGTGATGTAAACATTTAGCGCCGCGCCGGTCAGCTGTTTTTTACTTATGACCAGTTAGATTATATGCTGTTCCTTTTATTTGGTGATTTTTATGGGACATCAGGCCGCAGTGGTTAATGTTAAACACACGTCCTTCAACTGCTAACATGGTCGCATGTTTAGAACGTAGGGTATGGAACGTCAAACGCCCCCCTGTTCCGCAACAACAAGCTGGCCACATTTATACTGAGAGGCGGAACTGATTGTGTCGGCAATCTTACTACCCCCCGAGGTAGTAAAATTCCCGGAACAAACTGTTGCGCCTCTCGACCCCCGTTCCACAACGGTCGCATTTATACAGCAGGGCGGAGGGCCGAAATTCCGGCATATTCCCGGCTTTCACTGGCTGTGTAAAAGGGGCTTAAGATGACATTTAGATGATCAAATATATCCTCTATTGTAGTTTTCATAAGATTACCTCATACATTTGTTGCAGTATCTAGAGTTCCAAACAGTATCATATACTAGTTTGGATGTGAACCTGGGAAGGTGCTGTTTAAAGGCACACACCAACAACCTGGAAATACCTACTAATACCTCCACAGCTCTCAAAGCAACCCATCTCCAAAAAATTACTAACCATGAACTTGATTCTTCAGACTGAATAATTTAGAGAAAACTAAATACTAATTGTACACATTTATAATCAAATATGTAGTAGAAACCATAGAAAATGTATATATTTCAAATAATTCATATCACATACTGCAATAAAATGTCAATGGCTTTTTGGTATTGAATGATTAGATTTTGAATGAATGATTTTTAGCTCTGTGCCTATGACAGATCACCACCACTCTATAACCTGCACATCTTCCAGCAACAGATGCTGCTCCACTGTCAAATGGCCTACAAAGCAAACTGCACTACTTTAATCCTATGTGTAGCCAGCATTAAAAATTGGATTGAGACGGATAAGATTAGATTATTCCTGCAGGATTTGACAAAATGTAAAAGCCTCATTTAGGCTTTAAACATAATCTCCTTTCACTCTCCTGAGAGCATCAAGCCTCCCAGCAGATGCCGGATACACTTCGTAAAGATGTTGTCTTATTTGATCTCCTCTTCTTTTAGGCTTTACTCCTATGTTATTATGAGTACTCTACCTTTTTCTTTTCATTGAGATTGTGCAGTTTCGGGATATCCATTCAGCAAACAGTTCCAGATGTTCGCTTTTGAAAGTGCATGTTCATTAGCTTAAGCCAATCACTTTTACAATGGTTTGTATTTCTTTACGGCAAGAAATGTGAGTGATATCACACACATCTCCTAACCAAATCAGTGGAGTGCTTTTAAGATATCGCCTTATTTTTTTCATGTGAAAGCAGCCTGCACTGTTTGGTATTGTGTCTGACTGTGCCCTCATGAGACATACAATGCTGTGAAAGTCCAGCTATTCGTAGAAATACCTCAATGCATTCTTGAAATACTGTGCTCACAATATTTGAGGTCACAGTGACCTTGACCTTTGAGTCAGAGTGGACATTTTAACAAGGTTTAAAGAAAATCCCTCAAAGCGTTCATGAGGTATTGCGTTCACAAGAATTTGGCCAATGGACAACCTGATAACATAATGCCTTCGCCGGCACCAAGGCATATAAATATAAGTTATTCTTAAATTTAGTTAAATTAATAGGATGTCGAAATACATCAATAAGATAAAATCTAAAAAAAATCTGAGATCAATAGAAATAAAATTATAAAATGAATAACTTCATTTAAAATATTGCATTACTATTAAAATGAAAATATATACAGTAAACATTTAAGGGATTTTAAAATATTTCATTGTAATTTTTGTTCAACAAATTTGTGTGTATGTGTGTGTGGTGTGTGTGTTTGTGTGTGTTTTCTACACATCATGTTGGTTGAACTGCAGATTAGGGAGCTGCTCCCATTCCCATGTCCGATCTTAAGCAGCTATAAGAGGCCCCGGCAGCTATAAGTAGGGCCCTGTTAAAGTGGCCTGCTGATAATACAGTCAGTGTATAGCATGGAGCAAATCTTTCTATCTCCCTCCCCCCTTACACACACCCTCACACACAATCATACATGCGCCACACACCAGGCAGCAGCCATTTGTTGTTCAGGCTGCAGTGGCCAGCGCTCTCAGCTAACATCTTTATCCTTCCAGCTCAATCTGGCCTGCATCTGCCACGGGAGGAATTACACTGATCTACTGTGACACAGTCTCGCCTCCATCCCCTCCTCCACCCCACACCCAATCCCCAACCCCTTATCCCCCTCACTCAAACCTCTCTCCCTGCTATTATAGCCAGAGAAAAAACACTACTTAGAAAAGACGGAAAAGTCAGGTACATGCTTAATCACAATATACAACCAAATAAAGCTTTAACAATAGCCTTGGGGGATCATTAACACATAACAACCAGTAGGATTAAATATAATTGAATAACATATATAATAATAAAGCCAAACTCTGTGACCAACAAGTGTCACTTTAATATTTCATACTTCCAACAGAAGTGAGAAAAAAATTGACAAAAATATGAGTTGCATCAGGAAAGGAATGCAAAAGAAATATTGAATATAAATTGGTATTGTGTGAAAACACATGACAAACACATTTAATTTGATAGTAGATTTTTTTTAAATAAACCTTCATGTACTCAACTTGTTTTGTTTTTTTAGACAAGTTAAGCATTATCTTCAGGAATGTAAACAATGGGAGAATATATGCAACAGCCATCTGGACTTAAGAAAGTGTTTGTGGTACTGGACAGAGACAGGGGAAAAGGTCTCACACATTCAAAAAGAACATAAACAAACAGAGAGCTCAAAATGAAGATTAATTGAAAGGAAAATTAGGTATTTTACTAATCCTGTTAACATGTTAAAATAGAATGATTCATCAAGTGCTGAAGGCGGGGCTTAGTATTTGAAAGGGACACTGCTGTACCCATTTGACTCTGAACACAGCACATCTGATATTGGGCTTCCTGCCTGAAAACAAACCAGACCAATATTGAGCAATAGAGAGAAAGGAGTGTAGA